>NW_010729083.1:2717283-2764401 GCF_000365185.1 Nelumbo nucifera | reverse complement strand
GCCCTGTTTGCCAGTTCGATCTCCAGTTGTGGGAGAAGTCAAGATTGGATCTTGACATCAGTTCTTTAAGAAAGAATTGAAAGGAATCTGTGCTCACGTACCATTCTACTGATTCTTGCGAAGGACAGAGTTCTTGGAGAAGAACACTACTGATTCTGCTCCATCCTGCACTGCGCCACTTCAGTGGGAGCAGTCTTTGGATCCTTCCTTGGGTGTGAACACCTCCTTTGGGAGATACTACTTCTCCGTATCAAGTATAATTTTCTCCTACTCCTTTTGGTTCAGATCTGGTTCAATTTATGGTTCAAGAATGATCATTGAAAATATGATTTTCTAAAATAGGGAATGCGATTCCCAGTTGAAGGGAATGAGAAAAATTTTTGAAACTCACCCCTTACTCCGCAATCTTTGGGCGTCCATACGATGGATCTCTCATCTCTTCACAAGATTTATTAATATGAGCAAAAGAAGTAGCAATAGAAGATAAACAACCAGAATGAAACAAAAATTCAAGTTTCTTAACATAAGGGTGGCCAAGGCGTATATGCCAAAGATGCCACGCATTATTTCTACAAACAATTTCAATACTACATGTAGTAGAAAGTAAACATGATGGAGTTGGTGAAGACTGTGATTTCTCGAACTCCAAAGTGAATAACTATCCCAGCCTACGCCCCTTCCCCTTCACCGTCCCAGTTCGCTAGTTCTAGATCAAACATCCATCATGAGAAAAGGAAACAATGTTATCATCTTCTACTAATTAGCCAACAGAAATTAAATTAGTAGTAAGTTTTGGGACAAGAAGAGTTTTAGGAAGATGAAACTTAGAAGAATAAGAGGTGTGCAAGGTCAAATCATTATAGCCAAGAATCTCAAGTTTTTCACCATTAGCTGTAATGATATGCTTATTCAAGGATTTAGGTTTAAAATACTGACCAAAATATGCCCCCATCATATAATTGGAGGCACCAGAGTCAATTACCCAAAGATAACTAGGAGAAGAACAGTAAAGGTAAGACTCACTAAACAACCCAATAGCAGAGAATGTAGAAGAAATGGCTAAAGACACCAATTATCGCATCTTTTCCTTAGTTATACCTCCAAAAGACTCACCTTTGACTAATGTCAGCGCAAGAGAAGAATCTGTACCACCATCTGAATCATCCATAGTAGTTTGATAAGCTCTATACTGATTTTTCTTGTTTCTTGAAGAGTTTCCCTTGGGTAGCCTAGTAGGGCATTCAGATATTATATGTCCATGTTGCTTGCAATAGGTATAAGTGTTCTTTTGGCAATGTGAGACAAAATGACCATATTCCTTACGTTCGTAACACTATACCTTAGAGAGATCCTTCTTTTTCTTTGGTTCGTTTGCAAAAAAGACAGTTTCAGTTCTAGATTCATGCTTCCCTTTAATCGTGGATTGAGTAACCAATCTCATTTCTTCCTTGAGGAGTTCTCCCAATATAGCATCTAGATTTGGGGTAGCATCCCTACTTAGAATATTTGCTCTAATCACTTCATATTCAGGCCATAAATGCATTAGAAAATGCATAATCTTCCTTCTGTCAAAATGTTCCTTCATTGTCTTGATATAGCAAGTTGACAAAGAGTCCCCCGTGTGTACCAATTTACATTCAGTCCAAGATTAATAAAACCAGCATAGTACTCTTGAATCTTTTTCTCCCCCTTGGGTGTAGGAGAAGATTTCTGTTCCAATTTGATATTGTCTAGATAAGTAAGACTGTTAGTAGACCTTCTCAATGTACTCAAACATCTCCTTTGCAATCTTGAGGCACCTCATCGGAATAGCTATGTCAGCTTCTATCAAACCAAGAATCCATGAAGCTATTCTTGCATTATCTATCTTCCATTGCTTCAGCCCTTTATTATCAGATTCATCAGGCTTGGCAACCGAACCATCCACATAGCCCCAGAATCCTTGGCCTTCAACATAAAATTGGAAGTGAAACTTCCATAGGGCATAGTTACTCCCATCGAATTTTATTGACAATAAATCTCTCTTGTCTAAAGCCATTTCAGTAAGAAAAACAACAAGAACTAAACTTCCAGCAAGTAAAATTGATAGTGCAAGTCTCAGATCAATCACTACAGATCTGATATAATTAAGGGAGAACAGATTTTATGGAGTAAAAACACCCAGAAGTTGTTGAAAGGTAGACAGTCCAGAAAAGGAAAGTATAGGGTCGACTCCAAGAAGATGAAGTTAAAAACCCTACCAGCAAGGAACCAAACTACAAAGCAATGATATGGGAAGCAAGAGCAGGTCTGGGCGACACAAGATCTAGGGTTTCAAGGCTATCCAATCAAGCAGGAAAGAGAACTGAAGCAAATCATCCTTCACTGGAGAGCCCAGAAGAAGACTGATCGAAACAGTCCTTAGAAAACCACCAAATCAATCTCAGAAATTGCAGAGAGGAGATGACTTCTGATGCTCAAAGTAAACAACAGGC
Organism: Nelumbo nucifera; assembly: GCF_000365185.1. The sequence continues at coordinate 2,761,927 of NW_010729083.1, read as the reverse complement.
AAGAGAAAGAGCTTCAGTAGATCTAGAATCGAACCTCCTCTAATACCATGACAGAGACAGTTCGAACTGCACAGAGAATATGAAAAGGTGTGTCAAAATGTGTGCACACCCAAAAGAAAGCATTATACATATATACATATATACATACATACATACATACATACATACATACATACATACATACATGCATACATATATATATAGATAGATAGATAGATAGATAGATAGATTAAGTGGGTACAAAAAGATATACAAAGAAGAAATAAAAGATATTGTACATAAGGTACATGATAATACAATACTCCCAACCAAGTCGGCCCATAGTATCTCGACAAGGTTTCTCTCTTGAGGTGGACCACCAGAAATAACATTAGATGAATTTCTTAGGCTTCACCACTCAATCCCAACCAGTGTCCTTAGCATAGTTGTCAAGGCAACGCCTAGGCAACAAGGTGCCCTTGGAGGTTCGCCTCATCTAATCGCCAAGCAGTTTTCTACATTGTGTTTTTTTTTTTTGATAAATAAATGAACTTTTTAATTTGGAAAAATTAGCACATACAAGCAGCCCTTAGAGAGGCACAAGCTGCGATCTCTCCACTAAAGAAGAAAACTAAAGTAATAAGTTACAGTTGTGCCCAATACAAAACTTCCCTAGCTGCCCCTTGCTTGGCTAGACAGTCCGCCATAGCATTTGCTGATCTCCCCACTCATTGTATTCTTAGGTCCATGTTTCTTGTCAGCACCTTAAACTTTTTAATTTCATTCCTAAAGCACCAACTTACTGACTCTGGGTCCTGCAACCAGCTTATTACAAGTTTACAACCTTTGAGTCACCTTCAACTATTAGCTGGTTCACCCCTAATTGAGCTGCAAACTGTACACCTTGCAGGGCAGCAAACATTTCTGCTCTAGTAGAGTCTCCCACTCCTAACGGACCTGAGAAGATAAATATCACATTCCCGACTTCATTCCTCAGCACCCCACCTAACCCAGAAGGACCGGGGTTTCCTAGATTGCTTCCGTCAAAATTCAACTTCAAGAAGCCTGCAGGAGGTGATGACCAGCCTGTTCTCACTTTAGTCTTGGAAGAGGAACAACTTGCCGCTGCTGCCCAATTCCTCCAAATGTCATTAAAAGAGAATTGGTGAAACAAGTCCAAAGATTTCAGCCAATGAATCACCCTAACCAAGATGCAGTCCTTTATCTCTTGAAAGTTCCTTTCCTTTTCCAAAAAAGTTCTAGCATTCCTTTCTTCCCAGACTGTCCATATCAATGCAGCTCTTGCACACCTCCACATGATTTTACCCCTTTTCTGTTGCCAAACAAAAGTAAAGGGATCAAAAAGCATTCTTAAATCTGCTGGCAAGTTCTAACTGCTCCCAATCAAAGAGAGAAGCCAATCCCATAACTCTGCAGTAAAGGAACAAGAAATTAACAAATGATAACAGTCCTCACTCTGAGATCTGCATAGGGTGCACCAGTTGGGGGAAATACAGAGAAGATGTCTTCTCTTTTGTAGATTATCCAAGGTATTTACTTTCCCATAGTACACTTCCCAACAGAAAGCCAAAATCTTAGGGGGAACAGGTCTGCACCAAACTTCCTTAACAGGGAAAGCCTGCTGAAGGTTAGAACAGCAAAGGGATTTGAAAAAAGAAGCACAAGAAAAAGATTCTTCCGATCTAGGTATCCAAATTCTTTTGTCAGGTTCAAAGGGGTTCAAACAAACTTGCTCAAGAACGCAGAGTAAACTGACTAAGCACTCAATCTCCTCATCCCTTAAGCCTCTACAGAACCCAAAATCCCAAGTAGGAGCCCAAAGGGTTTCCAATGAGGAGCAAAATTTGGAAACAACCTCTTTTTTGTATCGAGAAACTGAGAACAGGGAGGGGAAAAGGGTTTTCAGGGGAACATCTCCAACCCAAATGTCCTCCCAAAAGAGGACAGAGTTGCCATCACACATCATACCTGATATGACTGCGAAACTGAGGAAGAATATTGTGCATTGCCTTCCAAGGGGTTGCCAAAGTTGCCTGCCTTGATACACCAGCATCCCATCTATTCCCTGAGCATCCATGTATGCTTCCGATCACCTCATGCCACAACCTGACTCTCTCTAACGGCCACCTCCACAGCCACTTCCCCAGTAAGGCTGTATTTTTCTGAATTAAGTTCCCTAGTCCCAAGCCCCCTTCCTCTTTACTCCTACACACCACCTCCCACTTAATTAAATGGTCTTTCCTATCTTCACCTGGTTCCCAAAGAAAGTCTCTCATTAATTTTTCCAGCTTCTTAGCTTCCCTAGTTGGAATCCTAAAGACAGAGAAATAGTAAGTTGGAAGGTTTGCAGTGTAGCTCTTATTAAGATGATTCTTCCCCCCAGAGAGATGTAGTTCTTTTTCCATGAAGCCAATCTCTTCTCAAACTTCTCTACAACTGGGCACTAGAACCTACTATCCCAAGGATTTTCTCCTAAAGGAAGCCCCAAATAGGTCAAAGGCCAAGTAGAGACAGAACACTCTAAGCACTCAGCAATAGCCTCCACTTCTCTTGACTCCAAATTAACCCCTACAATGCAACTCTTTTCAAAATTGATTTTCAAGTTGGACATACTTTCAAAGTTCCTAATCAGCATCTTTAAACTTCTCACCCTCTCAATCTCAGCCCCTTCACAAAGGATTAATATGTCATCCACGAATTGGAGATGGGTAACTGGGGTCTCACCCTCTCAAAAGTTTTCTACATTGTGTTATAAAAAACTTTTATATTCTTAATTTTTTGAGGTTATAATTACATAATAGTGTTATGGGCCCTAGCATAGGATCTTGTCACGGGTCGATCCATGGGGAGAACTCCTAGCTTCTCCTTGCCCCTCCCTTTGTGCGCAGACCCTATGGTGGCGAACTGAGGGTGATTTGTTCAAGAGATCATCCTAACTCTCCTACTCTTTCTTGACTGAAAACTGAATGCTTTATTCTCAATTTACAGCTCCTTAAATAGGAGATTACAAGAGGTGTGGGAAGACTCCCAGTAGAATTCGAATACTCACAGATAAGGATAATTCACACTTTTAGGATCAACAGACTCCTACTTCTAATAGGTAAATCAAACTCTAGAAGATAAGGAAAACTACTAAGAATAAGATAAGATGAGCCAAGATAAGCTGCCGCCTTTGTGGGCCCCTCCTCACTGCTGCTGTCGACAGCTGTACGTCCTCCCTATGAACGCATCCGCAACAAATAGACATTTTTAAACTTTTCTGTTCAAAAAAAATAGACATTTTTAAACTAGAATATTCATTTTGTGTGTTTATATACTAATTTTTTTATTATTTTTTTACTTGTTAGAGTTTAATCAACACAAACATTGCTAAATGTTGTATTGAACCCTCAAAGACCTCAAAACCTGAACCAATAAGGAAGAACTTAAAAAAAAATCCAGGTTTTTTACTTGAAAAAATCCATCGCCTAGGCAACAAGCCCCCCCCCCCCTCCTAGTCGCCTAGCCTCGCCTTGGTGCCTTGAAAACTATGGGTTCTTACTGATGAGACCTCCCACAGTGAGAACATTATAGTTTATCTTTGTCCATCATCTCAGTCTTCTTACTGTCATTGCTGCCCTCTCTGTCATAAAGAGCCACCTGCTCCCCTTCATGAGGATTCATAGCAATTTTCCTACTCTCTTCAGACAGAACAAGGGAAGGTACCTCCTAAATTTTAGGAAATTCCTTGTTTCCTAACAGTTGAACCTGTATAAGTTCATAAATTGGATTTAGGCCAGCAAGAAAAGCAAAAACATACTACTGGGTCACAAGCCTCTTATACTCTTTGGCATCTGCAACATCCCTCCAGCCAATGGACTAATAATATTCCAACTCCTTCAACATAGAGGTAAGAATAGAGAAATATGTATACAAGCTTTTTTCCCCTCTGTCGATAAGTAGATGACTCAACTTTAAGCTAGTAAACCAGGCATAATGCCTCTGTTCAGAATATGTGGCTTTATCCTGTTCCCATACTTCCTTAGTTGTATCAACCAACATGAAGTTCTTTCTCAAGGAAGGCTGTATGGTGGATAAAAACCAGGAGTTCCAGGACATGAGCATATAATTATCCTGCTCCCACTTTATCATGAGAAGGTCTGGTCTCTTTAGGCTCTAAGATACTCTTAGTAAGGTACCCAAACTTTCCTCTTTCTACAACAAACAGTTTCACCCTTTAGACCACTCCTAGTAGTTCAAACCATCCAAAGGTGTGATAGAAATAGGGAAGTTTCCCATTTAAGCACCTATACTAAGCATAGGCAGCTTCCAGGAACTCCAGACATGGCAGAATAGCAAAAAAATACTGCCACCAACAGGTTGCTTGAACTACTACACAAACCTAGCAAACAGCAGCAAAACAAAGGCAGGAACTGCAGCAACCATGCCCTCTTGTACCACCACACAATCAGAGATCACAACTCTCTTGCGATAGCAACTGACCAAAGATCAAAACACCTGTTGGGTGTTCGAAAGAAGCATGACTGGCCCATGTAGATGGTAGGCCATGTAAATCATAACAGAAGTTCACGGTATGTCCTTTACACCCACAGTGGAAACACTTACTGTACCCTGTCCCCCAATAACCCATCCTCTAACAGCACCTTATCCCTACCACCTCCACGTCCACCTCTTATGCCATGACCACCCCCTTAACATTACCATCCCTGCTACACATACCACACCTCTACCTCCCCTGGTTGCAACCAAAGTAGATTTCTCAGAAACAGAACTACCATTTTGTGGGTTAGAATCTCTTCTCACTAATATGGGGTTCCATGCTGTTCCAAAGACAAGTCATAATTCATGCATCCTTCGCACCCAATTAGCATATCCAGCAAAACCTATATCTGGTTTGCCATCCATAATGTATTTGAATTTCCCTCTAGCAGTTGGATTCGCCTCTGCTGATTTGGCCAGGGAATGTAGTTTGCACCATTGAGTTTCAGAGGTCATCTGAACAGCCATGAAGTCTAGCTGTATTACTACACTAGACTTGGTCCCACTACCCATAGAAACCATAGCACATATAAGGAACACAGATACACTATTTCCGCAAAACTTCACCAAAAAAACCACACACCAAAATAATAGACCACCAACAACAATTTTTACTAGTCTGAAAGCATAAACACCATAGCCGCAACTCAGGATAAAACACAAAACACCTTTTCTAACAGTTATCCAACTTCAAAAATACATTGTGGGCATAGAAACCCTTACATCATCACATGTTTTAACACATCACTCAATAGAAAGTCCAAGAAATTAAACAACTGACCTGTACCAACCATAACAGTCACTCTTTGAATCACCAATTAGAGGGAATCTAAAAAAAACACCAACAAATTCCACAAGCACTGCAACTTGAGGCATGGAAGCCTCTTTTTCTAGTGGGCAATCAGTTCTTTTTAGTCCTCTTGCCTTCAATGTCTGGAGAGAATTATTTGTTGACAGAGGGCTGCATGGCATCTGGAACAAACCAGGTCAATCACTTTGGCTCTAATACCATGTGATCAGATCTAAAAAAGTAGAAATAAATAGAAAAAAAAGGCCTAGAAAATATTTACAATCAAGGGAGAAAGAAGAAGAGAGAATGAACTAAGGCTGGAAACAGAAGAAACCGAAACACCCCTACCAACTCTAACATAAAACAGAATATAATATCTAACACTCACCAAGGTTTGGAATAACAAAATTAATACAGGCCAACAAAGAACTCAGCTCCTCTATTTCCCAATAGTGGATGTTTCTCCTAAAGACTCAAGAGTCCATACCACTTGACCACTAGTAACTTCAAAACAGTCCTGCACCAGAGCATCTTTGTCACTAGCTGCTCCAAAAATGTGTGGGAAGGAGATGCTAATGGAGAGGAATCACACCAGGTGTCTTTCCAAAACCTGACATTTTCCCCATTTCCCACCTTGAAGGAACACCCCACTGGGAAAACAGAGACAGATTCTTTACAATACCTTTCCAACAGCTCATACCATAAGGTTGGGAGACAGGATTTGTAATCCACAACTCCTTGCCATATTTTCTTTGGATTAGCTTCCTCCACATGGCCTCTTTCTCGTCACCAAACAGCTAGATCCACTTGCCAACAGGGAAACATTCACAGCATTCGAAGCTCTCAGCCCAATTCCTCCTTTGTCATTTGGGAGGCAGGCCTTGTCCCATGCCACCAAATGCAATTTCTTTTACTCCTCAGGTCTCACCAAAGCTTTTCAAGTTGTGCCGAGGTCTCAGCTGGTGCAAGGAAAAGAGGGGAAAAAAGGAAAAAAGACAAGAGATAGATAGATAGATAGATAGATAGATAGATAGATAGATAGATAGATAGATAGATAGAGAGAGAGAGAGAGAGAGAGAGAGAGAGAAACTTCTCTTGTTTTCTTGTACTATTGATACACTACTACTTTAACCAATTCGCACTCAACTGTTTGGTATGAGAGCAGGAGAATCAAGAGCTTTTTTTAGAGTCTGGCAACATCATGGCATTCAGATGATAATTGAAACTTACACCAGATGAGGATGGATTTCACTGCTTCATAGAGAATCTTTTTTGGGTTCAAAAGATAATTTTTTTAAGATTCTTTGAAGGCTGTAAGTATTTTTTTGAAGGATATTTTCTATAAATTTCCAGAAAAAAAAAAGTTTATGTTGTTTGGTAGATTTGCTTGAATCAGTGAAATTTTAATATTTGGGGCTGAAAGTTTGTGATTTAGATCACTTTTTATGATCTACTGAATATGGTTTAATTAAATTTGATGAAGTATGGAGTGTGTGGAAGCCAATTTTAATTACTTATTTACCTCACAGCCTATCATTGTTTCTTTTTTGACTTGTTTTCTAGAAGGAATGGTTGAAGTTGATGTATCCCAGTCTAGTGACACAGTTTGGTATGTCTGGAATAAAGTGTAGTGGTGCTACTGCTCTCTGAGGTAGTGTTTGGGGTTTCTAGTGTGCCACACACATGTAGGCACTGTTTGACTTTGTGAGTGTCCAATATCTTGTGGGTCGTGTTTAACCCAAGGACTAATTTGGATGTTCTATTGGAAAGCAGTGCATTGATTTCCTTCATCATGTCTGTTACAAGATAAAAAGATGCTCCCAAACAAGAGATCAGCTCTTATAATCTCTACACCCCCTTCAAACTGATGTTAAGGAAGAAGCATCAGTTTGTTAGATAGAAATTTGTGGCAAGGATGAGTTATAGCCTTGGTGAAAAGTTCAGAGTTCAGATCATATAACCGGTAAGTCTGAGTTTCTCTCATCCTACACTAAATGTTTTGGGCATGATAAAGTTCACATTGCTGATGGTTCCATTTCCCCCATTGCTGGAAAAGGAACTATTACATCCATGCCTAGTCTTACCATCACTTCTGTTCTTTCTTATGACAGTTGGATCTTTGAATTTCTTCCAAGTGGAATTTGTGCCTACTAGGTCTTTATATTCCACTTCTAACCAAGTAACCAACTACTCCTGTTCCTAAAATGGCCTTTCAAACATCCAATAGTACCTATTGATAGGAATTATTGGTAGTATAATTTTAGCATTCTATTGGTTGGTATTACTATTAGGAGAACTTCACCAAAAACTAAGTAGTTTTTTTTTCATTTTTCCTTTATTTTTGTAATGTTTTATAAGCTAAAATTATGTTTTTTTATATTTTTACTTAATTAATCATTTATCTATTTGAGTTTTGGGCAACATATAATTCCAAAAGACTAAGAATAATACCTGATAACAGGGAGAAGGAATGTGAATAAGCATTCTTTTTTTTTTCATAATTAATAAAATATCGAACACAAAAATGGTGCCTCCACTAGATTTAGGATTTAGTGGGGATAACTTTAGAAATATGGAAAATTAATGCAAACCGTTTTCTACACTATCTTTAATTGGCATAGAATATTGAAATCATACCTTTTCTTTGGGGAAGTGGACAAATAATGGGAAAAAATAACCACTCCAAGGTTTTTCAAATCAAAATCATGAAATTGGTACATATACATATACTATCAAACCTTTTTTTTCTTTTGGTAAAAGGGCAGTCATTAATAAAAGGAAACCAGCAAAAAAGCTACATGAAAACCAAAATACGCAACAAACAAACAGAAAAACTACACGGGCCTGCTATCAGCTCCAAATGAGGCTTCCCCAGCCAATGAAGATATCACCCAACCAGGGGCCGTGGAAGTACCTAGAAAGGCACCCTCAGAAGCTAAACCCAAACAAGCCGCTAAATTGGCTAAAGCTATTGCCCAAAGTATATGACTATACATTGAGACCCACCTCAATCTGCAAGATGTCCCTAGCAACAAACCAGATAGACTTATCAGAATCCACTTCAAAGGAAAAGAAAACTGAGATTAGCTACTTACAATCATTTTCAATTACCAACTGACCCAGACCCACATCTTTGACAAAAAGAAACACTCTTTTATGGCTAAAGCCTCAGCATAAACAGAAGATAATGCTTTTAACTTCCCAAACTTCATAGCTTTGACAATTCCTTTCTGATCTCTAAGAACAAACCAACAGAACCAAGGTCTTCACAAGGTCAGGTTCAATCAATTTGTAGATTAGACCACCGATAAAGCCAGAAGCTTACTTGAGAACTGTGTAAACTCAACTATAAAAGTGAAAAAAAATATAACTGACAGAAAAATCAGGGGCATTTCCTACTGATTAGAAAAAAAATCAAGGATATGTCCAACAATAATATCCAAATGATTTACATTTCTATCATTCCATATCATATTAACCAGTGGGGAAAAAAGGCACCAGACAAGTATGGAAAAGGATGCACCTAGTGGCACCTGCAGTTTAAACTTTATCATTCTTTCCAGAATATATAACTTATTACACAAACATAATGATAGACAAAAAGTATGCATTCGATGTTTTTTCTGACTGAACCATAATTATGTCAAAAAGGATTCAAAGTAAATGCAATTCTTTCATGAAAAATAATGTGGATGAAACGGATATGAATTCACACAAGTAATAACTCTTTTTTTTTCTGGTGACTTCTGAGTCAAATAAAGCACTTCAACCCGTTTCAAGGGATTTATGAAAACACAAAAAGAAATAGAAGATATGCAGGTACAGAAACTCACTTGATGTTTACACCATCATTGGAGATAGGAGAAGAGACATTGTTGGACACCCATTTCTCAGCTGCCTTCATACTGCCTGCAATAGTGGCCAGCATGTCATTGGGTATCCCCACCATCACCTCAATTCCAGTCTTACCAAGAGCTCTCAAAGTCGCTGAATCTGCATCAAAGAGCTTCACCTTCTGAAACCCATTATCCCTGAGCAGCCTGACCACCGTTGAAGGCGGCAAAGGGTGGCTTGACTGTGTACCCCAGTTGGCACCAATTCCACCCACTGACACCACCAAAGAGAACAAAGAAACTACACCAGCAACCACAGAAAAGCAACCCATAATCCCACAAATCCACCTCCCCAACGCTAAAACAACTCCCCAGTAGACAAACAAGATAGAAACCGAAGTGGTTCCGAGCTTATAGCTTTTCTAGAAAAAGGATCCAGCCTTGCTCGTCTCTCTCCTCGGATTTCCACCAAAATAATACCCTAAGAACCAGAGAAGATGATCCAAAACCTACTTATGAAATGGGATTGAAGCTAAAGTTAAGCTAAACAGAGAAAACAAGTGATGAAGGGATCCCGAGCTTCAGAAAACACTGAAAAGATGTTTGTTTTCTGTTCCTGACATCTTAAGACAATTTACACACTAGAAGCATGCACAACGAAAATGCATATAAGGTACAATAATGCAAAGGAAACTGGAGAAGGAAAATGGAGGAAGAAGTGAAAGCGGACTAGATTAGAAATCCCAAAAGATGCAAAGAAAAACCATAAGGATTTCTGCAAAAGCAGTTGGACTCTGTTCTACGGCTTAAAAGTTGGAACCAGCCAATAAGCATGAGAGGTTGAAGAAAATGAAAAGGAAACAAGACAAGTTTGGATTTTGTGAAGGTGTCGAGTCTTGAGATGGGTTCTAAACCAGGTAATACCTTTTAAGAAAGAGCACAGAGCTATCAAGTGACACTAGACGGAGAAAAACCACTGGTAATCCAAAACAACAACAACAGGTAAAAAAGAAATCCAAAAAAGGAAGCTTAAAGAGATCGTATAAAAGCGGTATTATTGTGGAAATGAAGCTAAGAATCTTTGAGCTGGAGTAGAAACCCAGCTCAAGAATCTACCAACACAAAAGATTAGGAAGACAAATCTAGAGTTACTAGTTAAAATAAATATGAAGACAGTGATAAAGCGTGAGCTCGTATTTATCATTTCTATTTTTTTTTTTTTTTCCTGTCTTCTTTATCTATCTTTGAGCTGTTTCTCCAGAAGGCTGAAGCCACGAAGGAAGGAGTTCGCAGGGGCTCTTCTCTCTCCTTCTGCTACATATTGAGGAGTGAGAACTGAGAGGTGAGACCGTGAGAAGCGAATAATTCGATGTAAATTCAATCATCACCAAACGATTCAAAAAGAAGATCCTAATCCAACGGTGGACAAAGAATGAAGACATCATCTAGTCTATTCCCATCAATAGTGAGATCATTTAATTAAAAAAGAACTGATAATAAATTCAAAAGAGACAGACTTAAGTGTTCTCGTCATGTCACAAGTGTCCAGATTTCAAAAAATTTCAGCGTATTTTCGGAATTCTGGTGATGCCTTATGGACCGTTTGATATAAACTAGTGCTCCTCCTCCAATCAGATGTGCATACATGGAATCATTTTAGAAGAAACATGTGAGTGATGGTGTTTTATTCGATGTTACGATGAGGCCACCCTCATTGTAGAACACTTCAGATCATAAGCGAATAAAATATCAAATATTAATAAAGGGTAATTTGGGAATTATAGGCATAATATTCTCTTGAGCTGTCTGCCTCTGACTCTCTGCCAGGTTGTTTTTTGGTTAACGCCACGTCAGATAAGGACAGGGATGAAGAAAGCAACAAAATTTACTTCACTTTTTTTACTTTTACTTATATCGAGGATCTACGGCTCTGCCTTTGGGTTTGGGCTTTGATTGTGATGATTCCGTTCGGTTTACCGTTACCCACGTCACGTCCATCATACGGCCGGTAGGGTAATTCACATCTTCGCCCCCACACAGCATATCCCAACCGTGTATTGGGAACATTTTTCCACTATGTTCTCAATGCACGCTGAGATATGCATGTGGGGCGCAGTTAATGATGTGAATCCAATAGGGAATAATTTTGTGAATATTCAGAGTTGTTTGGGGGAATAATTTTACTTAATTATGTTGAAAATTTATTATATCTTTTAATAATAGCGGTGATGCGGCTAATGATTCATAAAAGGAATTAGTTCTTTTGGACTGCATATAACAGTAAAAAAGAGATAATTCCTTAAAAATATGGAATGGCAAATGCAGCCTTAGAGAACAATCTACGGCCTAGGGTAATACATTAATATTATCCTTTTGGTTTTACAATTCGTCGTGGTAGTGATTTTGGTCTTTACACACGTAGGAGGTGTTAAAGGTTTGACCTATGTGGCACTATAACAAGTTCAACAAGAGAGTAAAGATGAAAGAAACAAAAGCAATATTCAATGAAAGATGTATTTTCTCCCTAAAACCAATTATGTATTAGAAGCTCGACGAGTCTTATATATGGCAGAGGGAGAAAAAGGTTTCCAACTTTGACAGTTAAACATTACATTGAAATAGTTAAACAAAAGGGTGGTTAAATCAATCGGACACTCAAAATCCTAAAATGAAAACTAACAATTATATCTGATTATTAGAATTCGATGGTTATTTGGCATGATCTTTATTCATGGGTCTATCTATTCGATGATTGTTAGAGGTTGAAAATCAACTTCAGTACTCTTAACATTTAATGGGATCAAGCTCGAAGAGTAGGGCATGAGTTATGAGTGAGGTGACCTTCTAAAGCTTAGAATGATCTCATGGTGGCTCATTATTCTTAGAGTTAGATCGAAAATTTGAGAAAGAGAGAGAGACAACACAGCCAAATGATGGGTAAGACACCTTGTGTCAATCGACACCTTAAAAGAAATATTTATATTAAGTTATAAAAGGACAAATCAGCTCTTAATGTACAAGAGAAATATAATACAAAGAAAAATATATAGAAAAAAAGTAAAAGTACAAAAATAGCCCTATGGCTAGATTTCACTATCTCTACACTCCCCTTAAACTGATGCCTAGGAATAAGCATTAGTTTGTCCATGAGAAATAGATGCCGAGCCCGTGTCATTGCTTTAGTTAACAAGTTTACCAGTTGGAGCCCAGAAGAGACATGAGGAAGAGATATGGTACCCTCGAGAAGGAGATTGCGAATGAAGTGGCAATCAACTTCTATGTGTTTGGTGCGCACATGGAAGACAGGGTTGGATGCAATTTTGATTGCATTGGTATTCTCTATATAAAGAGGAACAGACAGTGGTGGCTCATTTAGTATTTCAAATAAAATAGCCCAAAGCCATATGATCTCACTACACATGGAAGACATAGCCCTGTATTCAGTTTTAGTGGAAGATTTGGGCACAGTAGCTTGTTTCTTGCACTTCCATGAGATAAGGGAGTTGCCTAGGAAGACACACCATCTAGTCATGGACCATCGGGTGTCAAGCATCCAGCTCAATCAACACCCGCATAGGCCATAAGATGAATGGGAGATGATGAGGAGAAGAATATCCCATGTGACAGTGTGCCTCATACATATCTTATAACCCGATGAACTACAAATAAATGTGGTTTTCTCGGAGAAGACACAAACTAGCTTATTATTTGAACTGCATAAAATATGTTTGGTTGAGTCATGGTGAGATAGATTAAACTGCACACTAGTTAACGATAAAGGGTAGTGATGAAGGGTGATTTGGCCCGACCTCGTAGCCCGGGGACACGTGTATATGACCTGGCCCAGTGTACAACTCAGCCTGACAACACGACCGCAACTCGACGGGAGAGACACGCTGAGTCCAACGCTGGCCACTCAGCGGGTTAAGCAACTCGCCGGGGACTGACGCCTGGCCAATTGTGACTTCCACCAAGTGTGGAAGGTCCCGAGCTCCCCCTAAGAGGCCCGGAGCTCTCCCTTCCCAAAAAGGGAGCACCCTAGCTCGTGGTTAAGTGTCCCGAGCACCTCGGGACAGCATCGTCCTCCCTCCCCCCAGTGCAACACCTTGGCACCTCGGTACAGAGACAAACCTACCCCAGACAGTCCGGTGCGCGGTAGCTCGGTATGTTGTGGGGAGCCCTGTCTGACATCCGTACCCACCGAACCCAGTAGCAAGGCTCTGATCTCTTGCCAGGCGGCGTTCTGCCTGCCAAGCAACGTTCTGTTTGCCTCCTCTGGAAGGCATGACACGTCTGTCAAGCCCGTACCTGGCAATGGTAGTTTGTGGCGGCCACCTGCGCCTGTCACACCTGCCCTGGCATTAACAGCGATGGTGGTTATGCCAGGTGTGACTAGACTCCAATATAAAAGAACCCGAACCCACACAGAGAAAAGGTATTGAAGCTTAAGCACTTTGAGCACTCTTACTCTCTACTCTCTATGAGATTTCCTCCAGTTCTAACTTAGCCATCTGAGTGTTCCCACCGGGATAACTCCCCGGGAACCCTTCACTTTTCCTTCCTCTCAGGTGTCGTTCGTTCCAGTCAGAAGCTAAGTCACAGCCAGGTAGGAGTGCCCAAATCGTGCAGCATCAAGTAGGATCTTCAAGGGGAGACCCATCATCTTTGTTGAGTTTCAGGTTTAGTTCTAGTGGAGTGTCCACAATCTTAGAATCACTAAGATTTGCTAGTTTAACCAAATCAGCTGCATATTTCTGTTGATTAACAAAATAGCCTCAAGAATTTCTGCTCACTTCAAAGCCCAAGAAATATGTCAGCGGCCCCAAGTCTTTCATCTTGAAGGATTCATTGAGTAACTGTTATAACCTAGAAATTCCTTCTATGCCATCCCCTATAATGAGTATATCATCAACATAAAGGAGTAATATCGTTACTCCATGCTTCCGCCTTAGGGTGAACAAGGAGTAATCAAAAGAACTCTGAAGAAAGCCAACATTAGTGATAACAGATCCGAACTTCTCAAACCAGGCCCTAGGAGCTTGCTTCAGGCCATAAGGTGACTTCTTTAGACGACAAACAAGCTGCGGATCTATACAATATCCTGTGCAACAAGCCTAGCTTTGTATCTATCTGGGCTTCCATCAGATTTTAGTTTCACAGAATAGACCCATCGGCTTCCTATGAGAGATGTCTCAGGTGGGGCTTTGACTAGGTCTCATGTGTCATTCTCCAAAAGAGCTTGAAACTCAGAATCCATTGCATCTTTCTAGTGTGGTTCTACTACAACCTACTAATAAGATATGGGAATGTCTGTGGTAGATAAAATGGTAGAAAAGGAGTTATGTTCTAGTGAATAACCATAACGGTTAGGTGGATGAGAAATTCTAGAGGAACGGCGTAAAGTAGGAGCAATAGATTCAGAGGGAAGGTCTTGAACACTTACTGAGGCAGTTGGAATGACTGGATCAGCAACTAGAGGCGGAGCAGAAGGGGGGATGGAGACTGAAGTAGGTCTAAAGTTGTTGCGGGGGTGACAAAGGAATATCTAATGTACCTGTAGAATCAAAACTATGTAGCAAGGAAACAAAAGGAGCTGGGAACTTCACAATATGTTCAAAAAATGACACACTTTCAAGAAAAACTACATTACTAGAAATTTGAAGACGACGAACCAAAGGGTCATGCAAAGATACCTTTTATGTTCAGAGCTATACCCCATAAAGGCGTATAAATCTACTTGTGTAGTTAACTTTGTGCGTTCATGGGGTGGAAGGTGGACAAAACAAGCACATCCAAACACTCTGAGCATGGATAAGTCTAGGGATTTGTGGAAGAGGGATTGAAAAGAAGAGGAGTTGTTCAAAACTGATGACGAAAGATGATTTATGAGATACACAGCAATGCTGGCCGCCTCCACCCAAAACTAAGAGGGTACGTGGGAATCCTGTAGAAGAAGTTTGACTACACTCAAAATATGCCAGTTTTTCCTTTTTGCAACCCTATTTTGTTGTGGGGTGCCTGGACAAGACTTTTGGGTTTGAATTCCATGTTGATTTAAGTAGTTTTAGAAATCGCCATCAATATACTCTCCCCCTGAATTCGATCGTAGCACACAAATTCGGGCATTAAATTGAGTGGTAACATAGGTGTGAAAGTGCTGAAATACGGAGTATACTTCAGATTTCTTTCGAAGAAAATAGGCCCAAGTGAAACAAGTGTAGTCATCAATAAAGGTTAAAAAAATATTTAAAACCCATCCGTAAGACAATTGGAAATGACCAAACATCACTATGTATTAAATAAAAAGGGACTGTTGCATGTTCAAAATGAGAAGGAAAAGGCAAAATATGGCTCTTACATAAGCCACAAGTAGTGCAATCTTTATTCACATTTTTAAGAGAAACATTATAAACATGTAAACTACTAAAGGAAAAACAACTGATCAAGTTTCTTAGAGAAAGGATGGCCCAGTCGTTTATGCCACAACTGCCAATTTTTATTACAACTAACAGATTCAAAACTAGAAGTAGTAGAAATCAAACATGAAGTAGAAGTGGGCATAGTTTTATTCTTCTCAAATTCTAGAGCAAAGAGTTTTCCCAGTCTACGCCCCTTCCCCTTCACCTCCCCAGTTTGTCAGTCCTGTATCAAATAACCATCAGAAGTAAATGAGACATTATTACCTTTCTCTATAAGTTGGCCAGCATAAATTAAATTGGTAGTAAGCTTAGGTACAAATAGGATTTTGGAAAAATGAAATGGAGATGACTTAGAAGTAGATAAATATAAAGCATCACATCCAAGTATATCCAATTTCTCACCATTAGTAGTAACTATGTGTTTATTGGGGAGATGGGGTTTAGGACACTGACCAAGAGTGGCCCCTGCCATATGGTTAGAGGCTCCTGAGTCAATGTATCATAGATGGTTCGGTGAGGAACAGTAGGTAGGAGACTTACCAGACAGGCCCATAGCAAAGAAGGCTGAAGAGATAACAGAGGACATGAACTGTCGAATTCGTTCTTCAGACATGCTACTTGAGGTGTCATTTTGCCCAATCACAGAAGTAATGGAGGATGTTGCATATGATCCATCTACACCCGTCTAATAAGCCTTGTAGCTTCCTTTTTCTGATTTGATCCACTGCTTTTCTGAGGCCGAGTGGGGCATTCAGTGATAATATGACTAAGTTGCTTATAGTAGGTGCATATATTCTTTTTCTTGCAGTGAGAAACAATATGCCCGAACTCCTTACATTCATAGCACTATATTTTAGAGAAGTCTTTCTTCCCTTTCAGTTTTGTTGCTAGAAAGACAGTATCAATGTTAGACTCCTTTCTTCCATCTAGAATAATCTGTGTGGCAGATCTGGTTTCGGCCCCCAAAATTTCCTTAAGAATAGTATCCAAGTCAGGAAGTGTTCATCGCCTTAGGATATTAGATCTAACAACTTCGAATTCAGGTTTGAGATGCATTAGAAAGTGCATAATCTTTCTTATATCAAATTCCTTCATATACTTCACACAACATTATGAAGGATCATTCCCCATGTGAACAAGCTCATATTCGGTCCAAAGGTTAATAAACCCAGTATAGTACTTTTCGACCTTTCTTTCTCTTTGATAATAGGAGAAGATGTTAACCTCTATCTGTTTAGAGTATAAAATGGTAATATAAATTGCAAAGTTGGGTTAGTTTTGCATTGCCAAATTTATCTTCTTACCAAACAGACTTTTAGCTGTAATGGATTCAAACACGACTTCCAATAAAAGCATATGCTTTTTTTTATCAAAAAACCCACTTTAATGCAAATTTATTTCTTTTTTATTGATGCACTTTTACATCTTAGGCTGCATTTGGAAACAATGCAAATAGAGTGTAAATCCCGGTTCAGGGTAAATTTACTCCAAGCTATTCATTTCATGTCATTTACATGCATTCATGCAATAAAGAAGGATAGATTGCATGGATGATTTAATAAGAATCTTCTTTCCTGCAAAGGAGAAAAGGTGAAGCCTTCCAGCTATTCAATCTATTGCTATATATTAAAATAAGTTTGGCTACGTTAGATGGCCTCTCCTTGATCCATTACCCCATTCATGCATTTTTAGAGGGTGCTTTATTTCCTTTCCAAGCTTCTGAGGTGGCCTCTCCTTGATCCATTACTGTCTTGAGGTGTTTGATTGCTGATATACTCTCTCGAGATACTCGTGCATCTCACAGGCAGTCTTGTATCCTCTCATAGGAATTGCAATGTCAGTTTCAAAGGATCCTAAGATCCATGATGCAATTTTTGCATTATCAATTCTCCACTGATTAAAACCCTTGATGTCCGAATCATCAGGTTTAACTGCTGATCCATCCTCCACATGAAATTGGAAATTGAATTTCCAAAGTGCATAGTTCATACCATTAAACTTGATGGGGAGAATTTCCATTCTTTCTGATGTCATTGAATAACAAGAGCAAGAAAAACTACAGAGAGAAGTGTTCAAAATAGTAGAATAATGAAGTACCTTTTAGTCAATGTCTAGAAAAGGAAACTATAAGGGTCTGCCGAACTCCGAAGTGGCTCAAAACCCTTCTAGATCAAATCGGATTCAAACCAAACCAATTGGAAATAGTAAATCTGCCCTAGGCGACACTAGATCTAAAGTTTCAGCATGATCTGATGCTTCTAGAGGGAGATCCAATCCAAAAGAGAAATATGGTGGCGCAGTAGTCCAAGAACAGAGTATAAAGTTCTGATTGAATGTAGCTTTAGAAATAGGATTCAAGAACACTCAAGAGCCTCCCAAATACTGTTAGGGAGGGAGTACTCTAGATAATAGATAAGAAAGAGGTGAGGAAGTAGTCACTTGCAGATCAGATCGTGACCTGCTCTGATACCATGTCAGAGTCAGATTAAAAAACTAAGAAAGAGAAAGAGAGAGAAACAACACAGCCGAATGGTGAGTGTGACACCTTGTGTCAGTCGACACCCTAAAAGAAATATTTATATTAAGTTGTAAAAGGATAGATCTACCCTTAATGCACAAGAGAGATATACAGAAAAGAAAAGTAAAAGTACAAAAAGTAGCCCTACGGCTAGATTTCACTAACTCTACAATTACCAAGGTGATACAACTTCTCCAACAAGGTGAATCATAAAACGGGAGTATCTATTAGATAGTGTATGCCCTTAGCTCCAATCAGATTGATGCATATAAACATTTATCAGTAAATGGGTAAAGTACACTATTATTTCATGTTCTTATTGGTATGTTTCTATTAATTATTCCTTAAACTGGATGTGTGACTTGTAGTGGGTTTCTTCATGAAGTTTGTGACCTTAATAACCTCATGAAGTTCAACTAAAACATTTATTAGTATTTTCACAATAAGATTCAATTGTGTGTTTCAGGCTCTAGATATGTGACTTGTAGTGGGTTTCTTAATGAAGTTTGTGACCTTAGTAACCTCTTGCAAGAATGTCGTATGAGTGATGATCTTGATCTCAACATGTTGGCATGTAAAATGGAGGAGAAATATGACAAATATTGGGGAAATCCAGAAAAAATGAATATCATGACATTCCTCTCAGTTTTTCTAGATCCACAGTACAAAATAGAATATGTGGAGTTTGTGGTTAAAGAAATGTATGAAGGTCTTATGGCTTTGGCAATTTGTAAAAAAGTAAAAGAGGTGAATTATACTTTGTTTAATGAATACAAAAATGGTTATTCAGCTACAAACAAGCAATGAAGTGAAAAAGCTCAGTGTTCAAGTGTAGTGGATGATGGAGAACCATTACAAAAGGTGAGAACACAAGATTGTTATAAGAGGCTTAAGTTTTCAAAGGATGGTGGGGATAACAAATCAAAATTGGATAAGTATTTGGCTAAAAGTGAAAAGGAAGATGTTGAGATTTTTGATATTTTAGGTTGGTGGAAAATCAATGCCCTTAGATTTCCAATACTTTCATAGATAGCGTGTGATGTATTAGCAATTTCCGTTTCTACCGTTGCTTCTGAGTTAGAATTTAGCACAAGAGGGCATATTCTTGATCAATTTAGGAGTTGTTTGACTCCTAGAATTGTAAAGGCTCTCATTTGTGCTCAGAATTGGCTTTGAAATTCTCATTTACCCAATTATGAAGAGAGTGTGGATGAACTTGAAGAGCTTGAGAAAGGTAAATGGTAATTAATTGTTTTTTTTATCAATTTAAGATTTATAATATTCAAATTTGCATGTTTTTCTAACTTATAAGTTCTAACATTGCTTATACTTTTTATGGATCTTGGAAATCAATTAGATACCATTGTTAATGATGTTTAGGGGTATGGTTTTTACCATTAACAAATAGCAAGTTTGGTAAGTTTTTTTTTTTTTATGTACCAATTTTATGAATATGCTTTTGCTATTTGATTGAGTTTGTTTGATTTTTTTTTTCATAAAATGCTTATTGTAGAGGATTACAAGGTTTGTGTAAATAATATATTTTTTTATTCTGAACATTTCAAGACTTTATAATTACATATTTCAGATTTGGGCCATTTGGCTTTGGAGAATTCAACATTGGATTATCATATCCATGTGACTTGTGAAGTTCCTTTTGGTAGACTTATTGGGTGATTGATTTCCTTCATTTTAGTCGACTAGATATCACAAAAATGTTTTGGCTTTGAGAAAGAGAGAGGTTAAATGGAACATCCTTTTAATTTAGTTTTGTTATTACAAAAATGTTTTGGTTTCATCTTTTTTTCTTTTATTATTATTAATTGAATCAATTTTTGATATTTCTTGGTGTCATTAATGTTTCATGCAGATTGAATTAGGAGTGATAATTTCAGCCCGACTTGGAAATTCTGGGCTTGGGCCTAGGTTTTGTGTTCAGGCCCGGCCTGGCCCGCATATATTTAAACTTATATATTTTATGTATAATGTTTACATATGTGTACATGTTATTTTATATTATATTATATATTTTATATATAAATATTATAACATGACATGTATAATTTATATTATATGTAATATTTTATATTATATAATGTATAAAATAAGTTTATATGCATGTTATGTCATTTAATATATAGATATATAATATTTTATATTATATAATGTATAAAATAAGTTTATATGCATGTTATGTCATTTAATATATAAATATGTAATATTTTATATACGAGTGACATTGGCCCAGAATCAGGCCTAGGCCCGGGCCCGTATAGACTTGGGCTAGGACTTATGTTTCAAGCCCGGAACCCTAGGCCTAAGCTATAGCCCTTATCATAAGTGCAAAGCACGGCCTGGCCTAGCCCATGATCACCCCTAGATTGAATATTGGATTTGGTTATATGAATATCTAATATGAAGTTTGGATTTGGTTTCATGAAGATTTGCTACATGTTTAGTTGTTTACTGAGTTTCAATTTGAATCAAATTATCTAATCTGAATACAAATTTTCCACCTGTACTCAGGATTGAATAAATTTTCCATGGTTTGTTGGTTCTCACTTACCAAACCTTGATTTTTTTAGTTTTAACTTTTAAGCTACAAAACCGAATAAATTTCCCCCCTCTCAAATTCAAAAAAAAAAAAAAAAGAATTGGCCCTTAAGGTTTTGCAACTAAAAGCCTTTTTAGTCCAATGGTATATCTATACCAAAATGGTTTGGTGTGGTGCCCAAAAAAACCTGAAAAAAAATGAAAAATCAATCAGTATCATTAGATTAATAACCAATCTACTGTTATTCATTCAAATTCATCTAGGTTTCTGATTGATTAAGATTTTTCAGATACATTCTTTCTAGTACCAAAGAAATTGCACTTGGATATTTTGAAGAGTTTGATTTGGAAAATCTTGTAACCAACCAACGGGCCATTAATTGTTGTAAGGGTTAGGATCCATTATATGGATGGACAAACCATGCTAGATGGTTGGGTGAAATTTCAAAATTTTCCTAATCCTTTCGGGAATGAATTCCTTATGGTTTGAAAAACTATATATTTAGGACCGGTCTTACACTTAATCGGACCAGATTTGAAACCAACCAACGAGGAAGATGTATACCTGATACGGATACCACAAACACAGATCCCAAGGTGGAAGTTCACACCCAAATCAATCTTAAAACCAGCCTCCACTAAAGATGGTGCAGTGTATTCCTAAAGCTGGTTCAGAAACACAGTTTTCAACAAAATTGCAATCCAACTGCTTGGATCGAACTGGGGAAGGTGAGCACGAAATTCTCTTGGATTTTTCTTGCAAAAATTAGATGAAAACTGATCTTTTGTTAGTCCCAAAATAGCTGTGGTCGAATTAGGGTTTCTTGGGAGACAAAAAGAAGAAGAGAGAACAAAATAGAGAGATGTTCTAGTATATTTTGCCCTCTTCTTCTTTTCTCTCTTTATGGAGCACTTGTCCTAATCAAATTAGGTGATTATCCAAATCTAATTTGGATCTAAACTCTACTAAGAGATAAATCTTATATTCTTAATAGGATGAATGCTCCATACCCATTTCCAAATCTAGATTCAACCCGGAGCACATGACAACTTAATCTTATTAATTATGGGCCTTAGGCCCATTAGCTATAAGACTCACAACCCAAGGTTGTTGCATGGCCAACTTAGGCCTGATTTGTATGGCGTGGGACCCCACAATGACATCACATAAGTTCACATGGGTTCGGCCCAACCTTTGTGAAAAATCTTGGCCAAATTCACTGCTAAACGCAGTGACCCGTTAAGCATATCACTATGGGCTCAAAATGGGCCCAACATTTACACTTAAATGATTCTTGAATTTAGCCATCCTATGAAAACTCAAGGATAATGGACTTAAATAAGATAAAGCCCATCAGGTAATCAGCCCTGTAATAGTCTCTTACACTTAACCTCTTGGCTTATAATGATTAAACACTCTCGACAGGGAAGGACCTCTCCCCTAACTACAAGGTATAGTGTCACATTCTCTGCTCAAAAGAATCATAGGAATTAAAACCTTTTGCAAAAAAAATTCATAAAACATAATATATATATATCATATAAATATATTTTGCAAAACCAAATCTCAAACACAATTGAAATCCACTACCAATAGTTTAGGTTCCCATTAGAGAGAATGCAAGCCCTATCATTCACTTTGTCCAACAAAGGGGCCGATCCTATCACTATGATCACAAATGAATTCTCATACTATCCCAATATACCCAGGTTTTGACTCTTAATGGATCAAACAGATTGGCATATCAAAGACAACCCAATCCAACACCTAGTGCAGTACCATAATCAAGTCTAGGGGTTATGTATAACTTTCCAATTTTGCCCATCAATCATTCTCCAAAGTCCTAGACATAATTGGAAAATGGTTTGAGTTCAGTGTTTCAACCAAACACACATTGCATGTGTTTTGAGTCTAACCCTAGTAGCTGAGACAAATTGCCCCAACTTCATTGGCAGCACATCAGTGTCAGCCTTGGCAGGATAAACTCCCAAAGTCTATCCAATGGCTGAGAACTTTCTAAACTAACACGAGTCTCATAAGTGCTCACTTTAAGGAGTAATTTCACAAAAACATACCAATATCAACATGAAACAATAATATACTTTTATTCATTTACAATAAATGTATTTGTACATTAATCTGATTGGAGCTAAGGGCATACATTGTCTAACAGTAATATCATAAAAGTAGTAACCAATATTTTGGGCTACGTATTTTGGTATTTCAATCACATTGCCATGGAGAATTAGACCATTTAAAGAACATCCTATTGATTTGGTGCTTCTAATGGCTTGATTGATTTTTCAAGTTTAGAATCTCAAGGACTATTTAAAGAACAACTCTTGGCTTAATTGATTTATCTCTTAACCAAATCGAAAACCGAACCAAATTGAATTTAGTTCAATTTGGTTTGGTTTAGTTTAGTTTTGACACTCAGTTCAGTTCAGTTCAGTTAAGTTGAGGGACATGACTAAACCGAATGGTCGGTTAGGTCATCAATTTGAATCGGATCGACCGAATGTACTCCCCTACTTTACCCAAATGCCCCAAAACTAGTTGTTATATAGCTGTTAGCAATGTTTAAAGTATCAGAAACACAATGTGTATCTGAGAGATAATTTTAAGAGATGTATCAAGATATGCTTAAGATACGCATGGATATGGATGAAAAATTAAGATACGCATAGGTACACTAAGAAACTCATATAAATCCTAAAAACCTATGTTAATTACAATAAATATGAGTTTCATATCACTATAATAAGCTATTTAAACATAAAAATCCATATTTCAGTGATTTATACAAAGTGTAAAATATTGAAACATAACTGGAAACTGTTGAAAAATGATGAAATAATTAAAATGTTTGTGTATTCATACATACCATAGTATTCAAAGAATCAATATAATTTGTATTAATATTTACCACTTTTTAGAAAATATGACCGATTAGCCTATTGGACCGGTTGGACCATGACTAGATTGGGTTAAAAATTTGCCAAAATTGCCGACCAGACTAGTCAAACTTGAAAACTAGTGAATCAGTCCTGGTTTTAGAAAACCAACTAATTTTTTAAATTGTTTTAGCACATTAATGCAAACTTATAAAGGCCATAACTTTTTGCTGAGATGTCCTATTGCGGTGTCCTTTGTTTTTATTTTGGGTAACTTTTCGATATAGGTGCCTTATAAAAAAATGAAATGAAAATAGAAATATATATTATAAAGAATAAAATTATATAATTTGAATATATTAGAATCCAATATAGAATTTATAATATTGTATATATGTATAATAATATATAATATATTACATCATCACAATTTGACCTCGGTTGAACCTTTAACCTATGAACCTCTCCCTTTTCTGGGTTGATGTCCAACCCGATTCTCTAAACATTGATATTTATTATATATTTTAATGATGAATTTTAGCTTTTATCGGTAGTCATCTACTAATAAACGAATTTAATTAAGAATTAAATTATAAATTTATATGACAAACACTTGTGGTATGGCATAATGGTGGACTAGTAGTTGTTACAAACAAATGACTAGGGCTCAAATCCCTTTGTCCTCTATTTGTGAATTTTAATAGGCAAGTTAGTGGCATGTCAAATTCAAATTTGAATTTGAATATTGCCTTAAATGCACTATTCAATTTGCTTTTAATAGTGTGTTATTAAATGTGGTAATTAATTAAGAGTCATTAAATTCGAATTTGAATTTCGAATTGTACATATAGTGTATTAGATTGTATCGGCCCATACGCAATGTATTGACTAAT
The DNA here is from genome assembly GCF_000365185.1 of Nelumbo nucifera. The sequence goes on along the minus strand of NW_010729083.1, from coordinate 2,737,487 downwards.
ACAAATACATTACGAAATTATAAACTGGCCTCAAAATCCAAAATTGACATTAGGGGTGAGCAAATGGGTAGGTTCTACCCAGAATTGAATGGAACCAACCTCGAACTGGTCCTGAACTGACCCTACTCGAGTAGTTACAAGGTAGGGTTTGGTTCCAAATTCTTGGGACCAACCCCCACCCAGGTCAGTTACAGGGTATAGGGGTTTACCCTACCCAAACCGATCCAATGAACCGACCTTGGTTGGTCTTAGTGGAACCTACCTTGGAACCAAACATGCCTTGAAATAAACCCCAAAATACTTTTGGGGATGTGAAAATTTAAACCCAAGCATTCATAGTTACAAAGGAAATGTTTTCACTTGACCATTGAGTTATTTAAGTGATTTGATCATTTGTTTTCATGTTAATATTTGAATGTGTATAATAATTAATGTAAAAGGTAATATTTACAAGATTTAAATTTAAATTATAAGTTTTGAGCCATATAATGATAATCGACATATTAACTTATTTAATTTAATCAATAAAGATAACATAAGTTTTAAACTATATATATATTATATTTATTAAAAATCAAATTTTAAAGAATATGCTTCTTTTTTTTAAGGGGGAGAGTAAACAAATAACATGTTCCACGGGTAGACATTGGAACCAACCCTGGAACCACCAAGGCCAGAACCAACCTTCACAGGGTAGGTTCCAATTTCAAAAACCTAGAATTGACCCTTATCGGGTAGGTTTCAGGTTTTGCCATGGAAGTGGATCGAACCGGCCCATGCTCACCCCTACTTAGCATGGTCCGAGGGTATGAGCTAGGCCACAACACGGCTCACATGCTACACTAATAAGTCTACATCCCGTAGACTTATTACACTTGATGTAGCCAAAAGTCCAACTCAAGACCTCTCATACATATATGCTGATTGTGGGCATTATAACTTATATTTGGTCTCAAACCTCAACCAAGCATTGTGGCCTAGAGCCAACTCAATCCCTTACGCTACACAGGTTACAAGTTGGAGGATGATAAACATGTTAGAGAATAAAAAACCTATCTAGGAATCTCATCTAACCGCTTAAGGTTTTAGGTTGAATAGTTCTTTTATTCAGTGTAAGAACTTGACCAAGTGGTATAGTGTTCAATCTTTGACATCCCATTATAATTAATTAGATTTCAACACGGGATATGAATGGTCCTATATTTGTCCATGCTTCAAACCCAATATTCGCATGAGGGGGTGTGTTAGAGAGTGAAAACCTATTCACAAACCTCACCTAACAGCTTAAGCTTTTATGTTCATCGGTTCTTAGACAAAACATTGGATATGCTTAATATACATGACCTTATGCATGCTTGCACAAAAGTGCTTCACACATTTTCCTTTCATGTTTTCCTTTTATTTACAAAAAAAGAATCATCTATACTTAGGGGTGTTTGATTATTGTTGAATTAACTTAACAAAATGATTTATTGCTTTTCAAGTAGGTAATGAACTCCTTAATGAGTGGATGCAATTTTGGATTGATTATTGTATTCCTACAAATTTTATAACACAATTATTTTATAAAATAAAAGCCAAAGCATTAAGGTGATGTTTGGTTCCGTGGGCATTTATTAAAAAATGCCTCCACATCAGTGCCACATAGGCATTGGCATTTATTGCATATGAAACCACTATTATAGTGGTTTCACTGCTTATCAACTAAACACTGAAAAACTGAATTGCTTTGATTTTTGTGTATGGGACATTTGGAAAAATGTCAAATTCTCATTTCCCCCAAACAACAAAAATAAGCAATGTTTAAAGTGAAATTGCACAAATAAACATTTAAACCAATAAACAACCCATCTATAAACACCCACGAAACCAAATATATACTAAGTAATTAAAAGCAGCCACTTGAGCCGTTATCAAACAGCCCCTAAATGAATGAGAAAATTGCCGCAAAATAAAGTTTATGAAGCTATTGGAAACTTCGCCCTGACACCTATAAAATGATATCTTATAAGATAAAGTTTAACATGTATTTTTCATGTGGGTCTCGCTTAATTTAGGGCCAAAAAAAAGTGCAAGGGTTGCGTAAACTCGTTCTCTATTAGCCTTCCCCCACGATCACCAGCTGAAGTATGCAACTTTGATGCTCATGTTTACACGCTAACAAATTAGAGTAATTAGGACACTAAGAAACACGAAACCAGTGACCCACTTTATCATAACAAAAAGATGCACATCCTTTTCAATAACACAAAAGAATGATGAAAGATTTCATACCATTGCCTCCATTAGATTTTATTTATTTATATCAATGCTTTAAAAAAACAATTCGGAACTAGTACAGTTTTGGCCATTGGTTTTTGGGTTGATGGTTCGACCATCCGGTTCGAATGGACAGTTCATTCTGATAAAAAAAAGTAAAAAAAAAACCATAATTAAAATAAAAAGCGGCCAAAAACCGTTGAACTGGTCGAATGGGTTGACGGTTTGGTCACTTGGGTCAACGGGTTATTGATGAATTCAATGCTTTTTGGCCAAGGGTTGAGTTTGGAGTAAAATGGAACTGGTTACTTGGACGGTTCCCGAGCCGAACGGTCCGACCATTCGGGTTAATGGTGATTTGGAAACATTGGTTTATATCAATGTTTTAAAAAATGACCCGGAACCAGAACCATTCTGGTCACCGGTTTCTGGGTCAATAGTTCAAACACCCATTTTGACAAAAAATTAAAAAACAATAAATAAAATAAAACGGTCAAAACCATTAAATGACTCGAACGGATTGACAGTTCGATCACCCGGGTCAATAGATCATTAACTAATTCAATGATTTTTTGCCAAAAACCAGATTTAAGTAAAACGGAACCTATTACCTGAACGGTCCAACCATCCGGTTCAACCGACCATTCCAAAATATTGGTTTATATAATCCTTAACCATTAACTAAGCTTTCAGATGAGTGGGCGGCCTTCCATATCACCAAAGCAATATAAATGAGTCGTTCTCGCGCATGAATGAAGCAGGCAGAAGACATTGTTGATTGAGCAATTGGACCTACCAGCTGAGGAAGAGGGTAATGTTCTCATTCCTCAGACAGTGACACTCAACATTACTTTTTTTCTCGACCCCATTGATGATTTAAAGACTACTTAGTGTGTGAATTAAAAAGGGTGGTAGTGGAGTGCTGAAACCTGAAAGGTTATTAGCTTTCAAGTACTGGGTCCTTTTCAAAGTTGAAAAGGTCACATTTTGTCTGGGAAAAGAGAGAGAGAAGGTATTAATTGGTTTGTCTTTGGACCAAAGGAGAAGCTCCTAGTTTACTCTTTTTGACCTACTAGCCTACTAGATGGGGTGTGGGGTCCATGCATGTGATAATGCGGGAATAAAAGTCCTATATTGCGTTGTACAAATGCCTAAAGGGAGTCTAGAATGCATGCACATCGATATTTACTTGTCAGGACAATTCTTCAACAGAAAGGCAAAAGTCAGTTTGTTTGTGGTGTAAACCTGAACCAGATGCAAATTTTGCACCCGGTTTGGTTTAGCTAGTGTTTGATTTTGTAACTATAATTTGCATTATTACCTGACACAAAATTTGTATTTTTCGTCTCATTTGCAATAATTGGTAAATGGTAATGCAAATTTTGTATTTCAGAAATTGATGCAAAATTTGCACCACTTTTTTTTTTTTTGCTTCAATTCTTCATATAAATTAGGGATCACATCATCTTGCTTCCTATTTTACTCCCAAATGAAACCCTCTCCATGCCTCCATTCTCTTTCATATGGGAACCATATCACTTTAGGGCCTGTTTTGTTTGCAGTCAGGATCAGAATCGGAATCCTCAAAAATCAGAATCAGAATCCTCAAAAATCAGAATCAGAATCACCTATTCCTGACATCTCTTTGATTTAAACAGAAATTGGAATTGGACTCTGAATGTTGCTTGGAAGCCGGAATCAGAATCAATCAAAATTTTCAATTTTGCCCCTTGTTAAAAAAATTCCAAAACAGCCCATTTATTGTATTTTTTCAATAGACACGTATTGGCAACCTGTTAACAAGTAAATACATGGAGAAAATTTACGACTCATTAGCAACTTATCCTGGTTATCACTTGATCATAATCAATTCAAGGGATTATAATGAGTATTCGTGTAAATGAATGAAGCAAGTTCAATTAAGAACTACTACAGCTAGCCTGTTGTGTTTGGATGTAGCAATTAAAGCTGCGTTTGGAAACGATGCAAATACGTGTAAATGCAAATAGGTAGTGTAAAATGGTTCATATAAATTGTAAAGTTGGGTTAGTTTTGCATTGACAAATTTACTTTCTTACCAAATAGACTTTTAGCTGTAATGGATGCAAACATGAGTTTGAATAAAGCATATGTTTTTTTTTATCAAATGCCTACTTGAATGCCAATTTACTTCTTTTTTATTGATGCACTTTTACATCTTATTATCAATGTAAATATGCATTGGTCTGTCATTTGCCAATACATAAATGTAATATTGCCAAACACAGGCAAAAGTGAACCAGAGTACAAATTTACCTTCAACCGGAATTTACACTCCATTTGCATCGCTTCAAAATGCAGCCTAAACTCCCAGCGAAAAGACAATAGATCAGCATTTGTTTTTTTTTTCTTTTTTTGATAATTAATATATCGACATTTGTTGTTTCATGAATCAATGTAATGAAATGTAAAGGTAATTTCTAAATTGAGTTGAGTTCAGTTCATGTTGCAAAACCAGCTAGGTAAATCAGTTGAAAGATCACTTGTTAACAGAAAAACCAGGTAAACCAACTTGAGTAATATTTATGATTTCTTTGATGTAATCAAGACAAATTGTAAACAAAAACTCAAGTTGTCTTCATCAAATTATTCGTCTATCCATCTACCTATGAAGATCAAGTTGGTTTTACCAATTTTGCTATCTTGCTTACAGAACTCAAGTTGCAAAACCAACTAGGTAAATCATAAAAAGAGCAAAACTCTTTGCTCCAATATCTATCTATCCATCCATCTACCTATGAATATGTTTATAGGTGTTTTGCTTGTTCAGGTTTGAATGGAGTTAAACATATTCATAGGTAGATGGCTATTAAGGTAAATTAATTAATAAGAAATAAAACAAGCAAACACATGGTAAAACCAATTTGAAGCAAAATGGTAAAATCATGTCAGACACATGATTTTGTTGAAACAAGCAAAATGGATTTTCTTGAAGTATTTCTGGAATATCGTTCCTGATATTCATAGGTAGATAGATATACAAAGAAATGGTTTTGACAAAAAAAAAGGTAAAACCAATTTGAAGATAGATAATTTTTGTTAAAAAAGTAGTTAGTTAACCAAACGGACCCTTACTATTTTATGTCTCACAAACAACCAAGACAAAGTTAAATGTGAAGCAAAAGTAGACCAGCATTTACACTCTGCTTATTTATACTCCCATGCATTTACAACTATAAACAAATTGAGTCTAAGAAAAGAAAAAAAATCCACTATTTAATGCACCCCACAAATTAGCTTGAAACGTCATTACATTCTCTGTTTTTGTTGCAACCATTTAAAGCCCAAAAGGAGGTACCTAGGTAAAATATGGTATATATGACCATTTTGATTTTTGGTTTGGATTTTTTATTAGATAAGCATGGTTTTTATTCAATGCTAGGTCATGATTATAAGCATGGTTTTTAAAACCGACCTGATGACCGAATCGGTCAGGGGTCCGGTTACCGGGTCGAATGGTCTGAGTGTTCGACCCAAACAGTCGGCCCGTTTTGATAAAAACAATTTAAAAAATAAAAAAATTGAAAAATGGTCAAAACTGTTCGAACGGTTAACCAGTCGGTTCAACAGTTTGTTGACCAAAATCAATAGTTTTGGAGAAAAACGAAATGGTTGACCGGTTCCCAGTTTTGAAAACCATGATTATAAAAGGTAATTAAGTGTGTATTATGTAGCTCAGTAGCTAGGGCATAAAGTGGATTGTACTACATCCATATTTAGTGGGTTTGGGACCCCAAAGAAAAAGGTTAGCAACATATTTATTTGGGGATGAAATCCAATCAAGTCTCAATGTCTTTATGAAAAATAATATTTTCTTATCATTTTCACATATTTATCTTCATATATACTTACAAGGCACCAATAATTTGGTATTTGTCAATGACCTACTAGCTAAGTGCTTAGACTCACAGTGGGCTATTTTTCAAACCAAACCAGTACCACCGGTTTTTAAAAAACCGTGAAGCAAAGCCAAAGCAAAACGAATTGGTTAACTAATTCATTGGTTCGGTTCCTTGGTTTCTCAGTTTTTTATATTTATAATATATTATAAATAAATATATAAATATATAATATTACTATAAATAAACAGTTTTGGGGGGAGTTTTAAATTTAAAATTTGAATTTGAGGGGGAATGGATAGGTGGCGGCTAGGGTTTTAGAATTTAGGGTTTTTGGGTGTGGAAGTGAGGGTTAGGCCGATCCTAGGGTGGAGAAACAAGGGGGGCTCAAATCTAGGGCTAAGATTGATTCTAGGTTTAGTGAGGGCTTTGGGGTGATTTCTAAAAATGTGAAGGGACTTGAGTGAAAAACAAAAGGGGGGTTTTTTGCAATGAGAGGGCAAGTCCAAGGGGTGTAATGTGCATGATTCAAGGGCTGAGATAAAATTCAAGATATTAGGGTTTTTCTCAACCAACGAGATCGCACGAATCGGAATCTTCGTAGATGGAGGGGTAAAATACGGAATTTTGTAATGAAATTTTCCAAGGGGGTTTTAAGGTGTCTGAAAAGGGAAATTATGGGGTTTGATGGCCTCGAGGGGTGTGCCAGAGTGAGAAATCATGATTTGGAGTGTGTCGAGCAATGTAGGCCGTCGAATTAGGATTCTTTTTTATATAAGGGTAAAATGATAATTTCGGGTCTAAAAATGGAGGAGGGTTTATTCGGGTGTCTAGGAAGGTGATGATGTGGTCTAGGTGTATCAAAGGATGTACCGCAATGCAGATCTTGAAATGGGAGAGTAGCGGCCAATGAGAGCCATCGATTTAAAATCTTTATAGATGAGGGGTTAAATGGTAATTTTAAGTCTTAAAGTTCAACGGATCGATGATCGAGAGGTTTTGATGGGGTTTGGAGGTGTCAGATGATGTGTGATGATGGATCTTGAATTTGGGGTGTATTGGACAATGAGGATGGTCCATTTAGAATCTTTTTAAGCCAAGGGTAAAATTATCATTTTAGGGTCTGAAATATGATGGATCATCTATCGAGAGGTTTTGATGAGGTTTGGTAGGTTTTGAAGGTCCTAAATGATGTGTCTCGATGAAGATCTTAGATTTGGAGAGTGGTAACCAACGAGGATCGTCAATTTTGAATCTTTTTGGATAAAGGGCAAAATAGGTATTTTGAGGTCTGATGTTGGGTGGATGGTTGATCGGTAAGTTGGTGGAGGTCTCAGGGTCTTGGATGGAGTATTTTGATGAAGATCTCAAATTAGGAGAGTGGTGGCTAATGAGGATCGTCGATTTGGAATCTTTGCATATAAAGGGCAAAATTGGTATTTTGAGGTCTAAAATTTGATGGACGGTTGATCGGGAAGTTGATGGTGGTTTTAGTATAGTTTGGGGCCTTAGATGAAGTGCTTTGATGAAGATCTTAGATCTTGAGAATGACGACCAACGAGGATCGCCGGTTTAGAATCTTTGCATACGAAGAGCAAAATGGGTATTTTGAGGTCTAAAATTGGATGGGTGGTTTTTCAGAAAGCTGATGGTGGTTTTAGTACAATTTGAGTATCTTGGGGGAGCTATCGTGATGGAGATCTAAGATTTTGAGAGTGACGAGTAATGAGAGTGGTCGATTTGGAATCTTTTGAAACAAGGGACTGAATGGGTATTTTTGGATTTGAAATTTGATGAGTGATTGAACAGGATATTGATGGAGGTTATGGTGAGGCTTGGGTGCATTGGGAGTGGTGTCGTGATGGAGATCTATGATTTAGAGAATGTTGGTGACGAAAGTGGTCGATTTGGAATATCTTTGAATGAGGGGCAAGATTGGTATTTTTGGGCCTGAAATTTGTTGGATTGCCAATTAGGTGGTTGATGAAAGTTTTGGTGAGGTTCATGTAAATTGAGGGTGGTGTTGTGATGGAGATCTGCGATTTGGAGAGTAGTGGGTGATGGGAATGGTCGATTTGGAATCTTCCTAGATGAGGGCAAAATGGATATTTTTGGTTCTAAAATTTGTTGGATGGCTATCCCGGGGTCCCTATAGTCTAATGAAAGTGTCTAGTGGCTTTAGAGGTGTGGGAATCGTGGGGATCTAGATTATGAGTATTTTGGCCAACGATGGGGCTTATAATGGAATCTTGGTTTAATGGATGGGTAAATAAGGGAATTTTTAGTTTGACTTTGGTGGAGTGATGTGGATTTGAATTATGAGTAGACTTGTTCATGGGCCGGGCCGGGCTGGGCTCGGGTTAGGCTTTCACTTGTCACTAATGAAAATATACTAGGCCCGAGCCCGAGCCCGGCCCGACCAACGGGCCTATAACTTGGGCCCGAGCCCGACGTTGGTAAAAAGCCCGAAACCCGAGCCCAAGCCCGAAACCCGACCTAATTGAAAAAAAAACAATTTTCCCTATTCAAATTAGAATTAAAAATTCAGATAGTATTTTTTTTCTATTTAAATGAACAATGGGCCTACAAGATGGTATTTTTCCCTTTCTTTTATATTTTAAAACACAATTTTACATTCTTAAATAAAAAAATTTATTCAAATGGACATAATCACATAACTAATTTTAAGTTTAATATTAGGTCGGGCCGGGCCAGGCTCGGGCCGGGCTATTTTGACAAAACCCGAGCCCGACTCGAATTTATTGCAGGCCGGGCTTTTTGGCCCGAATTTAAGCCCGCAGGCCTATAAGCATGTTCAAGCCTGTCTGGGGGTCGGGCGGAGCCGGGCCGACCCGTCGGGCCACCCGGCCCATGAACAGGTCTAATTATGAGGCTGTTGGGAGGGTTTGATCATGCCAGGGATGTGTGGATCGTAGGTTTTTGGTTTGAGAAGTGTTATAGTGTGAGATGTGTCAAAATGGAATTTCTGATGGATGAACGACGATATCAAAGAATTTATGGATGAAATTTGGTGTGATTGGTTGTTTGAAGGTTTGGTTTCATGTGATGGGGTCTAATTGGGTAACAGGTATGGTGATGTGGCATAATCGGGACCATCGGAAGAGAATCTTATGGATTTAATGGTGAAATCGAGGGTATTTCAATTAAAATTTGGTTTCCTAGGGTTTTGACATATTCTAAAGATGTTGGCAATGTCTGATCGAGCATTTGGAGTATGAGAAGTGGGTTAGAAAGGGGACCGAGCAAAAATTGAGTGCTTACAATGCACAAAACAATAGAGGCGCCTTGAATTTAGGGGAAATCTTCAATTTCCACATTTTTTACACTAGAACTTTAGCCTTGAATCTATCATTGGATGTATGGACTTCTAGACATGCTCACAATTTATTTTAATCGAGAATTTTCCATTAGAAGAATGAATCCAAATAAATTTATTGAATGACCTATTGAACACATGAGAGTTGACTACTAAGTCCACTTATGAGGTGCAAACTTCTCAACTTAGATCCATCTTTCAATAAGTTAGTGCATAGAAGACATTTTAACACTAAATCCTTAAGGCTGTGTTTGGAAACGATGCAAATAAGTGTGAATGCAAATATTTAGAGTATAAAATGGTCCATATAAATTGCAAAGTTGGGTTAGTTTTGCATTGCCAAATTTATCTTCTTACCAAACAGACTTTTAGCTGTAATAGATTCAAACACGACTTCCAATAAAGCATATGCCTTTTTTTTTTATCAAAAAACCCACTTTAATGCAAATTTATTTCTTTTTTATTGATATACTTTTACATCTTAGGCTGCATTTGGAAACAATGCAAATAGAGTGTAAATCCCGGTTCAGGGTAAATTTACCCCAAGCTATTCATTTCATGTTATTTACATGCATTCATGCAATAAAGAAGGATAGATTGCATGGATGATTTAATGAGAATCTTCTTTCCCGCAAAGGAGAGAAGGTGAAGCCTTCCAGCTGTTCAATTTATTGCTATATATTAAAATAAGTTTGGCCACGTTAGATGGCCTCTCCTTGATCCATTACCCCATTCATGCATTTTTAGAGGGTGCTTTATTTCCTTTCCAAGCTTCTGAGGTTGCCACCTCAGCATAACCATCTCCACTTTTATAAAAAAAAATTAGTAAGAAATCATGACATCTTATATCCATGGATAATCACGATTCAGAATTGTGACATAATAGGAAACTTGCGAAAAAAAGTATGCTGTTCGTCATGGAAACTATTTTTCCTCTCAGCTATTTCTTATTTTCTAACGAAAACCACTTTTTTTCATTACTTTAACAAACCATTAACATAGCCATCGTTCTATTCCCCAACCTCCCTTTCAAATCTTTGTTTTGGAATCAAAACAGGGGCTCCGCCCCACTTCTCAAGCTATCATCCGACACTAATTTTTTTCTTTTTATTTTGGTTTTCCAGTGATCAAGTTCCACGAGAGACTCAGTTTAGGTTCTGTAACAAGTAGGCTGAGGTGAGTTGGCATGACTTTTGCATTGTTAGTTTTGGACGTGAAAACATGGGCTCCCTCAAAACATGAGACAACCTTCCAGCGATCAAGTTCCATGAGAGACTCGGTTTAGGCTATGTAACAAGTAGGCTGAGGTGAGTTGGCATTGAGTTGGCATGACTTTTGCATTGTTAGTTTTGGACGTGAAAACATGGGCTCCGTCAAAACATGAGACAACCTTCCAGCGATCAAATTCCATGAGAGACTCGGTTTAGGCTATGTAACAAGTAGGCTGAGGTGAGTTAGACTTTTTAGTTCTTGGTTTTGGACGTAGGCTGAGGTGAGTTAGACTTTTAATTGTTGGTTTTGGATGTGAAACATGGGCTCCGTAAAACATGAAACAACCTTCTAACCAAGGTTTAATGGGTATCGGAGAGACAATTTTAAGAGATGTATGGAGATACGCTTAGACTATGTTTGGTTTGAAGGAAAAAGTAAGGAAAGGAAAGAAAAGGAAGGGAAACCTTTACAAATCTTGTATAGATTTCCTTGCATTTTTCTTCCTTTCCCTACTTTTTCCTTCAAACCAAACATATAAGATACACATGCATATAAACGAAAAATTAAGATATGCATGGATATACTAAGAAACTCATATAAATCCTAAAAACCTATGTTAATTACAATAAAAATGAGTTTTATATCACTATAAATAAGTTATTTAAACATAAAAAATCAATATTTCAGTGATTTTATACAAAGTGTGAAATATTGAAACATAATTGGAAACTGTTGAAAAATGACGAAAGAATTAAAATGTTTGTGTACGCATACATACCATAGTATTTAAAGAATCAATATAATTTATATTAATATTTATCATTTTTTAGAAAATAGGACCGATTGGCCTATTTGACCGGTTTGACTGTGACTAGATTGGATTAAAAATTTGTCAAAATTGCCAGACCCGACTAGTCAAACTTGAAAACTAGTAAATCAGTCCTGGTTTTAGAAAAACTATTGATTTTTTTAAAATTTTTTAGCACATTAATACAAACTTCTTAAGGCCATAACTTTTTGTTGAGATGTACTATTGTAGTGACCTTTGTTTTTATTTTGGGTAACTTTTTGATATAGGTGTCTTATAAAAAAATTGAAATTAAAACAAAAAATATATATTATAAAAGAATACAATTATATAATTTGAATATATTAAAATGCAATATATAATTTATAATATTGTATATATGCATAATAATATACATTATATATATATACATCATCATAATTTGACTTCGGTTGAACCTTTAACTTATGAACCTCTCTCCCTTTTTTGGATTGATGTCCAGACCAGTTCTTTAAACATTGATATTTATTATATATTTTAATGATGAATTTTAGCTTTTATTGGTAGTCCAGACCACTAACAAATGAATTTAAGTAAAAATTAAAATACAAATTTATATGACAAATACTTGTGGTATAGCATAGTGGTGGACTTGTAGTGGTTACAAATAAATGACTAGGGTTTAAATCCCTTTGTCTTCTATTTGTGATTTTTAATAGGCAAGTTAGTGGCATGTCAAATTCAAATTTGAATTTGAACATCGCCTTAAATGCACTATTCAATTTGCCTTTTATTAAATATGATAATTAATTAAGAATCATTAAATTTGAGTTTGAAAAGTTACTTGAAGAAAAATAAATTTGAATTAAAATTATTAAATTCGAATTTGAATTTTGAGTTGTATCTATCGATACATACAGTGTATCGAATCTTCAACGAAAATTTAAACCTTGCTTCTAAGTTCTAACAATGATGATGCATAGAATAAGCACTTAATAGTTGTAAGGTTTCAAGAGAAGTTATTTATCATTTTCTATTTCTCTCCAGGAGCAAGTTTAGGAAGTGGTCAGTGCACATGACACATGCCAGGGTGGTTGGAGCCATTATTTTGTTGTTTCTCACCGAGAAGATGTCCCTTAACACTGGTCAAGATTTGCTACCTTTTGCATTGTACTTTGAGTCAGAAAACGGTACCACAAGATAGATTATCAGTTGAGAGGAATCCAGTCCTGATGGTTGGGATAATTGGATTCAAGAAGACCCTGAATCCCTGATACAGGATCCACTGTGATTATAAACTGATGCAGGATGAACCTGTAAATATGTACAGGAACTGTTGCTCTCAGGAAGCAACAACTAATAGTTTCTTCAAGGAATTAGCACCATCAAGAAAATTTTTATATCGCCACCTATGAAAACTAAGCCCAAGGGACAACCGCCACCGGGACGATTTCAAAAGGAAAAAAAAGGAACCTGTGATCCTTTGTTTCATTACTATGATCGCTGTATCGTTCATTGTGGCTCCCATCGGGTTAGGAAGGAAAGCTATTTGGATCAGATTATGGGTACCCAATCCGGATCTGGACCCTTGACAGAAATAATTATATTGGATTTATTTTGAAGCCAAAATAATTACTTTTAATTAACATGGTGTTTGGAAGTATAGGCACTTTTTGAGATCAATATTCAAGAAAAAATGCCCATGCTTCCAAGACCCATTTTTCACAAAAAAACACTTCTGCCACGTAAGCAGTGAGCAATACTATGCTGTTTGGTAAGGTGATTTTCATCACTGCTTTTCATATATGTGCTGACAGGTAAGCACCACATAGGATACACATCAGTCAACCGTTGGGGGAAATAGTTCACTAATTTGGCATTTCATGCATCGGTGCAGTCCCAATTTTCAAGGCATGCCCGATTTTTTAATAATCAGCTGAATCAAAAAATGAAATACATGAGATTTATTGAAACACCTATGTAGATCCGATGTGGCACCAGTTTTTTGAAAAACAGCCATGGTTCCAAACATCCCCTAATTATACTTTACAAATTACTTGATTAATTACATTTAATACAGTTATTTGCTGTCAAATAATTATTAATGTAACAGAGTTACTATTATGGATAAGACATACCATACAATAATTTCCAGCGGCTCTTTATTACACTTTAAAGAAAGATTAAACTAAGGGCCTTTCATTTTTCAGATTTTGAGAGGGTGCAAAGTCAGTTAATGGAATTTGAATTTCCATTGATTCAGATACTCATGTTCTTTTTTTAGATTTATGTGACCTAGGTAACACAAAATTGCCCCTTTTAATAATGGCTTTTTACCTGAGAAATAAAAGAACATGGATACATACACTTACCTGGGTAAGTGTTTCCCAAGAAACATTACCCGGGTAAGTAGCTTCTCGAGAAACAAATGGAGCCTAAAGAGCTCAATGCACAATGATGCATATTATTCCTAACACAGATCATAAACAGAGAAAATGCAAACATAAAACACAGGCATATGCTGGAAACCGTCACTGCCTCCTTTACACAATCATTGATTCTTGATGTCTTAGACTCTGCCCCTTCCATTTGCATCATAATCTGTTGCAAAGACCTGACCATATTCACCTTTAGGATCTTCTTCATCCAGGTAATCAGCTCTGGCATTGGCCCCGTTTGCTTCTCAGTTACTTACCTGGGTAAATGCACATACCCGGGTAAGTGCATTTACCCATGTTCTTTTATTTTCCAGGTAAACAAGGCAATAACCATTTTAGCCATAAAAATCCATTATTAAAAGGGACATTTTTGTCCCATTCAAGTTTTGGCAATTTTCCTACAGGTGGAAAAATTATTTGCCCACCAGGTAAGTGATACACAGGAAAATAAACTATCTGTGGACCCCAAATAAATCTGAAAAAAGAGCATGGGTTTCTTAGTCAATAGGAACCAAGATCCCATAGACCAACTTTCCCACTCTCCAATTCCAAAAAAAAGAACACCCCCTAAGTATCAACATTTGGCAAATCAACCAGAAAAGAGATGCATCAAGGGCCAGAAATGCAGCACCACCAAAGAGACCGGTCTTGGCTGTGGGGCATTCTGTGTCTACGCTGTGAGGTACATTCCGGGCAATGTGAAGGCCTTCCGTGATTGATGCCCACATCATCATCCCTTCTGCTAGTGCAGATACACCCCTAATTTCTCCAGTGGACACATGAACAATTTAGAGAAAATAATCCCACAAAAATATGTATTACACAAATGTTTGACATAAACAACCATGGCCATAAGGTGACTCATGAACATGGAGAGAAATTGCCTAGTGCATACACAAACCAATTACATTCTGGTGGACGAAAGATCCATCAATCAGGAAAGCATACTCAAGAAATCAAAGTTTACATCCACAGGCAGTCATTTTGAAGAAAAAAATAAATAAATCAGGCTATGGAAGAATCAGTTACAGGCGACAAACATGCAATAAGAGATCTTTTTCCACTTTTATTTTAATTATTTTTTGGTCCCAAACTTTACTCCAGGTATGTAATAAAGGCTCTTCTAAATGGTATGAAGAAGAGAAATTCTTGAGGGCAACGGCTTGTAGAATTTGGTGATATTTTTTGGTAATAAAAAAATTTATTAAAACGAAAAAAAAAAAGAAAATACAGAGTGACCTGGAGTCACTCAAGAGAGGAAAAGAGAAACAAAACAACTCCAAGACCAGAAGCCCAGACTAGACACGACCTCAACAAACCATCAAACCCGAAAACCCAAGATAAAAACCAAAACCACAACAACCAAAAACCCAAGCGTCTCAAAACAACCTTGACCCCAAAGGCTGCACAATCAAAGAAACACAACATCCCCCCTAGATGACAAATAAAGCTTTCTCTGCAGATCTCAACAAAGCACCCTCAAGAACTGCATTAAAAAAAAAAAAACTCGGCCATTAAAAACTTCTTGAGGCTTTCTTGATCTTCAAGTTCTTGTTTGGTCTAATCCCAAAGAGACTCCCTTTTAGTCTAGCAAAGGCCTTTGAACCAGAATATCTCGGTGTTTTCTCTGCTCCTTAACTTTTCTATTTGCAACAGCATTCTTCTTGAAGACCAACAAGCACGAAGGGGCCTCATTAATCCTTTCCAGCTCCAGGACTGTGTTTTTCTCAAAGAACTAGACATCAATCAAATCTTCAGCTTTTTCACTACCGCTTCTGCCGAATTAAGTGTATTCAAGACAGTTTGGCTTTCCTAAACCAGCAGTGGATGCCACTGAATACCTCCATGTTTCTCCCTTATAGGCATCACATATTGTTCCTCCAACTTTTGGAACATTTTCCTTGTAAAATATTTGCCTCCCAAAACAGGCCTAAAGCTTTACCTACATCTGCAGCCACGTCCACAATAGTAGATATATCAACAACTTTATCAATGTGATTCGTCTCATCTAAACAAACTTCTTCCTCACTATCCTTGCTCATACTTCCCAGCTCATCAGAAGATAGGGCAACCTCTGGACACTTTTCACCTTCAGTCTTTGTCAAATGTCTTGTCCTGTAAGCTCTCTTTCTATTGTATACTTTGGGTCCTGAGAAACCCTCGTTTTCATTACTGTTTCTTCTCCTTTCCTCTAAACCTTTCTCTTCCAAGGAAACAACATCAACCACACCAGAACTAACAGCCTGTTTTGCCCCTTCCTCTAAATCCTTTTCCTCCAGAGTAACAGCTGTAACGAACCCAAGTTACACCCCTCCACTATCCCCTCTTGGCCACAGTTAGCAAGCTACTCAACAAAATAGTTTGTCTCCACAAACATTGAAGGAGTCCCCATTTCTTTTGGGAGCTTACTTTCTGTCTTATCACCCTTATCAAACTCAAAAAATAAAAAGGTGTCATGATGGCCTACCTCTGAATCAGTAATCTTGCTTTCACTGACGTTATGAATAATGGATATACAGTCAACGAACTCTTTCTCCACCCGAAAAAAAAAGATCAAAGTCTTTCTCTTTCTTTTCTGGATGAGGCGGAGTGAGAGCAATCCCCACATCCAGCACATTGATACACAGGAGACAACCCAGGAAGAAGCATCCCTATAGGTGAACATGTTGCTGTTCGTAAATATGTCCAGCACCTGCTAATCTAAAAGTGGGGACTCCCCGACTCTCGAAAATGAAACAAGTGGGTCGAAGGAGAGGAACCTTTTTGGGAATTGTAGAGGCTGGGGGAGATGACCCGAGAATGGGAGGAGGCAACAAGGTCGGTTAGGCCAGATTTTCTCAGCTAAGGTATGACGTCCTAGACGAAAGGGAGAAAAGGAGAGTGGATGGCTTAAGGGGGACTACTCTGTATGTGACAAGGCGAAAGGTTTAGAATGGACGAAAGAAGGGGAGGCTGTGCTGAAGGCAGGGAGGAGGAATTTTTATGTGGAAGTTAGTGGGAAAGGGGAGGAGAGACGGAAGCTTTTTCCGAAATCTTGTTTGGTGGGTTCAGTGGAGGCCTTTTTCGGTGAATTGGCTTCAGCAGTGGGCAGCAAGGAAATGGAAAGTAGAGTTTGGTGTAAGGGTTAGAAGAATGCATGGGTCAAACTTTTTGTTCATTCTACTGTCACAAGAAGAGGCACTGAGAGTTTGGAAAATAGGGACGCAGAACGTGGACGGCCAGTTAAGGCATTTAGTTCCGTGGGAGTGCTTTGCAGAAGGGGAAAGATCAAGTTCGGCAGAGTACTGGGTAAAACTTTTCGGCCTCCCTTTGCATCTCTGGAGCGAAGCAGTGGTTAAACAAATAGGGGAGCTGTGTGGTGGCTTCCTAGAGATAGATAGCTCTGGGAAGCTAAAGATCAAGTTCGGCATTTAGTTCCGTGGGAGTGATTTGCAGAAGGGGAAAGATCAAGTTCGGCAGAGTACTGGGTAAAACTTTTTGGCCTCCCTTTGCATCTCTGGAGTGAAGCAGTGGTTAAACAAATAGGGGAGCTGTGTGGTGGCTTCCTAGAGATAGATAGCTCTGGGAAGCTAAAGAAACGGTTGAATGGATCAGAATCAAGGTGGTTTGGAAGGTTATCCCCCTGCAACAATCAACAAAGCGGAAGGGATGAGATGGTGGTGGTTTCACTGTGGTTGGAAATTCTACCACAGAGGCACTGTAAGCCGGAGGACACTATTCAGATGGTTGTAGCAGAGAGAGAATGGCTTTAACAATCTCTTTTGGGGATCGACATTGAAGATTAAGTGATAAGGAAGATGAAAGGCAAGGGGGTGCACGAGTTGTCGTCATTAAAGGAGGTGATCGGAGCCGGAGAGGATGGTGGGGATAGGGAGTTAGGGAATGTAACAAGGGTATAGATGAGAGGACACGTGGCGGGTTCGGGATGGAAAAGGATGACAAGCTCATTTTAAATATAGACCATCAGTCTCAAGAAGAGGGCATAGGCCTACAGGTCAAAGATAAAGAAGGGGACAAAGGTGGGTACCGTGGGTTAGCAAGGAAATGATGGCTCTTTACTTTTTTTTTTTTTGAAAAGGAAACTTTCATTATAAGAAGGGAAGGATATACAAGATGTATATGATAAAGATCAAACAGAGGCAAACCAAAAAAACAAAAAGCCTTCCCAACCCATTAAAGAGGAAGCTCTATGTTGCTGTACAAGTGGTCCCTGCCCACCACCGCTTCGCAAGAGCATCTGCTACTGATTTCAAATTCCTTGGAACCCACCTGAATACACACTGGATCTGAGATTGAATAACCCTAATTTCATTGATCTGATGAGAGAATCTCCAAGGCCCCCTCCTGTTGATTTAACATCCAACTTATGACCACCTTTGAATCACCTTCTACCACGACCGAAGAGATGTTCAAGGATTTTACACACCTCAGCCCCGTCAGCAAGGCCTGAACCTCAGCTTCAACCGCTTCAGCCTTTCCAATGGGACCACTGTAGGCCCAAACTTGAGTGCCTAGAGACGTGAAAATTCTGCCACCTATACCATCCTGGCCTCTGTGATTAAGTCTACTATAGCAGCTGCCATCAAACTGGAGGATGAAATCTGAAGGAGGTCTGGGGGTCACAGGAAATGTGGGGACTCTTCCTAAACTTGAAGAACTCAGAATCAGCCCCAGGTTTCTTTCCAGGTCTCCCATTGAGATGCCTCTGAACAGACTAGACACCTTCATCCAAGAATTAATTCGAAAAAGCACCCTTCCTTTTAGCTCATCCAGGGATGAATACTTATCTTCAAAAATTCTTTTGTTATATTCCTCCCAAATGCACCAGCAAATTGCATGGATGATTGCCTTGCCGTAGAGAGCACCTCTTTTACTTGAGGTACATCCAGGCCATTGAAGGAGAATGTCTGACACAGAATTTGGAGGGGTCCAGTGAAAACTACCTCTGTAGAAGGTGTCCAAAAAGAATTGCCAGAGGCCTCTGGCTACTTCACAATTTATAAGAAGGTGACCACATGACTCCCCATTTTTCATGCACATAACACAGGTATGAGGAGCAATATAAAGGTTTCTTTTTCTCTTTCTTAGAATCATATCACAAGTATTAATACTGCCACAATAAACCTCCCAAACAAAGAAGCACACTCTTGGGGGAACAGCAGAAAGCCAAATCTTTCTATGCAGGAAAGGGGAATTAGTTGTCTCAAAAGTCAACACACTATAGAAGGATTTAGTGGAAAACAAGCCTTACGGAGAACTGAGAGAGAGAGGACAGCAGAGAAGAGATATCTTGAGCTTCAGAATCTGTCAAGGCTATCCAGAAGTTAAAGTTAAAAGAGAGACCATTGTCTCCTTTAATGATCACTGAAGAGACAGAGGCCTGTTTGTCACGGGTCAGACTAAAAAGGAAAGGGTAGGAAAAGTAGAGAGGTTGTTGGCCCAACCACAAATCAGTCTAGAACTTGATACTAGAGCCATTGCGCAATCTAAAGCGTAAAAAATGAGAGAATAGATCAAGGAGGGAAGCAATACCTTTCTAGGGGTTGTGAAGAGAGAAACGAGAAGAGACCTGGTTAGAATCCCATCCATTCCTGCTCCTTCCGTACTTGCTTCTGATAACAGTAGCCCAGAGAAATTGTTCCAGATGTAAATCAGTCCTCAAATATTAGGTGTAAATTTGAAGATTAGAAGAAAAAGGAAGAAGAGAAGTAAGAGCAGCAACACAAGAGAAGAAGATGGCGAAAAGAGAAGGAAGAAGAAGAAGAATCAAATTATCTTCCCTTTCTCCTCTAATCCTTTTTTATTAAGAATTAAAGTTAGAGTAATGACAAGTATGCCCTTAAGTGGGCGGCCAGCTAGGCAGTAACATAAAGAGATTAAACAAAAAGAAACAACAGGCCCATTAGCCAACAATAAAAGAGAAGATATTACAAGAGAAGATACTAGGACCCATTCGGCCCAGTCTCTTACACTCCCCCTCAAGCCGAGCATAGATGTCAATCATGCCCAACTTGCTTATATAGTGTGTCATTTTCCCTCTTGGAGCTCCCTTGGTCAAGATATCAGCCAATTGCTCGTCTGATGTGATGAATGGCAAACTTCTCCTGAAGAAACTCTTTCCCTTATAAAATGTCTATCAACCACAATGTGCTTAGTTCTGTCATGTTGAACAGGATTATGTGCAATGTTGATAGCTGCTTGGTTGTCACAGTAGAGCATCATTGGCTTCTCGTAGTCAACCCCCAATTCTTCTAGAAGGGATCGTAGCCATAGTAATTCTGACACACCATGTG
>NW_010729083.1:2684791-2712663 GCF_000365185.1 Nelumbo nucifera | reverse complement strand
GGAAGAAGAGAAGTAAGAGTAGCAACACAAGAGAAGAAGATGGCGAAAAGAAAAGGAAGAAGAAGAATCGAATTATCTTCCCTTTCTCCTCTAATCCTTTTTCATTAAGAATTAAAGTTAGAGTAATGACAAGTATGCCCTTAAGTGGGTGGCCAACTAGGCAGTAACATAAAGAGATTAAACAAAAAGAAACAACAGGCCCATTAGCCAACAATAAAAGAAAAGATATTACAAGAGAAGATACTAGGACCCATTCGGCCCAGTCTCTTTACAGTTCCAAAGGGAATCTCCACAAGCCATTTCCCCAGGAGAGCATAATTTCTTTCCAGAATATGACCTAGCCCCAATCCCCCTTCCTTCTTTGATTTGTAGACCTCCCACTTCACCAAATGATCTCTTTTCTTGCCTCCCCCATCCACAGAAAGTCCCTTTGCAATTTCTGTATCTGATTTTCACTTGAATAGGAATTTTGAAGACTGACATGAAGTAAATAGATATAAAGCCTTAATAAGAGTGAGTATGCCCCCTTTTGATAGAGTTTTTTTTTCCAAGAATCTAATATTCTTTCACACTTTTCAATAACCGGAGACCAGAAGTTGTGGGATCTTGGATTTCCTCCCAATGGTAAGCCCAAGTAAATTAAAGGCCACCTCTCTACTCTACAATCTAGGATTCCTTTAGATCCTCTAACAAGTCTGAACTGATATTAATCCCTGCTATGCTGCTCTTGGACAAATTACATTTTAACCCTGTAACTGCCTCAAAACACTTCAGAATTCTTCTCAAGGTTTTAAGATAAGCCTTGTTTGCCTGTAGGAAGATTATAGTATCATCTGCATAAAGAAGATGGGTTACCTGTAAATTCTCTCTACCCACTTTAAAGCCTTGGATTAGGTTGAGACTAGCAGCCTTAAACAAAAAGGCATCTAGGATATAAGCAATCATGGTGAAGAGAAGAGGGGAGAGGTGGCAGCCTTGTCTTATTCCCCGTGATGCTTTGAAAAAGCCCTAAGAAGTCCCATTGATAAGGACTGAGAATCAAGTTGATTTGATACAACCTTGCATCCAAGTAATCCATCTTTCACCAAATCCTTTCAGTTTTAAGATATTCCATAAGCAGTTCCAATCCACCCTATCATAAGCCTTCTCAAGATCAAGCTTACATACCACTCCTAGACCACTTTTTTTCCTCTCTTCTACTACTTCATTAGCTACCAGAATGCTGTCAACTATCTGTCTGTCCCCAATGAAAGCACTTTGGGAAGTAGCCACCACTTCACCCACTACTGATTTTAGTCGGTTGGCAAGCACTTTAGCCACGATTTTGTAAAGACTTCCTAGGAGACTAATAAGTCTGAAATTTTTCACTTCTAAGGTCCTCTCTTTCTTAGGAATCAGCTTGATGGATGTAGCATTATTTCTTCTATTTATCTTCCCCGAATTGAAGAAGTCCTCAAAGACCTCTAGCAAATCAGATTTCACTGTGTCCCAGGCCCAACGAGAATCCATCTGGCCCTGGGGCTTTATCTTCACTCAAGGAGAAAACTACATCTTTAATCTCTTCTTCTGTGAATCTCCTTTCCATCCAGGACTTCTTCTCCATAGGAATGAGATGGCCAGACCAAACTCTTAGGGAAGGTCTCCAAACTCTCTCAGAGGAGTAGAGAGTCTCAAAAAAACCTGTTATCTCCTCCCTAATTTGCAAAGGGTCTTCAGTCTCTCTACCATTTATCAGCAGCTTAGAAATGGGGTTGACTCTTCTCCTATTTGTTTGCAATCTTGTGAAAGAAGTTTGTATTGTTATCCCCCTCCTTTAGCCACTGAACCCTAGATCTTTGTCTCCAGAAAATTTCCTAACATTGAACTAACTGTTCCCAATCTGCCCTTAATTTCTTTCTTTCCTCCAACTCTTCTATACTCAAACTTCCTAAGGCTTCTATTGAATCCAGCCTTGAAATGCCTGCTAGGAGAATGTTTTTTCTTCCACAAAGGACTTAAAATTTCTTTTGCTCCATTCTTTTAACTTTCCTTTAATAAACTGAAGTTTCAAAGAGAATTTGTGCCCTGCCCAGCCCTCCACCGAACATTCCTCCCACCAAGCTGCTATCTCTTTCCTGAAATCTGGGTGAAGGATCCACTGTTTTTCAAATTTAGACATTTTTCAAATCTGGGTGAAGGATCCACCGAACATTCCTCCCATTTTTCAAATTTAGATGTTTCTTTAACAGATTGTCAACAGATGCTGTAAAAAAGTGAAAGAGAGATGGGGCAATCCTAACCGTCAGAGAGGTAGGAGTGGACACCGTGCTCATTGTAGAAGGAGATCCAGATCTTTTATGACTTCGCTTGTAGGGAACTCCTCATCTGCAGATCCTATGGAGTCGACCCATTTATGGGAGGGGGCGGTTGAGGTATCATCAGTAGAAGCTATGCTAGAGGATACCCCTACCACATGCGATCCTTGGGTTCAGCACAGGCCTCACTCCAGTTCAGATCCAGGCAAAGAGATGGTCGGACCAGTAAAGACCCAAGAGGCTACCTCTGCAGGACAGCCTCTCGACTCTGTTGAGGAGAAGGTGGTAGAGTTGCATTCAGATAGAAGACAGTCGAGAGAGTTCTGCGCTGCTCTGTCTGTAGCGATGGAAGAAGCAAGGAAAATGAGGTAGACCATCCAGAAAAAATTACATTCGAAGCTAAGGAAATGGTCTTTCGGGAAGCAAGGGATGGCAAGATGCCCGAGGAGGACGAGCTACAGCCGTTAGCTGTGATACCGACTGAGAAAATCTCGAATGGTATAGGCTTGCGGCAAGACTCTCTAGATTTGGTAGTGAGAGAAGATGCTAATAGAGATGATGTGTCAAACTAGGTGCTATCGAAGTTACTAAGTATAGGTGAGTTTTTGGGGGTATTGATAAAGGGATTGGAAGGGGTTACCACAGATTACCTGGTGGCAATTGAGAGTAGAGTTTTGGAAGATAAACGAAAAAAAGGCAGGAAAACTGAGAAAGAACTTTTTAGATTGGCTTGGGGTCTAAATGAGAAGGCAGGGAGCATTAACAGGGGGAAGAGGGATAGTAAAGGAAGGTGAGAGGGGCTTTTAGAAAGGGTTCACATTTCTTTCTTTTGATTTAATTGGTGTAAATATGGAGTCCCTTTGTTTTTTATCTTAGAATATATGGGGTTTGAATTTGGGGAGGAGAGTGGTGGCCAATGCGTTCTTAAAAAAGTGGAACCCAAGTGTTCTTTGTTTACAAGAAACAAAAATGGAAAAAATGGATCGAGCTATGGTTCAAAGCATCTGGGGAGATCGGAGCTGTGAATGGGAGGCTTTACCGGCAAGAGGAACAGCTGGGGGCATTTTGGTGGTTTGGGATACTACTCTACTGTTCATAAGAAAGGTGTTTATAAATACAATGTGCAGTACATTTCCATTTACCTTTTCTTATGGCAATAGGTACATCAAGGTCAAGGAAGGGAGACTACAAAGGTGTGACCTCAACACCTGTTGGCTCTCCAACAACTGGAAGCATAGGAGGCTCATGTGATGTAGGAGAAACAATCTGCTTACTCCTGGTGAGGAGGCAATGGTGGAGAAATAGGAATAGTGGAGGGACTAGGGGATGAGTGTTCCCCTCTGAACTCAACAGGAACTAGGAGGAGTGTAAACAATTGTGAAGAATACTCTCCCTGTGAACAATGCTCCCCATGAGATGAACCATAGAAGGGAATAGACTCAGCAAAAGTGGCATCCATTGAGACAAAACAAGTGCCCACTAAGACCAAAGCAACAATAACCCTTCTATGTGGAGCATAACCAAGGAAAATGCACTTATGGGCCTTTGGTTCAAACTTATGTCTTTGGGTACTAGAAATGTGCACATAGAAGGTACAACCAAAGACTCGAAGGGGAAGAGAAAAAAGCTCCTTATTTGGATAAAGAAGATTAAAAGGAGACTTAAAGCCCAAGACTCTAGATGGCATACGATTGATTAGGTATGTTGTTGTGAGAAAAACATCCCCCCAAAACTTTGTAGGAACATGTGAAGTAAACAAAATGCTCCTTGCAACTTCAACTACATGACGATTCTTCCTCTCAGCTACTCCATTTTGTTCTAGAGTACAAACACAAGAGCTTTGGTGGATAACCCCAAAGTTAATGAGATAAGTGAGGTTTTTCTCAAACTGGGTAAGAATAAATTCATGGAATTGTTTCACAAGTTTGGGAACCTCATCATGAGATCCCATAAAAAATAACTAAGTAAACCGAGAAATACATCAATGAACAAGATAAAATATCGATAGCCACCCATAGAAGGTAAGTGGTATGGCCCCCAGAATGCATAATATGAATAGGAAAAGTGGATCTCTTATTACTCAAGGAATAAGTGTTTCTACAATGTTTTGATAACTCACAAGACTCACAATGAAGACTAGACATGTTAATTCCTTTAAACAATTCCAAAAATAAATGACTCAAAGCAAGAAAGGATAAATGACCCAAACATAAATGACATAACATGACATGACTAAAAGACTTTGAAAAAGTAGACCCAAAAGCAAATATCTCAAGCTGTCCTTGGCTTTGTCGAAGAGTATCCAACAGATATATTCCATTCGCCTCATGCCCACTCCCAATCACTTTCTAAGACTTTAGGTCCTGAAAAACACAATAAGAAGAAAAAAATGTTATACTATAGTTTAAGGATTTGGTTAGGTTGCTCACTAACATCAAATTAGTGTGCAACTTTAAGGACATGAAGGACGAAAGTAAGTGAAAGGAGTTAGTGGCCTTGGTGACTCCCTTACTAGAGATAGGAACAAGAGAGCCATCAGCCAAGGTAATCTTACCACGGCCAAAACGTAGGTCATAAGAATTAAACAGGGTATCTAGAATCTATAATCCAAGGGATTCTAAGATTACCTGAGATGGTTGCATGGTTGGTAGTAGCTCGTATACTTGAATGAACAAATGTAGAAGTAGTTGGATTGCCTGATGGATTGGAGGAAGTGGCTGCACTGTCGAGATGGCTAATCATCCTTCCATATTTCTCGTACTCAACCTTCGTTACAGCTAACTGCTCACTAGCAGCCTTCTCATCAATTGCACTCATGTCATTATCGGAAACTATGGCTGCATTGGCATTCCCAATCTTCCCATTTTCGGCCTTCTTTCTGAAGCGAGGTGGAAGAAGGTGTGGATGCAGCTTCCAACATGTATCCTTGGTATGTTTCGGCTTCTTGCAATGCTCACATATAACCTCCTTCTTCCTTTCAGCTACCTTGGGTTTCAGTCCCATATGAGCAAAATGGTCAACTAGAATTGCCCCTTGAACCTGAACCAACCTCATACTCTCCTCATTGCTCACCATGGCATAAGCCTGAGACAAAGATACATTGTCTTTAGCTAGGATATTCTGCCTGGTAATGTCAAATTCTGGATTCAACCCTGCCAGGAATTCAAAGACTTTATTCCTCTCAACCAATCTCCTATATGTTTCAGCGTTCTTTGTACTTTCCCAAATAACAGTTTCCATGAGATCTATCTTTTTCCACAAGGATTTCAGCATTGAGAAATAGACTGCCAAAGGTCTCTCCCCCGACCTCAAATTATTCACATCACTTCTGAACTGTCCCATATCTCCTTAGCAGAATTCATCCACAAATAGTGTTGACTAATTTGGGGTTGCATTGAATTCACTAACCACCCAATAACAATGTAATTCTCTTGTAACCATTTTTCATGAGACAGGTCATCTTCCTTTGGTGCTTTCTTGCTACTGGAAATATATCCCCACTTGCCTCTACTACAAACATGTATCTTTACTGATTGTGACCGTGCTAGATAGTTAGTCCCATCAAGTTTGACTATGGTCATAGCCCATAAAGAGTCTATAGGTGCTCTCAGAACTTGTCTAGACTTTGAGCCAAGCTTATTCTCAACTCCAAAACCATCCATCCTCCTCAAAAAAATCCCAAAACAATAGAACTATGCCTTATTCTCACAGACCCCCAACAGTAGAACTATGCCTTACCTGGTACCCGGGAGAAACAGAGAAATATCAGTCTCTCCTTGTAGGCTTCACAAAACTAAACTCTGCTTGGATCAATCTTCAAGAAAACTAAAAAGAACCCCTTTAACCACTGAACGCCAAAGTGAAACCTCCTATGGGACCCGCAATTAGAAATCTCCAGTTGTTTAGGGTTTCGGGCAATATTCCAAAAAAAAATTGTTTTGAAAAGTGAACAAAGAATCTTCTTTTCTCTTAGGAACACTACCAACTGAGTTGAATATCTTCTTCAATCAATCATTGATTCAGTTATCCATACACATTGTGTATGGGATAAAGAGAAAGAGAAAAAATAAAGAAAATGGGGCCTGCTCTGATACCAAGAAGAAAAACAGTCCCAAATAAAGAAAACAATATCTGATTAAAAGGGAGGAAGAAGCTAAGAAGACAGTAAAGGGGAGAAGAAGAGGAAGAGAATGATGGAAGAGAAAGGGATGAAAGAGATGAGTTTTTTGTACACACTCTCCCTTCCCTAATCCTTTAAATTAAAATGGTTAATCACTAATTAACAGAAAATTACAAGTAAGCCCTTAGTGGGGCGGTTAGCTAATTAAAACAAGAGAAAACTAATGCTAACAGGCCCATTAACAGAACAGAACATAAAAAATATAAAGCACAACTGTGGGCTATGGGCCATTCCGCCCATCTTCTCTACATAGACATACAAGTTCTTTTTTTTTTTTTGACAAAGAGCTCCTTTTTGGATAGTTTCTTTGTTTGTATTTGCCTGTTGGGCTCATTTTTGTTTAGGTCTAGGGGTTGTTTTTCCTTTAGTACAGTTTCTCATTGTACAGGGAATTGGGCTGATTATATATCCTTCATATTTTTTGCAGTTTAATATATATTACTTTACCTTTTTCAAAAAAAAATACAAAACTAATCAAACTTAGTGTCCTAAATTAAATAAAAAAGTTTAACTTAAATACTTCAAGAGTTGCCACTTGGAAAGTTGGTCTAAAACAAATTCTTGTAAGTTCCATGATGGAGTCATCCTTATCAGCTAAAGTGTTAAGAAGAAACCATTAGTTAGACATTTTGACATTTATCTGTCAATAGTTTTACAGGAAAACGATTGTTCGTTCAAATTTTCTACAAAAGAATGACAAAATGAAAATAACAACAGGTTGACAAAACGAGAAGAATATTGTTCAAGTCTTAGTGGTCGTAAGTAGATATCCACAAAGATTTAGTATGGGTAACAAAGAAGAGGTTACTTACACAGCAATTGCCAAGAAAACAACAAATGTAATGCTTTGGAAGAGAGCCGCTTGTGGAACAGATTCCCCATTGTATGGGTAGAATATAGAGGCTAATCCAAAACAGGTGGATAGAAACAGAGCTACAACAGACAAACTCCCCAAAACAACAGTTGGGTCAGATGGATACATGCAAATAACAGCATCTTTCCTAGTGATTGGAATTCCAGATTCAGGCTGCCAATATCCCAAGAGGAAACAAGTCAGAAACTATGGAGAAATACAACATACAATCATAACTAAAATATCTACAGAGAAACTTAAATCCCACAAGGCAACAACTAACAATCTTGGCTCCATGTAACAAGGAACATGGTCTTCTTTCGATATATTTTATCAGTAAATGAAATAAGTATATGGTCTTCTTCCTATAATTCCACTTGAGGTGCTGTTTCAATAGTTTTGAATAAATAATAAATACTGTTTATCAACTGGGTTTTCACTTGTATTTTGCCAAGCAGTATTTGACAGCTAAAAGACTATAAATTTGTTAACATCTTTCAAAATATTGACAAACAATCTGGTTAAAACTGACCCAGAATTTAGTAAAGCAATGGCCTTTAAGGCTGTAAGGATCTCCATGTCAGTTGCAACAAATTGAAGGACCAGGAGGTAGATTGTACCAAGTGTGACTTGGTAAAGTCAAGGGACAAGAACTAATCTCTCTCTCTCTCTCTCTCTCTCTCTCTCTATATATATATAGGGACGTGCATAGAAAATCATGATTCAATCCCTTATTTTTGGGTTTTCCATTTTAGAAAGGTGTGAGATAATATACGTCTCATGAGATGTGTTTATATCCACTTTCAATTTTCACAATTCTCAATCCCTTCTCCCCTGTTTTCCAAAAGGTTGCAGAGTGCATGAAAACATCAAAACAAAACTGTAAAACATGGTTCGACCACCAAAGCGAGGGGCATTTTGAAGTTTTGGATTTCCTTGCAGAAGTATGCTTCAGCCTTCAGCTAGCCTTCAAGGTTTCCATCCTTTGTTTTGCTTTTCTTTTCTTTTTTTTTTTTGTTTCCATATTTACAGTTGTTCCTCCTTTTTGTGGTGATTCACCGTTTTAAGCATATCAACCCAGGTTGGCTTCCGTTTGAGTTGCATTATCGTTGTGAGGACATCAACCCAGGTGAACTTTTCTTCTTTGTCCCCTTTGCAAATAACAGTGTCAGTTCTTTTAGAATCCTAGAATCTGAAGCTAGAAATTAGTTGTGGTGATTCACCATTTTAGGGATATCAACCCAGGTGGGCTTCTATTCAAAGTTGGATTGTCGTTGTGAGGACATCAACCCAGGTGCACTTTTCTTCTTTGTCTCCTTTGCAAATAACAATGTCAGTTCTTTTAGAACACTAGAATCTGGAGCTAGAAATTAGTTCTCACACATATGTCATCTGTCTTATAGTATCAAACTACAGAAAATCCAGGTCAAGTCTATATTTGCTCCCTTTGTCTCTCCCTACCAAGACATGTCATTGCTCTACCAAAACCTAAGACCCCACTCTTCCTACTACACAAGAACCCAACCCCAATCCTATCAATGTTCTTGAAGTCCTAATAGCTGTAAAGATCGTAGGAAAGTGGTTGGAAATGCTTGGGAGAAGCTTGGCAAGTGTTCACAAGCTTGGTGTTTGAATTTTAAAATATTCAAGGGTTTTGAGAAGAGAAAAATGAAGAAAGAAAGGAGGGCAAAGAGGTCGGTTCTCTTTAAATATTGAATTTTAAATAGAACAGCGGGTCCACCCTTGTTCATTCTCTTTTACTTAATCTCTATCTAAATTTTGTCATATAAAATTATAGCCTTCTTTAGTTGCCAATTTGATATGAAACTTCTCTATTAAATACTTAATTATATAAGTTATTTTTAAAATATTAAATTAATATATTAAAAAGACTATTGTTTGGCCAAACAAGGGATTAATAGACAGCAAATGTTTTGGGTCTCAAATGTAAAAAGGGTAGTGGGGTGAAATTGTACTTTGCTTTTTTGTTGTATCCACAACCCCTTGTAACTTTTTTAATTGTTTAATTATTGTATATGCTAAAAAATACTATCGTGTTTTAGATAAGATATTTTTCCATGTTTTGAGAGGAAATTTGATGTTCTTAATAAAGAATTGCTATCGTTTTTAATTAATATGCATGCTTGTAGGTATATGGAACTAGGGAACAAACCAAAATTTATTTATTTTTCAATTCTTATCACCTAGGTGACTCCATTTGCATTTTTCAATTTATTTAGGAAAAGTTAGAGAAAGCTAAAACAAAACATGTGTAAGACATTCTTAAGCTATAAGTAGACATATAGGAGTAGAACAGGTAAAAAATCAACAAGGAAACACAAAACCTCTCCATGAAACCTTTCTTTCCAACAGATGATTTTCCAATCATGAAAGCTATCCATTTCAGCCTTGCAAGTTGCAAATTTGACACAGCAAAAACATTTTGAATATCATATGTGCATCATTTCCAGTTTAACACTGAAACCAGTAGCAATTATAGCGTTGTTTTGAATTTATATTTCATGGATGCAAATATGTACTTAAATCTATTTAATTCTGATCCACATTATAAGACCCAAAAGATGTTCATGGCAGACTGCCAGTGATTAATTATCCTCTGAGTAACCATGATAAATTTAATAAAAAATTATGTTTAGATCCATATCAATTTATCAGTCTGCATGAACAATTGGATTAAAAGACAATAAATGTTAAGCAATATTCAACTTCAACATCTAACAAAAAGTATAAGGAATAGTTGACACATAGTAACATATTTGTTTTCTTTGTTTGACAGAGACAATGACATGTTCAAACCCAATTGTTAATGAGCCCTTTATCACATGCCTATTAAAGACTTGGGGTGTGAGTGGTCAATCTTTTACCATGTTACCTTTAGTATGATCATTGATAATCAAAAGATTCTAGAAAATCTCGATTCATGCCTATAAATGTTATTGGTTTCTCTTAGCATCAGAAACAATCAACACATACATAACCTCATTCAGAATTCTTGATAAAAAAAAAATACCACATTATATAAAAGACAAAGGTGGAATATTAACATAATTAAACCGAAATATCTATTTTTACCTGAATTTGAACAGAATGTATTATTTTTCTTCTTCCTCTTCTTTTTAAGACAAATTGTTCGGTGTGGGGATCTTTTTCTTCTTTTGTCTTCCCCTAGCCAGAACTCAATGTGAGCAAAAGAAGTTGATGTAAGAACCTTTCCTTCTTTCTTACTCTTGACAGAAATGTATGTGAGAAAAAAAGGAAGTTGGAAGAGCAAAAAGAAACTTGAATTGTTGCTTGAGACTTAGATCTTTAGCAACTATGGAATGTCTTTCGTGGATTTGGTTTGCCGCTTGAAGATCTTCAATGAACTTAGGTCTCTAGCAAACAGCAAACTTGGAAATTTTCATTGAAGAAATTTCTCATGATGTCTTAGGCCTCTAAGACAATTTTGTCATGTTTCTCTGCAAATCACCTCTTAACTAATAGTTTTGACATGTAACCCATAATTGCTTTTTCACAACAGATTGTTGCCATGACAATAACTTACTAAGGCTCTGCTTCCATCTTGTACCTTGGTTCCATCTTGTACCTTGGTTTCATACCATATAAAAGAGCCTTTGTTGTTTGGTTAAGATAAACATCCAAATCATAACCAACAGACTTCATTCTGCTTAGAAGGTTAATGACATGGTTCTTTTTATCTTGAGAACAGAGAGACCTAATCATCCGGTTGCACACTGGAGGCATCAATATGAAGCCTTTCTCTAATGTGTAAACAAAGATATCTACGGCCAGGTCTAG
Source organism: Nelumbo nucifera (assembly GCF_000365185.1). The sequence goes on along the minus strand of NW_010729083.1, from coordinate 2,701,517 downwards.
ATTCCCTTCTTGGCAGAGGCCATTAATTAACATCACACAACTTGGGGGAGTGACAATGATCTTGTGTTCATCAAGGAGAGAAAAGATTTTTAAAGCTTCACCTAATCTCCCTGCCCGACACAACCCAATAAGCCATATGGTATATGGTGATGGATCGTTAACCATGTACTTAAGATCAAGTTTCAATAAACCACAAACTACTTCTTCCACTCTTCCCTGTTCAAGAAGCTCCTCCACCACTTGAATTTCCACTTCTCTTCGATCAGGAAGGCTCCTCAAATACCTCAACCAAAGACTGAAAGCTAGTGATACCTTCCCTTTCCGGCACAGGGATGTCATAAGCGTCTTGTAAACATCCAAAGTGGGAGGACACCCATTCTTCAGCATTTGATCAAAGATCCCAAGGGCATCCTCCTCTCTGTTAACCCTCTGAAGTCCATCTATGAGGCACCCATATGTAATGGCATCAGGGGAGAGCCCCTTGAGTTGTAGTTCCTTGAAGAGCTTGAAGGCTCCATTGATATTCCGTGCCTTGCAAAAGCCATTGATTAGAATATTGTAAGTGATTATGTTTGGTACAACCCCACTATCAGCAAGCTGCATGAGGAGCTTGTAAGCCTTTAGTATCAATCCTGACTCACATAGTCGCTCCACTAGTGTCTGGAGGCTTGCACTATCAAGCACCCGCTCAGCACCTTGAGAAAGCCGAAGGAACAAGGAAGGGTTTCTCCCAATCTCCATCTTGTAGAACAGAAGATGAGCTTCTTCAAGCTCCCCGGCCTTACAGAGACCATTGATAAGAGCATTGAAGGTCATAACAGTGGGAAAGCATCCAAGCTTCTCCATCTCATTGAAGATCTGTTGTGCCTCACCAATCAGCCCTTCTTTACACAGACCACAAATGAGAATGGTATAAGTAGAAGAGTCAGGGAAGCTATTATGCTTAGAAATCTCAAGTTGGAGAGATTTAGCCTTGTCCAAAAGACCCACATCACAAAAACCCTTGATTAAAGTATTATAACAGAAGGTATCAGGGACAATACCTCTCTCCGTCATCTTGGACAATAATCTCATTGCATCCTCAACCTTACCTACTTCTGAGTACCCCTTCATCATGATAGTATACAATATAATGTCTGGAAAAATGTTCTGTTCTGACATTCTCCTCCACCATTCATGTGCCTCATCAAATCTCCCAGCTCTAAACAATCCATCAATCAAACAACTATACCCATTTAACCCCAGAACAAAACCGTCCTTACTGAATGACCCCAGCATCTCGAGAGCTTCTTCTATTTTACCCAATTTAGATAACCCGTTAAGCACAACATTGTAAGTAATCGTATCAGGACTGCAACCATTCGCCTTCATGGTCTCCAAGAGTCTTTGTGCATCATCAATTCTCTTTGCTTGGCAGAGACCGGAAAGAATTATAGTATAGATCATTGTGTTGGGAGGAATACCTCTTTTTGTCATTTCATCGAACATTTGAAGTGCGTCCATGGTCTTCCCTGCTTTGCAGAACCCATTAACGAGAATGGCAAAAGTAGATTGATTTGGACGGCAATCAGATTTCAACATCTGATTATAAACTGCCAACGCTAACACAAATACCTCTCTCTCGACCAGAAGACGTAAGATCGTATTGTAAGTGAAGGTATTTGGCCTGCAATCAAATTCCTTCATCCTCCCGAACGACTCAACGGCCTTCTCGGTCATGCCCGCCTTTGCATAAGCAGCAATCAAAACCGAGAAAGCCTGGGAAATAATAGGGATTCTAAAACTTCTAAGCTCATTAAGCGATTTCCAAGCAAGCTCAAAACCGTTAGCCCCACAGAGCATATCAATCATAAAATTGTGGGATACCCAACTGCGAAAACGCTTCCTTTTCATGGCCCAAATGAAGAATCGAAATCCCAACTGGGCATTTTGCTGCTGTTGAAGAACCGAAGTCACGACTCTCCGTGAAAGCAAAGGGACCAGGCTCTCGAGCGGGTCTTCGATGGCACTGGGGTTGGCCAGGATGGCTTGGACCTCGTCAGAGATTGTACAGTCGATACTGGAGATGAATGTAGAGAAAGGGAGGAAGAAATATCTGCTTTTTGAGGGAGGAAGAAATATCTGAGATTTACGACGCTCCGTGAAGCATATATTTTCATTACGACGAAGAATGATTATATTCTGAAGGCCTGGCTTTAGAGATTTAAAAGAGGAAGGCACAGTGCCCATCTCAAATCGTCATGGAGGGGGGCGTTCCAAATATTGGGTTCGTCTATGTCTTTGAAAGTCGAGAGCAGAAACTGGGGGATGACGAGAGGAGGAAGAGGATGAAAGAAAAGGGGTAAATTTCTTAAATTACCCTTATGATTTACTTAATTGATTAATTATACCCTTAATCTTTAATTATTATCTTGCACCACTCCTATTATGAATTGAATTGCCTAAAATCTCCTTACCGTTAATATTCCGTCATAAACGTTAACACGCAAGTGACTAATATTTTTCAAAAATCCCTAACATACCATTGGAAGCATATTTATGAGATCAACAAACCATTGCACAAGTCAGCAGGAAATTGTGCAAGTGTACTTCAATGATTTCGGATAGATGTAGATATTGAATGGCATTTGTTTGAAGAAATGCCTTTCTGCCCAGCCCCTTGCACGCCCAGTACACCAACTCGCCCACCCCTTCACATGACCATCCCGCTAGCTTAACCGTCCCCCTTGCATAGTTAGGTTCACACTCAACCCCCCAGCCCACCTGATAACTTGTTTGATAAAATGTCCTAATGAACATTTTTTTATTATTCCAGGGTTAATTGACTTCACTTGACTTGTCACCATGAATGTTGTGTGTCGATGCAGAGAGTGTGTAACCATTGTAGCTAGGCATGGAAAGACCAAGAATGTTAGTCAAGAGTTTTATGCTTGTCACTTTTATGTAAGTTGGATGTTCTATAAAAGTTTGGTGTTCACTAACTTGAGGAGAAAAATTACTAACCGACATATGGTTATTGTAATTCAACCTTGATAGAAGATGCAACTTCTTCTTGTGGAAAGATAAGGCAAGGATTTGTCCCATGCAGGATTAGGGTTTGTAGAGTCTTTACACCCAAATGGCCTAATACACAAGGGAAACAAACGGTTATGGGTTTGTGCAAAGCCTCATGTAAGTATAATTTGTTAATTGTAGATTTTATTGATCGACTTTTGTCCTTGACCAAAGTTAAATGTCTATTTTTTGCAGGATGTTGATGGATGTAAATTCTTCTCATGGGTGTTCATCAGAACGTGGGAGTGTAATCATTAAGGGGGATGGGTCAGGGCTGTCTGTAAGTACATAAAGATCACCAAAAGATGCATTAGATGAAGTTGTAGCAGTTGTCTAGTGGAGAAGAATAATTTAGATACAACATCAGACTTCTCTAATAAATTATTGAAACGTATAAAAAAATTTATGCATCAAAAATGTATAATGTTTTTGCTATGGTTGCACAAACTTTTTTAAATCTCTAATGATGAAATTTATGCACAAACTTTTTTCAAAGATTTGATTGTTCCTCTCCTTCCGAAGGCACCAGCAAATTGAGAAAATAACCAAATTCTAGAGAACTTTCCCCCTTTTATTGAAAGCTTGTAATATCCAAGTAGAGAATAAGGATTCAAGGTTTGGAGGGCTCACCCAATTCATCCCAAACAACTTTAGAGCATGAGACTGCAGGGATTTAGAGAAGGTACAACCTACCTATAAATGTTGGATAGTCCCTTCATCCAAACCGCATAAACAACATGTACTAACAATATACATACTTTTCCTTCTTAGGACATCTGTAGTGGAGATTTTGCCCTTGATATTATCCAAATGGAATAGATCACCATAGAAGGAACCTTATGATAAATCCAGAAGGTCGTTGTGCGCTCCTAAGAAAAATCCCAAGTTCCTGGATTGACTTGGTCAGCATCGATTCAGCAAACGACTAGCTATTTGTTGAAGTTCTGTTATTTCAGTTTCTGTTATTTGTTATGATTTGAATTTGTCAGCACTACTATGACTGTGTCAAGGTTAGTTAGCTAGTAATTAGGAATAAGTTGTTACATGGATTTGCTTTGAGTCTGTTTCCTAGAATCTAGGTCAGTAACTAACATTTAGGAGTAAGTTGTTACAGGAACTAGTATTTATGTAACCTCTCTAGCTGGGATGAGTAAGCTGAATTATTCTCTCTCAATTGGTCCATCTTTCACCAAAAGAAAGTCTTATTTCTGGTTTGCCTTGAATCTAATTGGGACCTAACAATTGGTATCAGAGCCACAATGGCAACCAACAAAGAGCGAATTGAAATATTAGAGCAAGGGTTGGGAGGCTTACAGGATAAAGTGCAACGGCTTGGGCTTGGAATGGGTGATCGAATGCAGCGGATTGAGGAGTCCTTGAGGGCTCTTTCTGATGCGGTTCTCTCCTCAAAGGCATCTACAACTTCGCACTCAGTAGAGCGGGGTCAGTCGCACCGGCACCAATAGGATGAAGCAGACAACTACCGACTGAACGTTCTTCCTCCTCGAGCCAAAATTGAGTTCCCACGGTTTTCAGGGGATGATCCAATAGAATGGTTCAATCGTGTAGCTCAGTTCTTTGAATTTCAGAGAACTCCGGAGGAACAGAAGGTGAGCTTGGTGGCTTTTCACTTGGAGGGTGAGGCAAACCAGTGGTGGCAATGGCTGAACCGGACATACAAAGAGGAAAACCAGTCGGTGACGTGGTCCATGTTTTCTGAAGAGCTTTGGGCTCGATTCGGACCAACGGATGGAGAAGACTTTGATGAGGCTCTCTCTCGTGTAAGGTAGACTGGGACGCTTCAGGACTATCAGCGGGAATTTGAGAAATTGGGCAATCGGGTACAAGGCTGGACTCAAAAAGCTCTCGTTGGTACGTTCATGGGAGGCCTGAAATCAGAAATCGCCAATGGTATCCGCATGTTCAAACCCAAGACTTTAAAGGAGGCAATTGGGCTGGCACGGATGAAGGATGAACAACTCGCACGACAGCGGAGGTTTGCCTGACCAATTCCCCAGTACCTATCTCCTGCAAGGGCCCCTCAAGAGCCGCAAACTTCGTCGGTGACCCCTAAACGCTTGAGTTGGGAAGAAATGCAAAAGAGACGAGTTCAAGGTCTTTGTTTCGGTTGCAACGAGAGGTTCACTGCTGGCCACAAATGTCAAGGCCCGCAACTCCTTCTCCTCGAATGTCGCACTGACAATCAAACTCATGATGATAGCTGTGGGGGTGACGGATCGCTGCTAATCGGGGAAGAGGAGGCAGAAATATCAATGTATGCGATAACGGGGTGGACCTCACCACGGACTATGCGGATCACAACTACAATTGGGACGCAAGAGGTAACAGTATTAATTGACAGTGGCTCCACGCACAACTTTGTAAGTGACAGGATAGCTGATTCCTTACGGCTGCCAGTAGTCCCAACCAAGGCATTTACAATCCATGTAGCTAATGGAGAGCGACTCCTCTGCCAGGGGCGGTTTGATATGGTACCAGTAGTCTTACAAGGAATTCCATTTTCACTTACATTTTATTCACTACTATTGGCTGGGTTGGATATGGTTTTAGGAATTCAATGGTTGGAAATGTTGGGGTCCGTAGTTTGTAACTGGAAGCAATTGACAATGGATTTCAAATGGAAAAATCAAGCACACAGGCTACAAGGAATTCAAAACAGGCTTCAAGCTACTTCCTTAAAGACTACTACGAAGGAACACCACCAAGGTCAGATGGTTTTTGCAATTTATGCTCAAGCCTTAGAAGAGTTTCAGTGGGACGACATTCCAACAGATATGCTGCAACTATTAAAAGAGTATGGAGACATCTTCCAAGAGCCCACTAAGCTGCCGCCATTAAGGGAAATCAACCATCACATTCCTTTGAAAGAAGGGACACAACCCATCAATGTTCGCCCATTACCGGTATGCTTATTTTCAAAAAGAAGAGATCGAAAACAAGTGCAAGCAATGTTGGATATGGGAATCATTCGACCAAGTACCAGTCCATTCTCCTCTCCTGTTCTACTGGTGAAGAAAAAAGATGGGTCCTGGAGGTTTTGCACATATTACAGGGCACTCAATGCAGCCATTGTCAAGGATCGGTTTCCAATTCCATCCGTAGACGACATGCTGGATGAATTACATGGAGCTCGAGCGGGTTATCACCAGGTAAGAGTCCACGCCCCTGATATTCCGAAGATTGCTTTTAGAACTCATAATGGGCATTTTGAGTATCTGGTTATGCCTTTTGACTTATGTAACGCCCCCTCCACTTTCCAAGCTATTATGAACTCTATATTTCGTCCACACCTCTACAAATTCATATTGGTTTTCTTTGATGATATATTGATTTATAGTCCTACCTGGGACTTACATTTGAGTCATGTGCGCACCACCTTAGACATCTTGAAACATCACAACTTTTTTGTCAAAGCAAGCAAATGTAACTTTGGCAAGCAGGAGCTAGAGTATTTGGGCCATGTGGTGACACCCCATGGAGTAAAGGTTGATAACAAAAAAATAGAGGCCATGATAGCCTGGCCGCAACCTACTAATGTGACTGAGCTGTGAGGATTCTTGGGTTTGATAGGCTACTACAGGAAGTTTGTTCGAAATTATGGGTTGATAGCTCGCCCTCTCACTAACCTTCTCAAAATGGGTTGTTTCAAGTGGAATGAAGAGGCGGAGGAGGCATTCACACGGCTCAAACAAGCCATCACAACCACGCCTATCCTTGCCATGCCAAATTTCTCCGAGACATTCATCATTGAAACTGATGCTTCAGGAGATGGAATTAGGGCCGTTTTAACTCAACAAGGAAGGCCGATAGCATTCCTAAGTAGAGCATTGGGGGTTTCCAAGCGGTCGTGCTCTATCTATGCTAAAGAAATGTTAGCCATAGTAAAGGCAATTCGAACTTGAAGACCATACATCCAAGGCCGGAAGTTCTTTATTCAAACAGATCAAAGAAGCCTCAAATACTTTCTAGATCAACGTGTGGCCACCCCTGAGCAGAAAAAATGGGTTGCCAAACTTCTTGGGTACGATTATGAGATTATTTACCGGCCTGGATGTGAGAACTCAGCGGCTGATGCCTTATCTCGCCGAACTGACAGTCCTCTGTTGAATCCATTAGTTGTTTCACAGGTGTCTCTATTGGATGACATACAAAAGGCAGCAAAAGATGATACATATTTGTAGAAATTATTCCAGCAGGCAACAAGCGATCTTCCATGAAATTACTCTGTGAAAAATGGATTATGCTTTTACAAAAACAGAGTGGTCGTTCCTAATGCACTACGCGAACAACTTCTACAGGAATTCCATGATAGCAAGATGGCTGGTCATTCGGGAGTGTTAAGGACTTACAAGCGGTTGGCTCAACAGTTCTACTGGCACCCGCTGGGTTGCTCCAACCGCTTCCAATGCCTTATCAGGTATGGGATGATATTTCCTTAGATTTTTATTGAAGGCTTGCCGACCTCATGTGGGAAAGATAACATAATGGTGGTTGTGGATAGGCTAAGTAAATATGCCCATTTTATTGCCTTGTCCCATCCCTTTTCGACAAAAATTATTGTTGAAAAATTTGTGGAGAATGTCATCAAACTCCATGGAATGCCAAAGTCTATAATCAGTGATAGAGACCTTATTTTTATTAGCAAATTTTGGCACGAATTTTTCACCATGTCAGGTACCAAATTGAAGTTGAGCTCATCCTATCACCCATAGACGGATGGCCAAACGGAGGTGGTAAACCATTGTATCGAGCAATACTTACGCTGCTATGTCCATCATTGGCCTCGCAGATGGTACAACTATTTGTCATGGGCTGAGTATTGGTACAACACCACCTTCCATTGCTCTACCGGAATGACTCCATTTCAGGCTTTATATGGTCGACTTCCCCCTTCAATTCCGTTGTACACAGACGGTTTGTCACGTGTCAATGAGATAGATCAGATTCTTCTTCATCGGGACAAAGTGCTCCAACAATTAAAGAATAATCTAGAAAAGGCAGCCACAAGAATGAAGCTTATTGCTGATCGTAAGAGGAGAGAGGTGGACTTCGAGGTGGGTGACTTCGTGCTACTAAAATTACATCCCTACCGCCAGCAAACAGTGTTTAAGCGTACTCATCACAAGCTTGCCAGTAAGTTCTTTGGCCCTTTTCAGATTGAACAAAAACTAGGCAAAGTGGCTTATAAACTGTCTTTACCTTTGGAAGCCAAAATACACCCTGTTTTTCATGTTTCACTCTTAAAGAAATTTGTTGGGACTCCCTTACCTGCTACTGTTGAGTTGCCACCACTTTCTGATGAAGGAATTCTCCAGATTGAACCAGAGAAGATTTTAGACGTACACTGGATAAAGCAGGGCTCTAAGTTCCTACAAGAATATTTAGTTAAATGGAAGCGATTGCCCATTGAAGATGCCACTCGTGAAACTGCAGTACTTCTTCAAAATCAATTTCCTGCATTGAACCTTGAGGACAAGGTTCTTCCGGGCGGGGAAAGTATTGATAAACCCAGAAGGTTGTTGCGCGCTCCTAAGAAAAATCCCAAGTTCCTGGATTGACTTGGTCAGTACCGATTCAGCAAATGGCTAGCTATTTGTTGAAGTTCTGTTATTTCAGTTTCTGTTATTTGTTATGATTTGAATTTGTCAGCATTAATATGACTGTGTCAAGGTCAGTTAGCTAGTAATTAGGAATAAGTTGTTACATGGATTTGCTTTGAGTCTGTTTCCTAGAATCTAGGTCAGTAGCTAACATTTAGGAGTAAGTTGTTACAGGAACTAGTATTTATATAACCWCTCTAGCTGGAATGAGYAAGCTGAATTATTCTCTCTCAATTGGTCCATCTTTCACCAAAAGAAAGTCTTATTTCTAGTTTGCCTTGAATCTGATTGGGACCTAACACCTTCTGCTTCCAAATCCATACCCAAGGAGGAGGATCAACATCCACCCTCAATAAGATATGAAGCATATAGAGTTGACTGTGAGCTACTTCCAATTTGCAATATAATTGGCCTATGATTAGATGTAGGTATTGGAAGAGTTTCCTGTAAACCTTCCCCAAACTTGTCGTTCCATCTGCAATCGATTCAAAACCTGCCAAGCTTAGACAGTGATGGGTCTGCTCTCAAACTACACCAAGTGTATCTTGCACTCACAAAGGAAGGTCCATGAGGTTCCATCTGTTCGCAAAGTCCCCAAACGCTTCATCTCCTTGCTTAGCCTTTAATTTCATTATCTTTCATGGTAAAAATGAAAGATACTGTTGCCAAACACCAAGGTGCTCCCCATTTCACTACAATGGAATCCAACTCAGCCAAGAAAACTTCCTTGAGTGAAGGAGAGGTAGGCTTATAAGATGTTGTCGATGCCCAAACTTTGTCATCAGTCTTGTTATGAAACAAATTAGAGACAAAAAAAAAAAAAATCACCAATCCCATAGTCTATCTTCCCAAACAAGTCCACATCTTAGGCCAATAAGATCCCCCTAAAGTCCCAAACAAGGGTAAAATCAACCATTCACAATTTCTTAAGGGTCAATCTTCATCCATCCAACTTGTGGTCCAACATTCTTTCTTGGTTTCTTGCAATAGTATAATACTCGGCTTGCAACCTTCATCATCTTTTTTACCCCTGCTCTCTTCTCCAGGTTGCCAAGAAAATATTATGATATTCATAGGTGAAGATGAGAAGAGAGCTTACCTCCTTGCGAGCTCCTCTCACCCTTGTTACCATTTTTTCCTTGAGCACTTGCAACAGTGCTATTTATCTGATTTGTTGAAGTCACCCCTTCGTCCGTGGTTTAATTCAATCTCTTCTTTTCCCTGTGCACATGCGGTATTTTCTTAATTAGCTACTTCAGTGTTTCCTCCCCCCCGCCTAGAATTCCACTTCTCTATCCCCGACCCAGCTAGTTCAGTGCTTCATGGCCTTCATAAGACACTCCCAAGAACTTATTCATGTCTACAACATTCAATCTTACCCATTCAAAGATGCTCTTTGCTTTTTCCTCGAAAGACCTCTCTTGCTCTTAAACCTCATTCACTCAAGTCAAACTTTGAGATCATTGTCCCTTGTCACTGATGTCTTCTTTTTTCCTTATGTTGCTCACCTGCAATTTCCTTCATTTCTTCTTACCATTGCTAATGGGGAAACTATCAGCACCTCACCTTCACCTTGCTCACCAGTCACCAAAACCAAAGAACGACATTCATGTTGTGGTTCAAGGGGACATGGGGGGCATTACATTTAGACAACCAACCCGGCTATAGACTTGCAAGAACTAGGTGGGGTGCTTCAATTTCTCTCTGGACTGTCAACACTTCCCTTTGACACCATTGGGTGAATTAGGAGAGATAAGACATCAACACACTAGACTTGCTACCTCCATTCATCACCAACACCTCTTTTTGACATGCTTATAGTGAAATAGACTTACACATCCCTTTTACCATAGGCCCTAATCTAATTTTGATGATTCATGACCCTAGGTTTATGCTGAATTTGGTCTACTCAGGTCTGGTTCAAAAGGGAGATTTGGCCCTGGATGATTAAAGTTTGGGCTGTCGAGTCTATTAGTTTGGACTTGAATAGGTTGAGCAAGGATGCCTCTCTCAATGGGCCATTGGGCCCTGAGTTTGGGGACTGAGCGCTAGGGATAAGTGGGGTTGGGCTGGGGTTAGATGTGTTTAACCAATATATAATGTACACATGAACCCAATATCAACTAACTTCAATTAAGTTCTATTTGTATTAAAGGTTTTTAAAATTTAAACATTATTTTATGTATCTTTGATAATTTTTTTAGAACCAAATTAGAAGAGCTACGCTCATATTATCTATGGGACCATTAATCTATCTATGAATCCAACAATTTATTCTTTTTCCAATTGCTCTCATAGACATTCATTACTTAATGAGCATCCGAAGACATAACACACACACAAAAAAAAAAGAGAACAATCATTCTCTCTAGACATTGCCTGGGGGGAACCATTGAATTATGCTTGTGAGTGTCATCTCTACAAATCCTAGCTCATTTGATCATTTTTCTATTTTATATATTTTCTATTGAGAAAACTAATGTTTTATAATCAGCAAAAAGTGAGAAAATCTCAATAGCAAGGAGCTATGAGGAGTTATACAAAAAGCTTTACAGGACCACTATATACTAGATACAAAAACCAAATCCTTCTCAAAAAGTTCCCTATAGGGTATACCAGAGTGTGGTGTACTGCAACCCAAGAATGTATTCTGCCCCATTTGTTCTTTACAATAGATTCGTCTGAAGAGGTTACAATGTTAATAATTCGGTTGTTTCTTTCTTCCCAAATTATCCAAATTACTACCAATGGGATCACCCCAAAACTGCTTTCCCTCTTCTATTTAGATCATTCAGCTGCTCCATACCCTCCAAGCAACCTTGCAGTGCAAAAATAGGTGGTTCAAAGATTCTTTATAGTCATTACACGTGATATAAGGTTGTTCACTGTCATACCCCTGCACATCATGATTTACAAGTAAGGTATGTATAGTCATTGCATGTGATACAAGTAAGCTTTACAAGACCACTATAGTGCATGTTATCTAATTGCCCATTAAATGAATTATCTTTTTCCATTTTTTTAGTTCTCTATGTTATAATGGTTTTAATTACATTAATAGTTAAATGAATATTAATGATACTATGGTCTAAAATATTTTTAAATTTTAATTTTTAATTTACCATTTTATAAATATAATTACTTTTTGACAAGAACCAGAAAAGAAAATAAACTCATAGAAGATTTAGATAATTTTTAAGCATTTGCATATTGAACTCTAGCCAGAGTTTGAATATAACCAAAAGTTAAAAACCACATTCTCCTCTATAACCATTCAACACAAAAATCATCTTGAGTTCTAAAGAGGAGCTAAGTCAATCATGTATAATTCATCTAAGAGAACTTAATGTACAAGTACCTCTTCATAAACAAATCATTCACCTTATATTTGGTTTATATTTGTTTTGAAAATAACCTATCAAGTATCCAACTTATGGCATCTACTCTTTCCTAGATGCCAATTATAACTAGAGAGATGAGCACCATTCTTCTTATTCTTTTTTTCTTAAATAATACCATCCTGAATATTGTGTTCCTTTTTATGGTGGATTCCAAGCATCCATCGGTTAATGTTCTACCAAAACTTCCAACCTATGTAGATAGGTATGTCTAAATAAGCTATTTTGAATATAGAGCTCTTGGCTTTCAGAATTTACCTAGTTAAAGGTATTAAATTTTCTTGTGGATTCACAAACACACTATAAGAGAGATCATGAGCATAGCAAATAAATTGGGGGGGGGGGGGGGCAACTTTTAGATGGGAAAAGAGTAGAGCAAATGGGATGGCTGACTGCTTTTAAGCAAGGGGAGTCAAAGAACAACTGTTTTGGGTTGCTTTTTTAATTAATTGACAGGACTCACAAAATATTGAAGAACTAGAGACATGGGGTAGACCAAATTGAGAAATGACTTACTCACGACTTGATCAATTGCAGGATGTCTTAATCCTAATCTCTGATGCCGGAATTGAACACTTTCATGCTTTCCGCTAAATGCAACAGGTTGTGTGATAGAACTACTCAGGAAAGAATAAAACCCGATTCTACTAGGTCCTCACAGAACCGTTCTCCCCATATAATCCTTAAGGCTATGTTTGGTTTGAAGGAAAATATAGGGAAAGGAAGGAAAACTTTTATAACCCTCGTATTGGTTTTCATGTCTTTCCCTTCCTTTCTCTACCTTTTCCTTCAAACTAAACATAACCTAATGAGAAAATGATCATGGTGAAATTCAAAATACAGTCCATTATCTTTAGTGAACTTAACTGAAATCAAATTCTTAGTTAAGGTAAAAATATGAAGTAAATCATTGGTAATTCTAGAATTCCCAATATGAGATATAGTCAAACCTACATTGTTTTCTACTTTGGCTTGATCATTGCCACTGTAATTAGATATGTTTTGCAGATTATCTAAACCTGATGTCATATGATGAGTGATTCCTGAATTCGGATACCAAATAAGATCGGAGGTAGATGGGCCAGCACTATATAAAACGTTGGTGGATCAACATCCTCTCCATGTCATGTCCGAGCCTGTTGCAAATTTGACAAGCAATGGAGGAGAAGCTGCGACCTTTGCCCTCACCATTATTAACATTATTATTTGTTATTACCACTAGGGCCATTAAATCGTCCATCAGATGGTCGACAACCCCTACCTCGACCATGACCACCGTTGTTGGAAGGATTTTGTCTGCTGAGGTGTGCTTTAGTTTTGTAGTTAACAAAATTTTCTGTAACATCAATGGTGGCAATATTTTGTTCAATCCATGCTTCATGATTAAGCAACAATCCCAAAATATGATCTACATCAAGGTCCTCAACATCTGAGTGGTTAGTAATAACAGCCACTACATCCTCATATTCAGACCCTAGTCCAGCCTTTCTGACATAATCAAATATAGTCTTTGTCCCTTTTTTGAGACTTTGCAGTTACTTCTAAGTTGTAAAATTCTAGGTCGAGTAAAATTTGCAAATGATTTCCGTACCGCATGAAAAGAATATTTTGGATCAATTCAATCCAGTCCAATGTGAGTAATGGATCAGGTTCAATCCAATCTAATGAATATTTTGGATCGATCTAATTCAATGTTTGGACTGTTTAATTTGTTCAAATTTATTTTAATTTAGATTAATTCTAACTCAAGCTTGGTCTATTGACACCTATATTCTTATCTTCTATCAATGGACTGGATATTGTCTCAATTAATCTAACCCAATCCAATATAATTTCATTATGGATGGACTAGGTCCGGTCCAATCCAATCCAATAAATACTTTGGACCATCTGGTCCAATTTAAAATGTCTTGTTGGTCCGTCTATTACGCCCAAATTGATTTTGGTTTGGACGGGTCCAATCCAAAACCGACCCATTGACACCCCTAGGCAAAGAGCCAACTCAAGACAAACTGATCATTTTCAAACCAGTCGTTGTATGCTGAATTCAGGATTTCTTTTGATGGTGCAGGTATAGAACTGTCCACTATACCCATGAGACATTTTTGATAACTGAGTAGAAGCAGTCGAGGCTGCACTGGTGATGCTGCAGCAATATCGGTTGGCTGGGTACCTTACAGAGGCTATAGCCATTGGCTCTGATACCAAATTGAGCAAATTAAACCTAAGGCTAAAAGCAGAAAGAAATATATGAGAATTATGGAGTTCGGTGGTGATGTCCATCCGAACCAGTTTGTATTCATAGATGAAGAGATGTGCAGAAAGGAGACCTTCAACAGTAGCTAGCTATATTTGGCACATCATAACCAGCTGCCATTCTCATGATCCAGCCTCCACTAATAAACAATGCAATCAAGAAAAGTAAAATTGGAGAGCACACAGTAGGTCTGAATTGAAACAAGTGGAACAATGATTCTGTATGTGCACCACATAATGAGATTGGGTATACTTAGCAACTGTTGTAGAACATCTGTATGCCAAGACATGGAGGAGTGGCCTATATAATGAGTTACTTTGCCACAGATTGGCATGGTTTCATCAAGTTCATCTACAAAAATACCTTGCCACACCATGGATCATGGAGTACATCCATTTCCATTCCATTCCCCAAAAGCCATAATAAGACCCTTTTTTTATTATCTCCCTACAAGTCAACCCTCCAACCATAACTAAAGAAATTAACATTGGAAGGGTTTTTTGTAGTTCCAGACATTGGACATTTGGACCCCTTGAAATATTTAGGCTGTGTTTGGTTGCAATGCAAATAAATTTGCACCGATGCAAAACCAAGGCAGTGCAAATGATTTGAGTGTAAATTCTGACTTATTTTTATTTAAAATTTTAGCTTATTTTGTTTGATTTCAGTACAAATGAAGTAAATTAAGACATGAAGCAGAATAAAGTAAATTCCAAAACAAAATTAAATAATAATTTGCATTTTTTACATTTGCACTCCCATGCATTTGTACTAGTGCAAATAAATTTGCACTGCAACCAAACACAGCCTTAGCTTCAATCACTCACACCCACAATGCTGATTTCAATGTTAGAAAATAGAAATCTCCACAGTAATTTACAGATTAGGGCCTGGTTTCTAATTTCTGCACAGTAAAACCCCAATCCACCTTCACTCTTCAGCTTGATGAAATGAGACCAAGATAATAAATGCAACTTTCTTTCATCATAGTTCATAGCCATACTCCCACAAGAAATCACAATAGATGGAATCAAATTGGTTTCAAATGTGTTTTTGGGAAAAAAGGTATATTTGCATGGGATATGTTGGGATTGATTGAAGGGTGGATTTGATAAGTATGGACTTACCAACCTGTGATAGAAGTTTAATCTTCCACTCATTTAATTTGCTTTTTACTCCTTCAATTATTTCAGCCAAACTAGCAGATTTAGAGCATCCAAAAAATAGAGGTCCTCCTAAATATCCTTCATTCGTTTGCATCACCTGAACACCAAGAGAAGCAGCCACCCTGTTCATCTTGATTGTGTTATTATTGAAGCAAAAGGCAGATTTTTTGATAATTAATAACTTTCCTGGACAATGCATTGAATTGTGAGAGGATATCTTTAATAGCGCCAATTTCACGAGATGCACATTTATTAATGTTGTATTTGGTTGAAGTGTAATTTTATTTGTACTAGTACAAATGCATGCAAGTGCAAATGAAAAAAAAATGCAAATTTTTGTTTAATTTTGTCTTAGGTTTTATTTTATTCTGCTTAATGCCTTAATTTACTTCATTTGTATTGTAATTAAACAAAATAAGCTAAAATTTAAAACAAAAATAAGTTAGAATTTACACTGAAAATCATTTGCACTGCTACAGTTTTGCATCAGTGCAATTTATTTGCATTGCAACCAAACACAGCCTAAAGACTGAAGAGCAACATATGATTAGCAAAAAACAAATGATTTTATATGGGAATTGCACAGACTAAACAAATGATTTTATATCATTGTGTTGTCAATTATGTATTAGTCAGGAGTGAAATCATTTTGATAAGGGCCAATAAGGTGGTTTAATTTTATGTGTGACATTGCAAAGTCTAATTGGCTTGAAATCTTTAGCTTCGGCATTGCATGACAACACACTGGGGTGGGGTATGAGGTAGAGATATTTTTGATTAATTTATTCAATAGTGGTGGGATTTTAAAAATAAGATTGGATCATAGTCCACAACAATGTTGATAAATAAATGCATGCACACTGATGGTGCGCAATCCGGTCGGTCTTAGCTGTCAATGACCTTGCCTCTGAACTGAGCAGCAGGGAACTTGAAACGGAGAAGATGAGGAAGCTCCGGGGGAAACCCGGTGTAAAGGCTCCGAAGCTCAAGTTAGAATCCTTCAAAGGCGAGATAAAACCAGATAGCGCAAATTTTGCATACCATGTTCTTGGGGGGTAGAGAGCCTTTTATAACCACCTCGCGCACTCACTACTAGGCTTCTGCCAGGTCGGGTATGATTACTTCCGTGCTTCTGCCAGTTCGGGTGTCATCACCTCTGCTGGGGCAGAACCGCCACTGCTCTTTTTGTCGGAGCCGTCTCTGTAACTGGAGATGGCGGTGGCAGGTGAC
>NW_010729083.1:2570342-2678212 GCF_000365185.1 Nelumbo nucifera | reverse complement strand
CAGGTACAGTGTTCTGGAGGCGAAGTGCTGGAGTGGTGTGCGAGGCGAAGTCTTGAGTTCGGATAGGGGAGTGTCCCGAACTGCCATGAGGCGGGCCAGTTCGGGTCACTGCTTTGTGTGGCTCGGGGTTAAAGGGAGAGTTCGGGCTCCTCGTAGGGAGTTCGAGCTCTTAGTAGGGAGGTCGGGCTCCTCATAAGGAGTTCGGGCTCCTCGAAGGGAGTTCGGTCTCCTCGAGGGGAGTTCGGACTGCTGGTTTTTTCCCTTTGGTGTTTGCACCCTAGGTACGTTGCTTTAAGTGCCGAGCTACTTGTTTTTTGCCACGTGGCGTGATTGCGAGGTCGGGCCAAATATTCCTTCATCACACACCATCTGGGCCTAGTGCTTTAGAACATGGTTTTCAAAAACCGGATCGAACCAGACGGTCAGATTGGAAAAACTAGGTGACCGGTTCCATATTACCCCAGAAGCGTCGTTTGGCCAAAAACCGTTGATTTGGTCAACAAACCGTTGACCTGGGCAGTCGAACCGTTCGAACCATCCAACAGTTTTTGGCTGTTTTTATTTTTTTATATTTTTTTGTCAGAACAGGCTGTTCATTTGGTTCGAACAGTCAGATCATTCAACCCAGGAACCAGACCCATGAACGGTTTGTTGTCCAATTCGATTTTAAAAACCTTGCTTTAGAAGCACCTACACTAAAGGTACTGGCTTTGATCTCCTCAACATCTAGAAGTCGATAAAGAGGTTAATTTTCTTCAGGTGTAATTACCATAGGTAAACCATTGAAGTGGTGTAGAGAAGGAAACGCTGAAGTGAAAAAATAGTTAAAATAGGAGTTGGGCATTAGTGGAAATTTCAGTTGAGTTCACCATCTAGGTACCATCTTCCCATTTCAACTTATGAATAGAATTCCATTGGCACCAATTGGATAACAAATGCATGAAAATACTCGGGAGGTGTTCTTTTTTAGGATTTTGAGAGGAGGAAAGTTGGTCAATGGAATTTTGGTTTCCATTGACTAAGACTCACATGTTCTTTTTTCAGATTTATGTGTGGATCATGGAATATTTATTTTCCTAGGTATCACTTACCCGAGTAAGTGATACCCATCTCCTAGGTGGGTAAATAACTTTCCCACCTACGGGGAAAGTTGCCAACACTTAAATGGGACAAAAATGCCCCTTTTAATAATGGATTTTTATGGATAAAATAGTAATTGCTTTATTTACATGAGAAATAAAAGAACATGGCTAAATGCACTTACCCGGGTGAATGTTTCCTAGGAAAAACTTACCTAGGTAATTGCATTTACCAACTTATCGAAGAGCGAATGGGCCTTAGGGGGCGTTCCCCTTTTTTTTGATTTTGAGAGGGGGGAAAGTTGGTCAATGGGATTTTGATTCCCATTAACCAAGAAACCCATGTTCCTTTTTCAGATTTATGTGAGGACCAGGGAAAGTTTATTTTCCTAGGTATCACTTACTTCTCCTAGGTGAGTAAATAACTTTTCCACTTGGGGGGAAAGTTGCCAACACTTGAATGGGACAAAATTGTCTTTTTTAATATTGGATTTTTATGGTTAAAATGATCATTGCCTTATTTACATGGGAAATAAAAGAATATGGGTAAATGCACTTACCCGAGTAAATCTTTCTTGGGAAACACTTACCCAGATAAGTGCGTTTACCTGGGTAAATAACTTACCAAAAAGTGAACAGAACCTTGGTGTTTTAGTTTACATCCCTCATCCATGATATACAACCCCATTGTAGCTAGTAGCTTTCTTCTTTGTCAAGGAAAGATTCCAATTGAGAACAAAGTGATTATGATGAAAAGGGGTCACTAGATTGAAGTTATAGTAATTGTTTATCAATGGAACTGATATCTTGCTGAATGTGATAAAAAATACCACCCTTTGAAGCTAACAATAGAACACTTTTCTAGGAATGCACCTGAAGACTGAAGCCGAGTTGTATGAAATAGATTGGGTAGTCTTTGGTCCTCAAACTACCATTCCTCAAATCCCTTAGACATGGCATGAAAGCTCTGACGAAAAAAAGAACGATACAACATGAGAGCAATGCCACTAGCCACAGTAGTAAGGTGATGAACAATTGCATTTGCGAATGGGATCAACTAGCCAAATATTACACCAAATATATCTAGATTCATGGTGTTAGAGAATAAAACCTATTCAAAGACCTTACTTAACAGCTTAAATTTTTAGGTTCAATGGTTCTTTGAGATGGTATCAGAGCCACTTTGACCAAGTGGTTTAGTGTTCGATTCTCATCGCCCCCATTATAATTAATTAAGTTTCAGTTAATGTTCAAAATATTGATACGCCCGATAGTGTTTTATAGGCTTTTCTTTTTATTTTTTCTTTGAAAACCGGTTCAGGGGGGCCAGTTTAAGGCTCCTCCACCCCCTGAACTGGTCAGAACCCTGATACACCCCCTGTAGGGGCATATCGGGAATCCACCGACATGATATGTATCGACTGATACGTATCGATACTTTGAACCTTGGTTTCAGCACAAGGTATGGGTGAACCTGTGCTGTCCACGCTTCAAGCCTAATGGGCTTTCATGTGAGGGGGCATGTTAGAGAATAAAACCTATTCAAGGACATCACTTGACAATTTAAGCTTTCAGGTTGAATGGTTTTCTAAGACATAAAAACCTAGGTCTAGCAATCCACATTCCGAAATAACACCATTGTATAAGATTTCAAGGAATGATAATAGAATGCATTGATTAACTATATCATATTTATAGACTGAGAATTCTATCTCAATTGAAACTACACCTAATCTCTACTTTCTCTCTTATCCTTATCAACACAACCACCCAAACTTCTCTCAATTCCAAACACATTTTGTATCGATTGAGAAAGCTCCCATCCTCCAAATTTCTCATCTGGATTGTAAATGCAATTCAAGTGACCAATAAGACACCAAGGAATCATAGTTCGAGAGCAGCTATGTGCAAGAATAGAGTCAAAAAATTGCCTTCTACCTAACAGCAAAGAGATGCCACTCCATGTTAGTGGCCAATTCAATATCTTGTCTAGAATATAAATGTGAGAGAATGCTTTAATTGCAACTGGAATAGATTTGTCATATCTAGAAATAACTCCACCAATTCAGCTTTGGGACAAAACAATAATATATACATAATATTTTATATTATCATATAATGTATTATGTATTATATTTTATATATTATATATACACAAATATATTTTATTTTATATTAATGTTGATTATTTTATATAAAATATAAAACTTTTAATTTTTAACATATAAATAAATATTCATGAATTAACATGTGTCAACACATGTACCAACACTTAGGTTAAGTCAACTCAATTGTGAGAACTGTCCTCCTAGGCGAGTCCTTATAGATGAAGGCAAGACCTTCATTTTCACTATTGAGAAACACTCGATAGTGAGAATGGAAATAAAGGCCTTACTTTCTTGTATAAAATGATAAGTAAGCCAAGTCAAACTAAGCCTAGGAATTAAATGAGATCAATGCTTTATTTTTTGTGCTACAGGATAAGCCCAAAGCATAGCCAAGCCCAATCTACTTGGGCTTGTGCAATTTTTTTTTCATGTATTATATGTTATTTTATTTAATTAAAAATTTTAAATAATTGAATTTTCATGATGCTACGGGCCCAAAGTCATTAGGCATGAAAAGCCTGTAAGCTCAGCCTGGCTGGCCTAGGATAGGCTGGCCTAGGATAAAGCCTTTATCATTGGTGCCAAACTCGGGCCAAACCATAATCACCCCTGGTGGTAGTCTCTTGGGGAGCATTTTGAATGCTACCAAGAACTGAGGTATATGAATTACTGTTATTGTTTTTTTTTTATTATTGTATGGTAATAATGCCACATGGGCCCATGTGTAGTTCCATGTGCATTACATGTGAACCCATGTGGGTCTTAAAGGAGTGTGATGTGGTAAGTTCCTTGAAAATAAAAATAATAATATGCAAAAACTAATGTTTATATAGTTTTATGAATTATGGGCTAAAAAAATTAATTACTTATTGGAGAAGTGGCTTGTCAAACATTCTCACCCAAATAAATACTTAAAACAAGTATAACTGGTTTGGGAAAGAGGTTGCTAAATAGCAATAAAGGCTTATTTCTCAAACCAAATATAGCCTTACTTCATGGCAATAGGAGCATCATCAAAGCTCCATAGATCAAGGGAGGCCCCACCCACTTCTCATCCTGAATAGGATTCAATGCTGTGACAGGCTGCTGCTCCACTCCACTGTCATAAGAAATTTGGTACAGGATTAGAGGGCAAGTGGATCCCCCTGTAAACTGTAATCTGTAGAGATTCTTTTGCTTTCTCTTGTTTTCACCAGAACTATCTCCTGTTTCAATAAATAATCAAGTAGATGAGCCAAGAAATCGACACATTCAAAAGAATAATCAAGAGAGGTACCAGGCTTACCCTCGTGAAGAAGTATAAGATCATTCTCATACAACCAAGGGCCCTTTTCTTTTACCCGATTACAATCAAAGATAGTTCAAAACTTGGCCAAATACAATGTGGAACTTAAGTCAAGAATTACAGAGGGCTCAAGGCGCCAGGCTTTACAGACCATTTGCTTAAGACTGGCAATCTTCAGTAACTGTTATGTCAACTTTATTTGGGAGGTTAAAGGTAGTCCAGACCTATTAGGCACAGGGAATGAACACACAATAAATATTCTACGCCCATATCAAGTTGATTTTAATCTTTCGGTGTAAAAAAAAACTTCCAAGTGCGTATTTAATGTACTCATAATGTGTGCTTACCTGATCCGAGCTGGGTTAAGCATGATACCAAATCAAGTTCTGATGTTAGTAACTCTCTATCCGTAAGCACCCTCCGGTGTTATCTCCTCTCTATCCCTACTTCGTCCTCACTTCCTTCCTTTCATTGCTGATATCATCATCTTCTCTGGCCACGGTCACCGGACGCAGCTCCACCCATTCTTTCCTTCTGCCGCTACCTCTCCCATTATCTTTTTCTCTATTTCCATATTCTCTCTCTGCTGTCTTTCGCTCAGTCACTCCATGCCTTCTTTTTTCTGCTCCGTTCATCTCCACCGACCAAACTGGTCCTGTTACCATCTCGACCATTCTTTCTCTCTCTCTTGATATATATATAGAAAACTACTTATTCTCCATCCCTCCGATTGCTATTCTCTGCCTCAACTACTTTCCATATCACTGGCACCGTCGCAACTACACGTTCTTCTCCCCCACCGTCTCTCTCCATCTTTCTCCCATATATTCTTATAGGTTGCATAATGCACGTTGCAACTGTCTCCATTTTCCATCACCACCCATCCTTACTATAACCCACCATTTTCTCAATCTACAACCACGCAAACACAGAGTCGTCGTCCCTTGCAACTTCTTCATTTCCACCCTCTGCAAGTCCAGTCCATCGCCGCTTCAATCTCCTCTCGCACACCGAACCGCTATCTTCGTAAAACCATCTTCAACTCCTCACCGCACATTGTTATCTCTCACCGCAACCACCACCGCTGCTGTTCACCACTGCAGTTACACTAGAACACCACTGAACCACCATTGACCCACCACTCTGCTCACCGAACATTAATGATTGAGTCACCTTCCACCAATCAATCAACTACAATGGAGAAGCCAAAAGTGATGAACTAAAGTGTTACCCAATTGTCATCTCTCACTGCAATCATCAATTCCTATATTAAACAACTCTTCTGTTCATTGGTCTGCTAAGTAAGGGACTAAGGGGTTGTTTTTTCACATTGTGTGGGACAACAGGCTGTGGGGCGAAGATGCAAATTCGAATAAAGGATGCCCAGGAGAGGAGCATTTTGCATTAGGTGTTGGTTGAAATATTTGTTTCGAACATCCATTCATGTTTACATGTCTATTCTCTCACATCAATTAATAATGTGTTTTCTACTATATCCATGGTTCAATGTATTGTTATGCTGATTTAAGTTTAGTCAACCGCCAATCCACCATACCTGATAGATGTCCCAAATATTGCACAATTTAAAAGCAGATATATGTTAGATACATTGTGATAGTCTATGTCCATCAGTCTATGTGTATCCGAAGTGTATACGATGACATCAACGATTTTTGAAACTCGGAAGTAAGAGTCAGTTATTAGTATAAAAAATTAAGGAAAAAATACTGCCTGATCCTTATATTATAACCCTAATTATCATTTAGAGAACATCAATTTATTTTGGGGTTGACCCTTCTACCCTTATCTGGACAAAACATATTGTACAATAGTTTACAGTACAATAAAGATTAAACTAAAGGCCATTGGTTTTTCAGATTTTGAAAGAATGGCAATGGGATTTTGATTTCCATTGATTGAGATATCTATATTCTTTTTTTCAAATTTATATGAGGTCAAAGAAAGTTCATTTTCCCTAAGTATCACTTACATACTCATCTCCTAGATGGAATAAGCCTTGGGAAAAGTTATCCATATTGGGATGAACAAAATTACCCCTTTTAATAATGATTTTTTATGATTAAAACAATTATTATATTATTTATCTAAGAAATAAAAAAACACAGATAAATACGGATAAGTATTTTCCAGGAAACATTACACAGGTAAGTAATTTCTCGAAAAATGAACGGAGCGTAAAGAGCTTAATGCACAACAATAGAGATTATTCCTAACACGAAGATCATAAATGCAGAATGCAAACATAAAACACAGGCATATTCTTGATGCTTTAGACTCTGCCCTTTCCATTTGCATCATAATCTGTTGCAAGGACCTGACCATATTGACCTTTAGGATCTTCATCCAGGTAATCGGCTCTGGCATTAAGTGTCAACATTTGGCAAATCAACCAAAAAAGGGATGCGTCAAGGGCCAGAAATGCAGCACCACCAAAGAGACCGGTCTTGGCAGTGGGGCATTCTCCGTCTACGATGTGATGTACATTCCGGGCAATGTGAAGGCCTTCCGTGATTGACGCCCACATCATCATCCCTTCTGCTAGTGCAGATACACCCCTAATTTCGCCAGTGAACACGAACAATTTAGAGAAAATAATCCCACAAAAATATGTATTATACAAATGTTTAACATAAACAACCGTGGCCATAAGGTGACTCATGAACATGGAGAGAAATTGCCTAGTGCATTACACAGACCAATTATATTCTGGTGGACCAAAGATCCATCAATCAGGAAAGCATACTCAAAAAATCAAAGTTTACATCCACAGACAGTCATTTTGAAGAAAAAAATAAATAAATCAGGCTATGGCAGAATCAGTTACGGGCGACAAACATGCATAAGAGATCTTTTCACTTCTATTTTTATTATTTTTTGGCCCCAAACTTTACTCCAGGTATGTAATAAGGGAACTTCTAAATGGTATGAAGAATAGAAATTCATGAGGCCAACGGCATGTAAAATTTGGTAATAAAATAAAGGAAATATTCCCGATGGGTACCCTGTACTTTAGGCTGAGTGCCAATTTAGTACCTGAACTTTAAAACGTGACAATCTAGTATCCGAACTTTCATTTTGCGACATTTTAGTACCCGGTATTAACTCACCATCAGTTAGAAGAATCACGTGATATCAAATGTGGGTTAAATATTTTCAAAATACCAAAACTAACCTTTACGAAAATATACAGACCATTTTACCCATCCTGAAGCACGATCATCATCTCACTGTTCAACTGCTGTATCAATGGTGGCATCAATGACATTCCTCTCTTCCTCTTCCTCGAGCCCAACTTCTCGTTGTCTTCCTCTTCCACACGTCCACCCCCTCCTGCTCCTTCATGCTCACTACTATGGCCCCTTCCACCATTTTCCATAGATTCCTCGTCGTCATCTTTGTCGTCGCAATCCTCCTCTTCACACCGTTTCCAGTCCTCATCTTTGACCCCTCGGTCTCCCCCTTGCTTAAGCCTTTCGGGTTGCTAATAACAGAAAGATCCTCAGACATTGCTGCTGATGATTTGCCGATTCTGCCGCCACCTCAAACGGATGGTGGCCACCGCCAGCTCCACCTCCTAGACCACCACCACCACAGCTCTTGTGGTAGGCGCACATCTCCTTGAAGAAGAGATGCTTAGAATTGAGAAGCTTCCGGACCTCCTCCTTTGTCTTAGGCGAGAGCTGGTCCATTGTGTCCAACAAACTCTAGTTCTCCACAACCTTGCAAGTCGTACCTCTTCCCAGAATATCTGTTAACTCTCTTATACCTCTTGTTTAGGCCATTGAATTTGTTCCCGCACTGCTGCGGAGAAACATAGAAACCTTCTCCATCATGGCCCTGGACACCGATTTCCACTTGCCTTTCTTCTGCAGGAGTCCGCTGGGCTTCTTTTTGCTGGTGTCGGAGGGGTCATTGCCTTCAGAGCCACCATCGTCACCGATGTAGAAGACCACCATGATGAGAAGCCTCACCATGTTGTTCGTCCACTTCAGTCCCTACCACAGAGACATCCTCTTTTCTCCCGTCTGCTCCACCGTCTTCCCCTGTGAATCCCTGCTCCTCCTCGTCACTGAATGCCAGTTGCTGCGGCTTCACTTTGGTGGCATAAGGAAGGTATCCATGCTGCTTCACAGACAAAGACTGCGAGTGATGATCAGCATCTTGACCTGCAAATGACACCATTTGGGGGTGCTGGTGGTGGTGGTGTTGGTGAGGATGGTGCTATTGCTGCACTTGGTGCAGAGGCATCTTTAGCCCAAGCATCCCAGGAGATCATTCCTCCCGCCATACCATTAACCTCCATCAAAGATCAAACCACTCCTACAGAGATAAAACAAAGGAACTCAAGCAACCAACGACAAAAAGCTCTCTCCTTTTTGTTTCTTTTTCTTCGTTTCAAAGGATAATCTGAAAAAATAAAACAGAACCCAGTAACCAAATCTACCTAAAAGACCCGGCAATGGAGGATTGAGAATTTGGGGTATTGAGATATCAACCAGGACAACTCAAGTGCATGAAGAACAACTCTTGGGGGGGTGTTTGTTCTTCAGCTCAAGTGCATTCACTTGACATCACCGGCGTCATGTTGGAGCCAGTTTTCGGAATCTCAGTAACTGCAAGTGTGAACAGAGGTTCCCACTTGCATTGGTTGAAATAGCTGATGGGGTCATTTTTTTGTAATTTCAATAGGGAATTCATGCATTACTCGAAATAGATGAGGGGTATTTTATGCCTTTTTGTCTTCTAACTAATGGTGAGTTAACGCCAGGTACTAAATTGTTGCAAAACGAAAGTTCGGGTACTAGATTGTTGCGTTTTAAAGTTCAGGTACTAAATTGGCACTCGACCTAAAGTACAAGGTACCTATTGGGAATTTTCCCTAAAATAAAATTTATTAAAACGAAAAGAAAAAAGAAAATACAAAGGAGAGTGACCTAGAGTCACTCGAGAGAGGAAAAGAGAGAAACAAAACAACTCCAAGACCAGAAGCCCAGACTAGACACAACCTTGACAAACCATCAAACCCCAAAACCCAAGATAAAAACCAAAACCACAACAACCAAAAACCCTAGCATCTCAAAACAATCTTGACCCCAAAGGCTGCACAATCAAAGAAACACAACATCCCCCCTAGACGACAAACAAAGCTTTCTCTGCAAATCTCGACAAAGCACCCTCAAGAACTGTAATTTAAAAAAAAAAAAAAAAAACTCTGGCATTAAAAACTTCTTGAGGCTTTCTTTATCTTCAAGATCTTCTTGTTTGGTCTAATCCCAAAGAGACTCCCTTTTAGTCTAGCAAAGGCAAGGCCTCTGAGAACAGAATATTTGGGTGTTTTCTCTGCTTTTTAACGTTTCTATTTGCAACAGCATTCTTCTTGAAGACCAAAGAGCAGGAAGGGGCCTCATTAATCCTTTCCAGCTCCAGGACTGTGGTTTTCTCAAAGAATTAGGCATCAATCAAATCTTCAGCTTTTTCACTAATCACTTCTGCCGAATTAAGTGTATTTAAGACAGTTTGGCCTTCCTCAACCAGCAGTGGATGCCTCTGAATATCTCCATGTTTCTCCCTTATAGGCATCACATATTGTTCCTCCAGCTCTTGGAACCTTTTCCTTGTAAAAGATTAACCTCCCAACACCAACAGGCCTAAAGCTTTACCTACATCTGCAGCCACGACCACAATCTTAGATATATTAACAACTTTATCGATGTGATGAGTCTCATCTAAACAAACTTCTTCCTCACTATCCTTGCTCAGACTTCCCACCTCATCGGAAGATAGGGCAACCTCTGGACACTTTTCACCTTCAGTCTTTGTCAAAAGTCTTGTCCTGTAAGCTCTCTTTCTATTGTATACTTTGGGTCCCGAGAAACCCTTGCTTTCATTACTGTTTCTACTCCCTTCCTCTAAACCTTTATCTTCCGAGGAAACAACATCAACCATACCAGAACTAACAGCCTGTTTTGCCCCTTCCTCTAAACCCGTTTCCTCCAGAATAAAACTGTAACAGCCATAACGAACCCAAGTTGCACCCCTCCACTATCCCCTCTTGGTCACAGTTAGAGAGCTTCTCAACAAACTAGTTTGTCTCCACAAACATTGAAGTAGAAGTTCCCATCTCGTTTGGGAGCTTACTTTCTGTCTTCTCACCCTTATCAAACTCAAAAAACAAAAAAGGTGTCAAGATGGCGTACCTCTGAATCAGTAATCTTGCTTTCACAGACGTTGCAACTAATGGATATACAGTCAACGAACTCTTTCTCCACCCCAAAAAATAGATCAAAGTCTTTCTCCTTTCTTTAGAGCGAGAACAGTCCCCAAATCTTCGTGAATCCTCAGAACTTTACTTGTTTTCTCCAAATTCTTCAAGAATCTTTGATTTTCTTGGGTAGGTTCTCGTCGAATCTCCAAATGATCATCACTCTCATAAGATTATCTCGTATCAAAGCATTTGTACTCCCCATTTCCAAAGACGTTCTTTTTGTTCCCCAGCAGGCATCTTCTTCCTTCTTCGGCTACCTCTGAAGCCCTTTTTTTATAAGTAAATAGCAAAAGTTTTATTAAAAGAAAAGAAATTACAGATCAGGCTGATAAGACAGCACCCAAAAACAAAGAAAATAAAAGTGCCTTCAAACAAACTAGATGACAAGCTCCGCATTACATATTTGATATTCCAGAGTCTATCCTAACCCACTCCCAAAATCCTCCTTTCTTTGTCGACTGAATTCAGGAAGAACCAACACCCATTCTACCACTGTTCTGCCCATAGCCGCAACCATCTACTCCATGCTACAAGCCTTGTCTTGAAAAGTCCTGTTCCTTTCCTTACATATGGCATAAACTTCCCTTTTTTTTCTTTTATCTTCCTCATGTTACTTGGGTCCCACACTAACACCATACCCCCTGACAGACCCACCGCATTCACCATACCCTCTGAAGCTTTTACCACTTGGCTCGAATCATTTATAACCTTGCTCAGGTGAAAACTCGAATTGGACCACTGTTGGGTTGAATCGGACTCATGGTTAATTGGACTAGCCCCACTTAAGACAAAATTTAATTTTTTTCTCCTTTTCCAGTTAGGGGCTTAGAAATATTAGAATTTGCAAACCAAGCCCCTGACCTATCATCTTTGACTGTACTCTTTCTCTGTGCCTCTTCCATCATAGGAAAACCATCAAACGTTTGTTTCAAGCAATTTCCTTTTAAAATTTCTCTTGCTGCCTTCTGGTCTTTCAGGTGGAATAATGGATCTTCCCCAGCTATTACTATCCTAAGATTGTAAACCTCATCCAGGTAAAACAAATCCAGGGCAGTAGGAATCAATCTCACGTTCTCAGTCTCGATTAAGATTCTTGCAAACTGAATGTTCTCCCATCTCCTGTTCCTAAAATAAAACCTTCTATATCTCCCAACTGCATCACCTATTGCCCTTAGGACTTCTGTACTCCAAACATGTAGGGTATTCCATAAACATCACGCCAAATGAATCTCATCTTCTCTAAATCCTTTCCAAGACACAGGGAGACCAACGACTGAAGAAAATTTCTACATTCCTTTTTATTCCTAACCTTTCCCTTGCTAGGTCTTCTTCCATGTCTTGTTTCAATCTAAAGCTGAAAAGGAAGACTGACACTCCCAATCTCCTGATGCAAGAGAAGCTCAAGTTTTGCCATTACTCAATTGTCCATCTCTCCACATCTCTGATATCTGGATTCGAATGCACAAACCTACCTACCAAACACCGATTCAAACTCCAATCTCTCTTCTTTCCTGCCCACTTTCCTAATAGACACTCCATTTGTCGCCGTCTTCATTATTTTTGGTGGCTTTTTGGCATCTGAACTTATTGATCAATATTCTCTCAGCTTTACAAATCACTAGAGTTTGGTGATAGTGTTGGGCTCATTCATCAAGACAATGAGGTGGTTGTGGTTGAGGGTATTGTTAGTAAAGACGTTTGTGCATTTATTCAGCATAGGTTGAACGGGGGGGGATAAAGATTAACCAGGTAGGTGGACGGGGGTAGCTTTGCGATGAAACAGCTTTATCTTGGGTCTCCAATGAAAGAGAAGTACCTGGAAGTAACAAAACCTCCAACCAATGCCTTGGTAGGATCTCAGAAGAAGATTATGAATTAAGAATATTTAAAGGGGAAAATCAGCAAAGGTTAATACATATTTCTACAACTTTTTTTCAATTGAAGTTGGGATTAGGTGCAGCTAGGCTTTCCAAGAAGATTAAGAAAATTAATAAAGTTTATAAGAGGAAAGCCACAAGAACCTATAGGTCAATCAACAGCATGTTTGTGCATATCGGGTGTATTGATACTTTGAAGCATGGTCTTCGGTGGCAACCATAAAGATGGAAGGAGATGGGTGGATCTGCTTGTAAAGTGGGTATTTTCTGTATGTTGTTTATTGTGGTGATAACTTATCACCATTTATTGTTACTTTTCTTTTATTTTCTATTGAACTTTACCAGTTGTTGACATGTAGGATTTATCAGTTAAGGATTGTATAGAAGATAGGGATCATAGCTCATAAGATAATGGAGGGGGCGAGGGAAGAGTCTACAAAAGATTTTGTTTCAATTGATGAAGCGAGTAGGATAGAAAAGACTGTTGATATTAATAGATTTCCCCCCAGCCCAAGGGGAAAGGGGCAAACCACTTTCTTTCCCCTTATCTTTGCTTCCCTTCCCTTTCCTTTCCTTTTCTCTCTTTTTTCTTCTCTTTCTTTTTCTTTCCCTTCCCTTTCTTTTCCTTTCCTTTCCTTTCCTTTTTTTTTCTTTTTTCTTTTTTTTTGTCTTTTTATATCAGATGTGCATGAGGCCCATGAGGCGTACGCCTCATGAAAAAAGTGCAAGAGGCATACGCCTCAGAGGTGTCAGCGCCTCTGGCATACGCCTCAGGGCATTTTGGGAGCGCCTCGCCTGGAGGCGCCCTCTAGGCGTACACCTCCTACGCCTTTTAAAACATTGGTGTAAATGATCCCATGTCTCTCTATTGTGACAACAAGGCATCCATAAATATAGCTGCAAATCCTGTCATACATGATAGGACGAAACACATTCAAGTGGACAAGAATTTCATAAGGGAGAAGATTGAAACAAAGAGAAGTGTGTACTTACGTATATTCTAAAGATCAATTAACTTATGTTCCTACCAAGGATATGAATGCCTTGCACTATAATGAGCTATGTAACAAGTTGGGACTCATTGACATCTATGACCCAACTTGAGGGGGAGTGTTGAAATATTACTTCCAGTAGGCACGGGGGTATTCATATATTTTTCTCCTTATTTATTTATTTATTTGTTCTTTTTTGAAGAAAGGTAAAGTAATTTTATTAGAATCAGAGTAAAAGATTACAGAGGGGCCCCCATTATAAGAGCCATAAACAGGGGCCAGAACCTCAAACTACATTACAACTGTAAAGTAATTTTATGTCCCCTTTCTATAATAAAAGTAGCAGGTGCTACCAAGTCCACATATTGGATTCTTCCACCATGTGATTCTCTCCTCTCTTCTTCCTCTCTCCTTTCTTCTCAATTCTCACTATTGCAGGTCTGAATCCATGTTTTTAAGCTACCAAATGCTAGAAAGAGCTACTCTAGTATTGACAATTCTACTAAGGTTGTGTTTGGGAAGAGTACAAATATAAAAATGATCGGTACAAATACAAATATATATGCTTTAGAATAATTCAAGGTTGGTTAGTTTTGTATTTTTTATACTAAAATAAAATTTCACT
The DNA here is from genome assembly GCF_000365185.1 of Nelumbo nucifera. Next base: position 2,663,960 of record NW_010729083.1, on the reverse strand, counting down.
GAAAAAAAATGGGAAATTAGAAGGGGAAAGAAAAAAACCTACAACAAAATCAAATCATTTGCAACCTACACACCCAACCAGGAGAAAACAACTCATAGAATCATCAACACTCAAACTCACTTTCAACATCCCTGACCAAAAAAAAAATACAACCCCAACAAACTCTTCCCAAAGACGGAATTATTCATCCCCATCAAGATCCTCTTCCAAACCTTCTCCTTCAACCCACGCCTTCCTTCCTTCCTTTAGCAAGTAAGGTCTTCTTATGCCCCTCCTCACTTCTTTTTTTGAATTCTTCTAAGGCTTTCTAGCAAAAGCTTCTTCGCCCAAGAAAATAATCTCAAAACCTTACCAATCTCAACATCCCTATTTGCAAGTCACTTCACATCCAGGTCTCCTTCAATATCTTCCTTTAAACTGTAACTAATTTGCCATCTTTCCACGAGACTTAGAAATTCTCCGTATCTTTTTATTTTTCCTTGAATTCTTCTAGCCTCTTGAGATCCCTTCATGCTCACACACCACAAACTCATTCTTCCAAATGATTTTTAGTTGTGATAGGTACAAACACGAATCCCGAGATTGGAATCCACCTTTTTGTATTGATAATTTTGTATTCTTACCAAATGATTTTTAGTTGTGATAGGTATAAGCACAAATCCCAAGACTGGAATCCACCTTTTTTACATTGAACAATTCGAGTACAAAAGGTGCAAGCTTTCATTTGAATGCAAACATGTCTTGGAATCCATGTTTGTTGTCAGTATCGATTCACAGATACATCCTTGCCAAACACCTGCATAACGGAACCAAAGTGCATATATGCACTGAACTGGCATTTGCACTCTTCCCAAACACAGCCTAAGGTTCAAATGCAACCGTTGGATTTGACAAGTACGAATTATCAATATACAAGTTAAAGTGATGGACTTATTTAATGTGCTAAGTGCTATTTAATTCTTAAAAATATCATATACATATATATATATAGAGAGAGAGAGAGAGAGTCCCACTCTAGGCTTCAAATTATGTTGTTTCCTATTTCAAATAAAAAGACTCAACATAAAGGCTTGCAAAATGCTACATTGCTTTGGGTCTCATTCTTTTGGATAAAATGGGTTATTTAATTACGAAACTAATCAAATTTAGTGTCCTAAATTAAATAAAAAAGTTTAACTTAAATACTCTAAGAGTTGCCACTTGGAAAGTTGGTCTAAAACAAATTCTAGTAAGTTTTCCATAATGGAGTCATCCTTAGTAGTTAGACATTTTGACATTTATGCGTCAATAGTTTTACAGGAAAACGATTGTTTGTTCAAATTTTCTACAAAAGAATCACAAAATGAAAATAACAAGTTGACAAAACAAGAAGATTATCGTTCAAGTCTTGGTGGCCATAAGTAGATATCCACAAAGATTTAATATAGGTAACAAAGAAGAGTTTACTTACACTGCAATTGCCAAGAACACAACCAATGCAGTGCTTTGGAAGAGAGCTTCTTGTGGAACAGATTTCCCATTGTATGGGTAGAATATAGAGACTAATCCAAAACAGGTGGATAGAAATAGAGCTACAACAGACAAACTCCCCAAAACAACAGTTGGGTCAGATGGATACATGCAAATAACAGCATCTTTCCTAGTGATTGGAATTCCAGATTCAGGCTGTCAATATTCCAAGAGGAAACAAGTCAGAGAGAAACTATAGAGAAATACGATATACAATCATAACTAAAATATCTAAAGAGAAACTTAAGTCCCACAAGGAAACAACTAACAAACTTGGCTCCATGTAGCAAGGAACATGGTCTTCTTTCAATATATTTTACCAGTAATGGAAATAAGTGTATGGTCTTCTTCCTATAATTCCATTTGAGGTGCTATTTCAATAGTTTTGAATAAATAATAAGTACTATTTATCAACTGGATTTTCACTTGTATTTTGCCAAGCAGCATTTGACAGCTAAAAGACTATAAATTTTGTTAACATCTTTCAAAATATTGACAAACAATCTAGTTAAAACTGATCCAGAATTTAGTAAAGCAATGGCCTTTAAGGCTGTAAGGATCTCCTTGTCAGCTGCAACTCATTGAAGGACCAGAAGGTAGATTGTACCTAGTGTGCCTTGGTAGAGTCAAGGGACAAGAACTAATCTATATACATAGATACATACATACATAATATATATATATATATAACAAGGAAATCTATCTTTTTTCTCCTTTTTTTCTCCTTTTTTATTTTTTAAAAGCCATGTTAAATTGAAACTAGCGAATCAAATTCCTCAGTTACAGTGTTATTGGCCACATCCAAACCCTCTCCAAAATCATGTTTTGGACCCATCTCTTCTTTTATCTGTTTTGGGCGTATTAGGGACGTGCAAAGAAAATCACGATTCAATCCCTTATTTTTTGGTTTTCCATTTTAGAAAGGTGTGAGATAATATACGTCTCATGAGGCATGTTTATATCCACTTTCAATTTTCACGCAATTCTCAATCCCTTCTCCCCTGTTTTCCAAAAGGTTGCAGAGTGCATGAAAACATCAAAACAACACTGTAAAACATGGTTCGACCACCAAAGCGAAGGGCATTTTGAAGTTTTGGATTTCCTAGCAGAAGTATGCTTCAGCCTTCAGCTAGCCTTCAAGGTTTCCATCCTTTGTTTTACCTTTTTTCTTCTTTTTTGTTTCCACATTTACTGTTATTCCTCCTTTTTGTGGTGATTCACTGTTTTAAGGATATCAACCCAGGTGGGCTTCCGTTCAAAGTTGCATTATTGTTGTGAGGACACCAACCCAGGTGCACTTTTCTTCTCTGTCTCCTTTGCAAATAACAATGTCAGTTCTTTTAGAACCCTAGAATCTGAAGCTAGAAATTAGTTGTGGTGATTCACCATTTTAAGGATATCAACCCATGTGCACTTCTCTTCTCTGCCTCCTTTGCAAATAACAATGGCAGTTCTTTTAGAGCCCTTGGGATCTGAAGCTAGAAAGAAGTTCTCACACATATGTTGTCTGTCTTATAGTTTCAGATTACAGAAAATCCAGTTCAAGTCTATATTTGCACCCTTTGTCTCTCCCTACCAAGATATGTCGTTGCTCTGCCAAAACCCAAGACCCTACTCTTCCTACTACACAAGAACCCAACCCCAATCCTATCAATGCTCTTGAAGTCCTAATAGCTGTAAAGATCGTAGGAAAGCGGTTGGAATTGCTTGGGAGAAGCTTGGCAAGTGTTCACAGGCTTGGCATTCCAAGGCAAGATTGATGTGTTGCAGCATACCAAAAAGGTCCTACTTCTCTATTTCCCAGGCTCTTAGACAATTTTAGTTAGAGTTAAATTTTCTTTTGCTTTTATGAATTATATTTTCTTTTTCCTCTGCCTGATTCGAATTTGCTAATTTATGGATATTGTTCCCCTAGGAGTTTTAATTAGTAATGTTGTATTCAACCACACAATATTAGTGGGGGTTCATTTAATATGCCTCTCATGTTGCAGCTAGAAAGGGCAGAACTAGATGTTACATCCCCTAATTCTAATGTGCCTGATATTCTTATATTTTTCAGTAAGCTACCGGAAAATGTTTTTGCAAATTGCAACAATTGATGCCAAAGCTACTTGGTGTCAACTTTTGTCTTCATGTTGCCCCTATACAGGTACTAGAATCATTTTTCTTAGTATATCTGAAAAAGTAAGTTCTGTTACTTTCTGAGAAATGGTTGTTGATTACTTTACTACAGTTTAGTTCTCTTTGTGGGAAATGTAATTATATGTGTCAACCCTCACTCAAATTATTTAGTTGTTCAGTTCATCTTTTCTCAGGGGCATCTCTGAGCATGTTGATCCAATTTTGCCATTTTTATTCCTTAGCAAATAGCAAAGGCTTAAGGATGATGTCTTAGATTATCCCACAAGCATCCCTTGCCAACCTTTTATTGCATTGTTAGGTCCTCCATTGCACTGAAATTATTGAGGAAATTACTCATGGTTAATTGCTATCTTATCAAGAAAAATTTTAGTGGTTCTTACTTATTCATTTCCTGTAACTTTACATACTCCTTTAACTTGATCAAATTGCTTAAATTAGAGCTTTAAGTGCACTAGATTTTATTAGAATTTACGTTTATATTTGTTTCTTTAACTTTATGGATGGCCGATGTCACTCCTATCGAATGGAAAACTCAGAAAAGAGGAAGAGTATTTCTTTGCAGTGGGATCGGTGGAAAAAAAAAAAGGAAGAGAGAAGAAGAATAAGGGGGCAGAGAGAAAGAGAAAGCAGGAGAGTTGTGCCATTAAGAAGACAGGAACTTCTGGATGGTATGGTATAGGTTAGCATTGTTTGTGCAAAGATGTTCAGGCTGGGTGATAGGGGACAGAGCAGAACCATGTACTTTTTTATTGAAGATAAATAAAAAAAAAATATTGCTAAAAGGAAAAACAGTACATCATAATTAGGTGACAAGATGTCACCCCCACCCGCAATTGTACTTAGATGGAGAGAGGTGCCTTTTGAATTTTTATATGGGATCATTGTGATGTGTATCAAATACAGGTTTACGACTAGTTTTCTACAACATGGGTTGGTCCCTCCATTGGTGACAATTTAGCTGGGAAAATACACTCAATAAATTGAATCAAGTGAAGAAGATGGTTGAAAATAGGTTTGATCTGATCTGTTTTCAAACAACCCATGTCTTTCATGATATCCATCTCCCTTATAGTTCACCTTACACATGTTCGAGATAGAGTTAATAATGGAGTGGTCTGTCCATGGTTGGACTGACATGCAACAAAAATGTGTTAAAATCAGTTTTTGACCCCTTTAGCTAAATTCTAATTTCTAACATGTTAAAAATAGTTTTAATTATAGTAATATGATTATTATTTTTTAAAGACAAGCATAGAAATTGAAAATCTGATTTTGATAAAGGTAAGATCAATGTCTCTGATTCTTCCAGTGAGGAAGAATTGTATTCAATGAAGAACTCTATATATGAGAGAGAGTTTGAATTTCATGATCATTCACCTTACCATGAAGAAACGAGGGATGGGATATACACTTTTATGGAGAATTTAGCATGAAACCTGACTAGAAAGAGAGATATGTAAACATTATAATTCGTGTTAGTATTGCCCTGTTAATATATTCTTTGTTTTTTGTTAAAATTTTTCTGTTTTTACTTTTCCGAATTATTCTTTTCTGTAGAGAGAGAAGGTAGTTTTTTTATAAATTCAATATTTGTAGTGCTAAGTGAATGGCCTGAACCTTTTTTTTTTTTTGCTAATGGTCTAATAAAGTACTCTATGAACAATATGGACACAACCCTTTTTTATGAAAGAGGACACACCCGGTCACCCCTCTTTATTTGCCAAAGAGTATAGGAGAAAATGGATGTGCTCCATTAATACTCTCAATATTTTTTTATCCACCCTCTTTAATGTTCTCTTTTGATAAACTCTCCTTGATAAAAGTTTATAATTAATTGATATAAAAGAAAGAATAATTCATTAAGTGGAATTTAATCAAAATAATTACATTAAGTTTAAATTTTAAAATTAATAAAAAATTTATTTTAATTAACAAAATTAAATTTTTAGGTAAATCACCCAAAATAATGCTTGGATTGGAGTGGGACCAACTTGGCCCAATTCAAAATGTTAGAAGACTCCTTTGATTTCATTTCTTTTTGTTTGTTCAGTGGCTTTAGCAGTTCGAACCAGAAGAAGAGTCGAACAAGGTAGCCTAAACCCTACCATTCGACCATAATATGGATTAGGGGTTTAATTAAGTACAATGACTAAACTGCCCCCACTTAAGTATAGGACAGGAAGTCTAATTTGAACTGCCACATAAGCACATAACTTAAACTGACTGAAAGAGACTAATCTACCCCTCATTCGGCTAACTCTAACACTCCCCCTCAAGCTAGAGAATATATGTCGTATAATACCAGCTTGTTACATATATAGTTCACTCTCCCTGAGTTTAAACCTTTTGTAAACAAACCAGCCCACTGATCACCTGAGCCCACATGTTCTGTGCTTATTTCTCCAGTAAGGACTTTCTTCCTCACAAAGTGGCAATCAATCTCTATGTGCTTTGTTCTCTCATGAAAAACAGGATTAGATGAGATGTAAATTGAAGCTTGATTATCACAATACAATCTCATAGGTCTGTCCATTGTGAATCCAATTTCTTGTAAGAGGTTTCTCAGCCATACTAATTCACACGTAGTGTGTGACATGACTTTCTATTCAGCTTCAGCACTACTCCTTGCCACAACAGTCTGCTTCTTACTCTTCCATGTCACTAGATTGCCTCCAAGGAATGTGTAGTAACATGTAGTAGATCTTCTATTTGACATAGAGACTGTCCAATCTGCATCTGTATACCCAACTACCTCAAGTCTTCCTCCTGGTTTGTACAATAACCCACGGCCTGGAGCTCCCTTCAGGTACCTTACAATTCTAAGAATTGCATCCCAGTGAAGTATCCGAGGATTCTGCATAAATTAGCTCACCATGCTGACTGCAAAGGAGATGTTTGGTCTTGTGATAGTCAGATAGTTTAGCTTCCCCGCTAACCATTTGTATCTTTCAAGATCATCAAATATTCACCTGTATCACTACTCAACTTAGCATTTGGTTCCATGGGAGTTTCGGCCGGTTTCACACCTAATAGTCCTGTTTCATCCAGTAGATCAAGGACATTTTCTTTGGCATAGATTTACACCTTGTTTTGATCTGACAGCTTCTATACCCAAAAAGTACTTCAACTTCCCAAGGTCTTTTGTTTGAAAATGTTCTTGCAGGAAGACCTTTAGTTTATCAATCCCCAATTTGTCACTACTAGTTATGACAATGTTATCCACATAGACTACTAATAAAATCTTTCCGGCTTCTGAATCATAGCTAAACACTGAGTGGTCAACCCGGCATTGTTTCATTCCAAATTCTTCACCATTTCAGTAAACTTCCCAAATCAAGCACGAGAAGATTGTTTCAACCCATAAATTGCCTTTTTTAGTCTACACACCTTACCATCCTCCCCCTGAGCAACAAACCCAGGTGGTTGCTCCATATATACCTCCTCCATGAGGTCCCCATGAAGGAAGGCATTTTTAATGTCAAGTTAAAACAAGGGCCAATCATACATAACTACCAGGGAAATTAAGACACGGACTGAGCTAACCTTTGCCACTAGAGAGAAGGTCTCCATATAGTCCACCCCATATAGCTAAGAATAACCTTTAGCAACAAGTTAGACCTTCAAACGCTCCACACTACCATCCGACAAGTATTTAACAGTATACACCCATTTACAACCCACAACATGCTTACCTGGAGGAAGAGTAGTGAGTTCCCACGTGTGAGTATGCTGAAGAGCAGAGAGCTCCTCCATTGCTTGATGCCACCCGGGTGAAGTAAGGGCCTCTTGGACATCCTTAGGTATAGAGATAGATGACAAGAGAAACAAACTGGCAATGTGAAGCGAAAATGTGAGAGACTGAAACAAAATTAGAAATGGGATGTAGGGTACAACTACATTTACCTTTCCGTAAAGCAATGGGAAGATCAAGCTCAGAAGATTCTGGGACAGGAGCAACAACAGGATCTGTAGACAAGGTAGAAGTCGAAGGAGGTGTCGGTGTCTGTCGACGAGTATACACTTGCCAGATCGGTGGTCGTTCAATAGGAATCTACACTGGAAAAGGTGACGGTAATGGGACAGACTCGAAAAGCGTGACATCAGGACAGACATAGAACTTTCAAGTAATGGGATTGTAACACTTATACCCTTTCTAGGTCCGAGAGTAGCCAAGAAAGATACACTTAATAGAGCGTGCATCCAGCTTGTCTAACCCAGGACTCAGATTGTGAACAAAGCACACACAGACAAAGACCCGGGGTGTTAATGAAAAGAGAGACAAGGTGGGGAACAAAATAGAAAAGGGAGACCGGCCATGAAGGATGAAGGAGGGCATCCGATTAATAAGAAAACAAGCAGTAAGCACAACGTCATCCAAAAACGTTTAGGAACACTCATATGATGAAGAATAGACCGAACAACTTCAAGGAGATGACGGTTCTTTCATTCAGCCACCCCATTTTGCTGAGAGATGGATGCACATGAAGTTTGATGAATGATGCCATGTTGTTTTAAATACTGTTGAAAAGAAGTGAGGAATTATTCACGACCATTATCTAAACGAAGAACTTTGATTGGAACACCAAATAGCGTACGTATTTCAGCATGGAATTTTTGAAAAATGGAAAATAATTCACTCCTTTCTTTCATTAAAAAAATCCATGTTATCCTTGAACAATCATCAATAAAAGTGACAAAATACTTGTAAACTATCAACTCTAGGACTGAAGGAAACACGATGGTGTTTCCCATATTGACACGACTCACACTGTAAAGACGACAAATGACTCAAAGACGGAACCGGTATCTTGAGTGCCTAAAGGGATGGATGTCCCAGCCGACAATGCCATTATAGAGGAGTGAGGGAAGTTTGAAGTGCAATTAATGATCCACCATCATTAAGATAATACAATCCGCCAGCTTCATGCCCTCCACCAATCTTCTTCTCAGTCTTGAGATCCTGAAAACACAAAACGAAGGGGAAAATGTAATAGAGCAATTAAGGGCCTTAGTTAATTTACTAACTGACATAAGATTGAATGGAAATTTAGGTACATATAGAACAAATGATAAAGAAAAAGTCGTGTCAACATTACCAACACCACAGATGGGAGAAGAGGAACCGTTGGCAAGGGTAACAGTTTGAGATGTGGAAGTTTTAGAGAAGGAAGAGAACACACCTGGAGTCCCGGTCATGTGATCAGAGGCTCTAGAGTAAATAATCCAGGGAGAGGGTTTGGATGCCAGACAAGCAATATCTGAGTGAGCAATGGTGGCAGTAGTATGTTGTGAAGTAGTTTGAAGGAACCTCTCATACTCATCGCGCGGTACACTCATCATCTCCTTCTTAGAAATAAATGTAGATGTGGAAGGTGTGAGATATGGCTGTTGGTTATCACTGACATCAACCCCACCAGCTGCCGCATGATTTTCCCATGTAGAAGGTGGGCCATGGAGATTATAACAAAAATTCGCCGAATGTCCTTCCTTGCCACAATGGGTACACTTCCTAGTAGAGTTACCTTTTCCTTTACCACGGTCTCCCCTTGAGTCACAACCACCACCACGGCCAAATATAGAACCACCACAACCTCCTCGAGATCCATGTCCTCCCCCTCTATTACCACGTCCACCTCCTCTGGCTACCACAAATCCTGATCTATCAGACAGTGTGGTACTCTCTATAGAACCCAAGGAGATCCTGCGAAGCCTTTGCAAATACTTCCTCAAGTGTAGGAAGAGTAGAACCTCCCAAAATTTGGGCCTAACTGGTTCATACTCTGATTTCAGCCCCACTAAGAACCTAGTGACATCCAGTTGCTCCCTCTGTTGTTGTTGAACCTTAACATCTAGAGTTAGGGGATGATAGACATTTAGTTCATTTATGAGGTTTTTCATATTGGCATAGTACTCTTCTAGGGTTTTATTCCCTTGTTGCAGATCAAAATACTCCTGATAGAGTTGATATACCCTTGTAGTATTATCCTGCCTAGAATAAAGCTTCTTGGCATGTTCCCATATGTCCTTAGCTGTATCTAAGAACATAAAGTTGGCACTTATTTTGGGTTCCATACTATTCCATAACCATGTCATGGTTGGGCATCTTCCTATTCCCAGTCATCAAACCCTGAAGAGTCAGTTGATGGTTTTATCTTCCTTCACATGCTTCACTTTTCTCTTTGCCTTGAGAAAAACTTCTACTGACTTGGCCCATGGCACATAATTCTCACCATTAAGTTTAATTGAAGTCATATGCACACCCAAATAGTCAGAGGGAATCACCACACTAGGTTTCTGATCACTACAACCATCTCCAGTTGCTGCCAAGATGCCCTCCCAATGCTACTTCTAATGCTGAATCCCCAGTCACCAACCGAGTATTGCTGTCAGGAGTTTGATGTTCCAGACACTACAGCAATCTCCAAACACAGATGATAAGTTCACAACCAGTCACAATCAATCACCACTGTGTAAACTACCATTTAGATTATGAACAAAAGGTAAACCAGCATTCAGACAGCACCAACAAGGAAGAAAATTGATGTAGGCAATTCACTCATTCCTTCTAGCCAAAAAAAAACACAAACTTCTGTTCTTGTTCACACCACTATTGATTTCACAGAACCATAAATCACAATGACATTAATTCAGCAGCTCACTAACCACATACAAGCACTCTTGAAGTTGCTCAATAGAGGATGAGCATCACAAACACCACCACACGACCATAACTGTCACACATGGTACAGGTCTATCTGACCTTTTCAGAGGGCACTACAAGTCCAAAAAAAAACATCAACTACTCCCACTGCAGTAACCTGTCAGTCGATTCAGGTCACTTGTGACCAACAAAGGTTTCAAAACAATCTACAGACCCACACAAAAGGGTCAAACATATCCTTACACCATTCGGTCACTGTAAACACAACCTGTTCTTGGACTTTTTTCCAAGAACCAAGGCTACAAACAACCTAGTTCTTTAGGTTCTAATCAGTCCAAGCAGATTTTTTTGAAGGCTTTCAACGTAGAAATACCAACAGAAGAAAAAAAAGGTAACCAACCTCGATGGAGAGCTTCAGTCGACCATCCACTTACTTTTGGAGTTATTTTCTTGAAAAACAGTTCTGAGCAGAGGAAGAAGGACCGAAGTGTTCTCAAAACTAGGTCGAGTCTGTGTTCTCCATTTTCAGTCCAGAAAGAAGAAAAAGGAAGTCACGATCAGAGAGGAGCAGATTTAGAGAGCAACGTCTTGCTCTGATACCATGTTTGTTCAATGGCTTCAGCAGTTCAAACTAGAAGAAGAAGAAGAAGAAATCAGTCAAACATGGTAGCCTAAACCCTACCATTTGACCATAATATGAATTAAGGGTTTAATTAAGTATAATGACTATACTGCCCCCACTTAAGTATGGGACAGGAAGTCTAATTAGAACTGCCACATAAGCACATAACTTAAATTGACTGAAAAAGACTAATCTAACCCTCATTCGGCTAACTCTAACACTTTTAATCCCTTCTATCATCATATTGGTTATTGGATTTTGTCGTGCATCGCATGGAGCCCCACTAGTGGTGAAGATAAGGGAGAGGGGAAAGGAGGCAGTGGCTAGAATTTGCAAGAACTTTGAAGGGAATGGATTAGTGGAATCATGGGGGATGCTATTTTTAAAGATATATATGGTAGGACAAGTTGCAATCTTTGTCTGTATAGACCCTTCAAAATTTCTTGCTTTTTAGAATTTTTATTAAAATAAAGGAACTGGAATGCTCCTTTTCTACATGTCTTTTCATAGTTTCTCATTTCCAAAAGAGGTGAATTTTGTTTCCTTCTTGGATCAACTTTTCCACCCTTTCACAGATGTAAAATGTGTTTTCCTCTTTCTAAATTATGAATGTATCTCTCTTCATTAGTGAAAACCTTTCCCTTTTAGTATCTCACCCCATTTCTTTTGGCTAAAGCAGTACCAAATAGTTTTTCTTTCTCTTTTTTTTTTTTGGTAAGAGAAAAAAAGGTCATAGTTGTCAAGGTGTGTGTCGCCTAGGCGCCCTTGGTTGGGCACCTCACTTGAACACCTTGAACTATAGCCACCTACCTAGCAGAAAAATAATCATAAGATGGGTGTCTTATTATAATATCATTATTATTACTACATCTTATTAATATCTGTGTCAGTACATTCTATTATATATTATATAAAAAAAGGACATTACCCAATGTTGATCCTAGCTATCTGAGGTCTTGGGAGGGGTAGACTGGGAATGGTTCTATCTTTGGCACTTTTTTTTTTTTTTGCACAAAGCGGCCATCCTCAGACTTGAACCTCTTGCCAGCCTGAGATAATTTGCTTTGAAGTTTTACTATTGAATTTAAAAAATTCTAGGGTTTTGAGAAGAGAAAAAGGAAGAAGGAAATGAGGATAAAATATATTAAAAAATACTATTGTGTTTTTGATATGATAATTTACCATGTTTCGAGAGGAAATTTAATGTTCTTAATAAAGAATTGTTATCTTTTTTAATTAATTAATATGCATGCTTGTAGGTATATGGAACTAGGGAACAAACCAAAATTTATTTATTTTTCAATTTTTATCACCTAGGTGACTAGGCATCCCACTGTCGCCCAGAATTGCCCAGAACCCTTGACAACTATGAAAGGTCCTCTGCTTCACCAACAAACCACTGAAACTTAAACTATCTTTTCTCTCTCTATTTATTCTTCTATATCAATTTCTTTTTTCTATTCTTTGCATTTAATATAACAAACGGCCCAGCCCCAAAAAAACAGATATTTGTGTAGACTTGGAACCAAAACTTTTCTAAGAATAATAACAATGAATACAATGAAAAAGATTGACCATGTGAAAACAATGCATGCAAGGACCAAGTAGTTGATTAACCATGATGATTTTTCAGGCTGAATGAGAATAGGAAATTGGCTCTGAGGATAGGTTCAAAAGTTGATTTTGGAATCCAGAAAAGTTATCAAACACAGATCAATCTCTGACTTGCCACTGATTTTAGATGGTTCACTTTATAAATATGCAGGGGTTTCAAAAGTGACAATGGCTGATAATCATGCCTGAGTAGTTCGGTAGGGATCAAAAGATTACTTCAGACCATCTTGAATGGCTCTGAATCCCTTTAAAAGTACATATTGCTTCCAGGCCCACAGTTTTTACGGTTAACGTCATTCATGGTAATCATGATGTTGGTTGTCAGAGATTCAAGGTTCTCTCATGGTACATCAATTACTATACTCCTGGATTTGGTTCAAAACCTTGACTTTTAGAGTCATACAGCTGTTTTTAGTGATATATCATTTCCTACTTGCTGAACAAATGTCTTTCATAACATCTACCCATTTAAGACCTAGAAAGAAAACAGGCCGGGTTGGGACAGAAATTGTCAGCGCTGTAACTTCATTGGCATTTTAACATATCAAATCTTAGGAAGACTTAGAGAAAGCTAAAACAAAACATGTGTAAGACATTCTTAAGCCATAAGTAGACATATAGGAGTAGAACAGGTAAAAAAAAAAATCAACAAGGAAACCCAAAACCTCTCCATGAAACCTTTTTTTCCCTATAGATTTACATACCAAGTATAGTATAAAAGCTTTCCAACAGATGATTTTCCAATCATGAAGGCTATCCATTTCAGCCTTGCAAGTAGAAAATTTGACACAGCAAAAACATTTTGAATATCAGATGTGCTCATTTCGTGTCTAACACTGAAACCAGTAGCAATTATAGCGTTATTTTGAATTTATATTTCATGGATGCAAATATGTACTTAAATCTATCTAATTCTGATCCACATTAAAAGACCCAAAAGATGTTCATGGCAGACTGCCAGTGATTAATTATCCTCTGAATATTCAAGAGCATAACCTGAAGCATCAAAATTGCAAGGGAAAAAAGCAGTTACTTCTTATTCGCATATTCTACATAAAAATTAAGAAATTTGTTTAGAAAAATAACCTTCTTATTTTCAGCAATTACTCCAAGTACGAAGGACAGCGCACCAAATGCTGCAACAGCAAGGGAAATATGGGCTGTCCGAATTGCCATTTATTTAATCCAGAACGGCCTACAAGATCAAGAAGATATACAAGCAGATTGAGATTAACTGATAAAGAAAAAAGAATAACCTATTACCAATTCAATTAGAAAAAAAGGAGGAAAAAATAAGAATGCAGCCGGATTTAAGCATCATTCAGGAATAGAAAATCAAAACTTGAAAAAAAAAGTAAGAACAAAATAAACAGATACAAATTTCAACAAGATAAAGCAACAAGTACGATAGGTGGAACTGAGACATGGAAAACTTCCTTCAAAAAGATTTTTTTTTTATGTTAAAAAACTGAAATGAAAAGAAGAAAATCTCCAACAGGCGGAAGCCAAAATAAGGAAATCGAAACCCAGCCAAAACACGAAAAATCCCATAAAAAACCAGAGTATGAAAAAGCATATAAAAGAAACTTTTCTTGAAAAATGAAAACTGTAATTTCTTTAAGAATTCATCCATGCAAAAGAAAGATAAACAGCAGAAAACATAAACATAAGCATAAATTCAATGGGAAGAGTTAATAATGAAAATTAATGCGATAAAAAAGGTAAAAAAAAAAAAAAGATGCACCTCTCTGGATATTCGAAGAAGTGGAATCAAAAGGAATCCAAAATTCTCCGCAAAAGAGACTCCAAAATTAGAGACACAGAGCAAAAGGGATCTCAGGAAAAAAGAAATATATGATGCGAAGATAAAAATCTGATCAACCGAATGAACCGGAGAAGACAGCTGTGAGTATTGTCTCCTGAACAATATTCTCGCTGGCCTTTACCGTACCAACCGTAGACTTGGGACATTTCAGCGTTGAACCTTCCGTATTTGTCATCCGGAATTGTTTGATGTGCTCTGTGACGTTGGAGAGAGTGTTAGATAGTAATAATGTATAGAAGATAATAATGATAATAATAATGTATAAATATCTTATTTAAATATATAAAATTAGTTTATATATAAATATGTAAAATTATTTTTTTTATTTTGTTTTATATTATTAATTGGGTGTTATATAAATATTTTATTCAAATATATAATAATCAGATGAAGTTATAAAGTTTCAAGTATCATTGAGAGGCCTACCTACTTGGTTAGATTCTTCTTTTTGTAATATTTTATTTTTTTTTATATTTTTTGTTCATTTATTAAAAAAAAATAAAATTTAAATATTGAATGAGGTTAAAAGTAGTAGTTCAATTTACAATTTAAGGTTTTAAATTTCATAATTAAATAAGGACTAAATTCAAAAATGAATATTTTAGTCAAAATAAAGTTCCATAATCTTATATATATTTTTAATAGTAGTGTAAATGTAGAATTATAGATGTGTTCAATTATATATATATATATATATATATATATATATATATATATATATATATNTATATATATATATATATATATATATATATATATATATATATATATATATTGTATTTTCTGAGTAAAAATAATTTTGGTCAATTCTAAATTATATAATTCATTTTCATTATCAATAAAAATAATTCTTGTTTATTACACTTACTTTTTTAATTTGATTAATAAAAATAAAAATATCATAAATGTGCCTATTTTACTCTACATTCTTTGTAATTTTTTATATTTATTTATATTTTTAAAATTTTATTACCTAACTATGACTTCATAAATTGATCTGGATGGTTGAATTGCTTAGCCACCACTTTGATAAAGAATGGTTTTGTTTTTAAGTCAGTTTTAAAATATATGAGTTTATATTGTTAAAAATATTGACATGGATCTAATCAATAGTATTTATTAGTGAAAATAACTTAAATATAGGATTTAATAAGAGAAAATGGAAGTTAAATACTTACGTATAAGACTTAATAAAAGGGGATTAAATGAGGTGGAAAATAATAATTAAAGTTACCTTTTCAACCCTTAAAATTAGAGACAGACTAAATACACGAATATAGGCATTTTAGTAGCAATTAAAACTGTGATAAAATGACTTTTATACCATTTCTCAAACAAAGAAATGGAGGGTAATTTTAGTATAAAAAAACTTTCTCTCCGTATGTGTACTTTTATATAGTATAGATAATAGTATAGTATAAATGATTAGTGCAATTTCAACCTTCTTAGTTAAAGTTTTATCAAAATACACATTTACCCCTTATATAACTCAAGTTGAAGGGGCAAATTTTGTTCAATGAAAATTCTAGAAAATTACACCTCATTCACACTTTTATAAGTAGTATAGATGGATTCATTTTTAAAGGATTTGATTATGGCTTTTACATAAAAATGATAAAGTATGACCATTTAAAATCATATATGTTTTCAAAAAAAAAAAAAAAAACAAAGCAGTGAGAAGGAGAGGTTTTGTACCCATAGGACCCATTTTTCTTTCATCTTCTTCCTCCTCTCATAGTCCCCTAGTTTCTCCTCTCAACTTGAGAATCTTAGGCTCTTAACAGGTATGTCCCTCACTACCAGCCCTCATCAAAAGTAGCATGGTGGAAACAACCAACATGAATGAATATGGTCACATGGAGGAGTACCAATGTATGGAATCCCAATGGTTGGTCAACCAAGAACCTTGTGATTAGGAACAAACTATAAAAACAGATATTGGGAGAAAATGTTGACATTTTTTGAACCAAATTTCCCTTTCTTAAATTCCCAAATCCAAACGCTCATGTTCATTGCCACTATTGTCTCCCTCCTCCAAACACAACAGTTGATTGTCTCCATTCTTCAAACCATTCTTTAGTCCAAATGAGAATCAACCACATTGACAGCTAGGGGGTGAGCATGGAACTAGAACCTACCCTATAAAGGTCAGTTCCAGGGTCGGTCTAGGGTCTACCTGTGGAACTTATTCTTTCTTTACTACCCCTTCAAAAAAGAAATGAAGCAAGTTGTTTAAAAACTTGATTTTCAATAAATATAATATATAGTTTAAAACTTATATTATCTTTATTGATGAAATTGGGTAACTTAATATGTAGATTATCATTGTATGGTTCAAAATTTATAATTTAAATTTTGTAAATATTACCTTTTACATTATTTATTGTACACATTCAAATATTAAAAATGAAAAACAAATCATTAAATAACTTAAGTAACACAATGATCAAGTGAGACTAGGGCCTTTGTAAACATGATTGTTTGGGTTCAAATCTTTAAATCCCCAAAAGTATTTTGGGGTCTATTTCAAGGAAATTTCGATTCCAAGGCAAGTTCCACCAAGGCCAACCAAGGTCGGTTCGAGTAGGGCAAACTCCTAGACCTTGGAGCTGGCCTGGGTGGAGGTCAGTTCCAAGAATTTTGAACCAGACCCTACCCTATAACAGATTGGGTAGGGCCGGCTCAAGGCCAGTTCGAGGTTGGTTCCATTCAGTTTTGGGTAGAACCTACCCATTTGCTCACCCCTATCAACAACACATGGGAGTTAGATGAGGCATGTCCGAGCAAAAAGATAGAGAGGTTAGGCCCTTCCTAATGGGAAGTCACCCCAAAATAAAAATAAAAATAAAAATAATAGAAATAGGGACAAAACAAGAGCGCAATGATTGCTCTTCCTACCCAATTAAAAGGAAAGCAAAGTTGCTTTTCTTCTCTAATAGTGCCTTCACCTAGTTGATCAAGACTCATGATGCTTCTTTACATATTGTCTATTTTAGTTCAATCTACTATTTTGTCCTGTTGGTTGGTCATTCACTACTTTGAATTGGAATTACGTCAAACCCTTCTACTGCCACACAACCCAAACTTTATTTTCCTCTCAATAAATAATTCCCCTGTTTTTTAAGATTCATAAGAGCTTTGCAAAGACAAAGGCCCTTTACATTGAAACTAAGGGCTTATTCGTTTCCTCTTAACTCTTATTTCTTAAGAGGAATCTTTTAACTTTAAGAGAAAAATGGTTATTCGTTTCTTCTTATCTCTTATCTCTTAAAGCATAACCATACAACTTTTTGTTTTCCAATGATATCCCCAAAAAGACAAACAAAAACTCTCATATATGGGGTTGATAATTTTTAGAATTCAAAATTCAGAATTCAAAACAACATTCTCTACATTCAGAGTTCAGAGGAAAGAAAAGTTCACCAATACCAATATACCTCTTAATGTAATTATTTCACTTCCAGATGTCAGACTTCAGAGCAAACGAATAGGCCTTAAATTGGAATTTTCTTTTCTCCATGGGTTATGCAATAGGAAAAAAAAATCTCTTGGCTTTTGTGCCATATATACAAAAGTCATTATTGGGTTTAAGAAAGGTATTTGTTGGAGAAACATGTTTTTCTCTCAATTGGGCAAGTAGAAAAATTCTTGATTTTCATTGTCGCTATTATTAAAGTCGTGTTATTGAAAAGCCAGTCATAGAGGAGGAGGAAGAAAATAAAAAAAATAATAATGTTTTGTGAAATGGGGGAAGAAGAAGAAGAGGGGGAGAAAGGGAGAGAATCAGGAAAGAGATCTTGGGGGGTGATCCCACCAGTAGTGATTTGGACAATTTAGGTAGAAAGAAACAACCAAATTATTAACAGTGTAACTCTTCAAATGAATATATTGTAAAGAACAAATGGAACAGAATATATTCTTGGGTTACAGTACATAAGACTTTGGTATACCCTATAGGGAAATTTTTTGAGAAGGATTCACTTTTTGTATCTAGTATATATTGGTCTTGTAAAGCTTTTTGTATAGCTCCTCACATCTCCTTGTTGTGGAGATTTTCTCACTTTTTGTTAATTATAAAACATTAATTTACTCAAATATATATATATATATATATATGTATATGATGCTGCTCAATCCGAGGTGGTGTATGAACTGGGGAGAGCAACCAAATGATCCTTGTTGATTGGGCGGTGCCGAGCTTACAAGGACGGTGCCGCACTATGTAACCTGTGATCAAGAGAAAAATCAGAGGCCTGAGGAGTTGTCCTCAGGTAGACACTCCGATGCTCAACTTAGTGAGAGGGCGGTGAATGGTCGGGCCGAGCAATGAGGTTGTTGGTCCGAGAAAGATAACAATGTGAGTGCTAAAGGTCCAAATCCCTTACCTTGAGCATGGAGCACCTTTTTATAGTCAGGGTTTCATCTCCTGGTCGGATTAGGCTTCCGGGGAGATCGGGATGGAGCTCTCCGCCGAGGTTATCGGGGGAGAGCCCTACTCCTCGGTGGAGTTGTCTTCCCACCCCCTTATCTACGGTTGAGCTTATCTGTGGGGCATTTAGTTGACGTGGCTGGGTGGCCACGTGTCTCTCAGGGCCAAATCAACCATGACCCCAACACCACTCCCCTAGTTTTGAAGTTGAGAGAAGAAGTTCACCTGGTTCGTTGCTCAGCTGAGGAGCTTTCGAGTAGTTGTCTAGTTCTTTCGCTATCCGTGCAGTGTTGGTTGTTGCCGAGGAATCCTCCGATCGTTGGTTGTAGAACTTAAATAAGATCCAAAATTTTGGTTTTCGAACAATTCCCCCAGTTCTGCTGTCGAGAAGGGGGAATGCTCGGCCGGCCTGTTGTGTGGTTGTGTCGCCTTGTCTGGCGTCAGGGCTAGGTTCCAGTTGGTGTTGAGCATTCTGGTTGGGCTGACGTTCTTGGGCGGTCCACCGAGGATCCGCATCGATGGGTGGACCGGTACTGAGGGTCGAACCGGTGCAATTAATGGTTGTAACCGTTGCATGTCGGGGCCACTTCGGTTTCTGATGCTTTGTGCATGCATCATCGGTCGCGTCAATTGGTCTTCCAAAGCATTGTCAGAGGTGCTTCATTTGTACAGTTGATCTCTCCTCGGTCCGTGCTCCTGGTGGCTATAAAAGAAGGGGGCGGGGGACCCCCCCCCTCTGTGTCATTTGCAAGGAAGGTAGCTTGCATTGCTCAGTGGAGTGTAATGTGATTGCTCAACAGTGATTGCTCGGCGGTGGTTGCTTGATGGTGGTTGCTCGGTGGTTTTCCATTCCTCGGCTCAGTATGTGTTCCTCATCCTGTTTATCCTCTTCCTCTTTCGGGTCCTCTTGTAGTGGTTCTAGTTCCAACTCTTCCCATGGCTCCAACTATGAGCTAGAGCTGAGGGATTTTGTGGCTGATGAAGTCGAGGAGGCTGAGGCTAGCCCTTCTAGAACGGAGGCGGAACTTCCCCTATGGGCAGGTCATCGGTTTGGCACCATTCCCTGCATCTTGACGCCCAGGGATATGACTCAGATCCGAGCTATGTATGACATCCCCGCGGAGTTCCAAATGAGGTGTTCGTAGCCCGGTGAGATATGTGTGTATGAGCATAGCTTGGAGGTTGGGTTGAGGTTCCCATTGAACGAGGGGGTCGCCGAGGTATTGGGTTGGTATAGGGTGTTGCCGGTGCAGTTGATGCCAAACTCTTTCAAGTTCTTGCTCGACCTCATGTCCTACTATGCAGTGTGTGATATTGAGCTAACCCTAGGGATGGTGAGCTTTATGCTTCAGTTGAAGCACCATTAGTAGGGCTACTACTATTTCTCCAGTAGGCAGAATGTCCGGTCGTTGGTCAGGGCTCCTTCTTCTGTGAAGCGCTGGAAGGAGTCATTCTTCTTCGTGCGCATTCTCGGGGGTCTCCCTTTCTGGCTGAACTACGGGAGCCAAGGACAAATGTGCCGCAACCCCAGTGGACGGCGCTTACTTGGGAGGAGAGGTTGGCCCTGAGAATGATCCATGAAATAGATGTTTTCGCGTACACATGCTCGAAGATGCTGATGCTTGCCGAGTTGATGGAGAGGGTGGCCAGTCTGTTTCCTTTACTACTTGTTTGCTAAGTTACTGTTTCGTTGTTTGCTTTTTACTTATCTCAGGTGTTCTGTGTTGCAGGTATAAGGATGGCCAGCGAAGAAGAGATTGTCCGTCGGATGAGGGCACTTCGGTAGTGGCAGGGGCGAGCTGGTGCGCAGCCGGAGGCAGCAGACCAGCCATGATCCGCGGATAGGGTGGCCCGTCGGCATAGGAGAGTTCGGCAACGGGAAGCCAAGGAGGATGATGTTGTCGTAGTTGACCCTGAAGGGGTTCGTCGTCCTACGGGTACGTCGGAAACAGGAATGGGCGGTAGCAGCTTGGGCCTACACATGTCGTGGTGGTCGGTTCATTTTGACAATTACTTGGAGACGCTTGGTGTTCCCGAGCAGTTGTTACGAGGGATTATGACTATGTCGATGGCTCAAGAGTCGATCGGGGTCGGCAGCGGAGCCTTAGAGTGCGCGCTTTTGCGGTCTGCTACCCAGGTGAGTTCCTTTCTTTCTTATCCCTTGTGTTTTTTTTTTTCGGGCGTATACTCATCATTCTCTTCTACAAAATGCTTGTGCAACAGTCATGTTGGTTGATCGTCTCCAAGATGTTCGATTGTTGTACGAGCTAGAACTCTCTGAGTATCTGCGGCAGAAGGAACAATTGACCGAGCTTCAGGTTGCTGGGGAGCGGTCGACCGCGCTAGAGAGGGAAGTGGCTAAGCTGAAGGCGCAACTAGTAGAGCAGGCCAGCATTGTCCAGGGGCTGAAGCAAGAGATCCCTGAGCTTAAGGCAGAGCAGGAGAGATTGAGGCAGGAGGCTACCGAGGAGGCAGTTGACCAGTACAATGCGTCAGAAGAGATGAAATTGCAAATGGACGAGTATGCCGAGGCCTCCTTCGAGGCTGGATTTAACGTCTTCCGTTGAAGGATCCTTCGCCACTACTTGGAACTGACCGAGGTGTCACAGGGTTGGAGAGCTTGTGATCTGGACACTCTCCCAGGTTCCACCGAGGATGCCAACGAAGAGGTCGGGGACAAGGTTGACGCTGCTAAAGGGGTTGTTGACTCTGCTGCCGAGGATTGAGTGGCTATTTCTTCCAAGTTGTTATTTTTCTTTGTGTTGGGTTCTCTTCTTTTTTTTTTTTTTTGTATCGGCTCGGTATGCCGAGCCTTAAACGATGTAGCAGACCATTTTCAGATTGAATATAAGTTCTTTTTGTTGACTATGTATGTGCCTCCCGTTGCTGTTGCGTGTTCTTTTTACTTGTGCATTTTTCTTTTGCTGGCCAAGGCATGACCGGTTGGGCTATCACGTGCCGAGCCGGGCTATGCCTCGGCATCCTCGACCTTCTCCCGACCGAGGTGTGTTTGACCGAAATCTTCCAATTTCCGAGCTCTCAGCCATGGGATGCCCAGTTTTTGGTCTCAGGAGCCTTTGGGGCCCTTTTGGGGCTAGCCGTTTCCCATCTAGCTCAACCGTTAGTCGACGATTGTGTGGAGTTCCACGACTGCCCTCAGGCCTCGGTGGGTGGGGGCATTCTTTCTTGATGTTTAGGCTCAGCTGCATCGGGTAGCTTAGTTGGCGATATGCTGCCAAGCTGGGTATTATGGGCTTGATCGTTTTAGGGTCGGCGGAGTCAACTTGGTTGGTAGTGCGGCTTGGCCTGTGCATGTGTAGTGCATGCGATGAACGTGTATGTGCTTGAGGGTCGGAGATGTAGCTTGAAAAAAAAAGAAACTTTTATTGCTTGTAGATCTACTGGTAGTACATCTTGATATTTCCCGATTTCCAACTCCTCGCTATTGGTCGACCTTCGAGGTCTTTGAGTCTATAAGTGCTTGGTTTGAGGACCTTGGTGATTCTGTATGGTCTTTCCTAGTTTGGTCTGAGCTTGCCTTTCTCCGGGTGCATGGACTATGACTCTGCATAGGATGAAGTCGCCTGTCTTGAATTTGCGTCTTTTGACCTTGGAGTCGTAGTGCTTTGCCATCCTCTACTATTGTGCGGCCATTCTTACATGTGCTCGGTCCCAGGCTTCTTTTACTATGTCGAATTCCACGCTTAGATCTTTGTCATTCTGCCCCTCATTGAATAGCTTGTTCTAGAGAGTTGGGGAACCTATCTCCACGGGGACTATGGCCTCGGCCCCGTAGGTCAGGCTAAAAGGGGTCTCTCCGGTGGTGGTCCGCGGAGTCGTCCTGTATGCCTAGAGTATGCTCAACAGCTCCTCAACCCACCTTCCCTTGGCTTGATCTAGGTGTATTTTCAGGTCGTGTTGTAGGTGTTCGGTTGGTTACCTCAGTCTGCCCGTAACTCTAGGGTTGTTGCACTGCGGTAGTCCGATGATCGATCCTTATGTTGGCACAGAGGGCTTCGAACTTCTTGTCGGTGAATTGTGTCCCATTGTCCATGATGAGCACGCAAGGGATGCCGAAGTGGCAGACAATACCCTACCAGAAGAAGTTTCGGGCATTATAGGTGGTGATGCGTGCCAAGGCTTTGACTTCCACCCACTTCGTGAAGTAGTTCATTGCTACAAGAAGGAATTTCTTCTGTGCAATCACGGTGGGAAAGGGGCCGAGGATGTCCATTCCCCATTGAGCGAATGGCCACGGGCTGGTGATCGACTTCAGGGGGGCCGCAGGCTGGTGATGGAGATTGGAGTGTCGCCGTCAACTGTTGCACTTCTGAACTAATTGGGCGGCGTCCTACTTCATCGTCGGCCAGAAGTAACCCTGCCGAAGTGCCTTATGGGCCAATGTGTGCGCGCTGGGGTGATCTCCGCAAATGCCCTCATGTATCTCCCTAAGGACATAGTCTACTTCGGCTTGGGGGAGACACTTAAGCTATGGGAGAGTGTGGGAGCGGCGATAGAGCTGGCCCTGGATAAGGCAGTACCGGGCTGATTTGTGTTGGAGTTTCTTCGCTTTTGCTCGGTCTTCTGGGAGAGCGCCTTCTTGAAGATACTCAGTTATGGGGTCCATCCAAGATGGGCCGTGCTGTACTGGGAGGACGAGAAGGTTCGTTGGTGCGATGCTCGACTAGCTTTGAAAGGGCGATGCTCAGTCTGCGGTGAGCTGGCTAGCTTCGAAAGGGTGTCAACTCGGGTGTTCTCGGCTCGAGGGATCTGTTGAATATTGAAATGCTCGAGCTGTTGAGTGAGCTCCTGCACCTTTTGTAGATAACTCTCCATGGAGGGGGTCCAAGCCTCGAACTGGCCGTGGATTTGGTTGACCACTAGTTGCGAGTCGTTGAAGGCCTTGATTTTTCGAGCCCCGAGGTCCAATGCAAGGCGGAGGCCAGCAATCAGGGCCTCATACTCGGCCTCATTATTAGACGCCTTGAACTCGAACCTGAGGGCATGTTCCAACACTGCATCATTTGGGCTGGGGAAGATGAGGCCAGCGCCGCTGCCCTGTTGGTTCGACAAGTCATCTACATGTAGAGCCCATACTGGGGTGGCGGGGCCGGTTCCTCAGTGGTGAATGTACATTCTGCGATGAAGTCTGCCAAGGACTGGGCTTTGATCGCCGTTCGGGGTGCGTACTCGATATCGAACTCACTTAGTTCCACGCTCCACTTGACTAGGCGGCCAAATACTTCCAGCCTCTGTAGTATCTACTTAAGAGGTTGATCGATAAGTACTCAAATGTTGTGGGCCTGGAAGTAGGGTTTGAGCTTTCTGACGGCTATGATGAGGGCTAAGGCTAACTTCTCTAGGTTGGAGTACTGGGTCTTTACGCCACTAAGGACTTTGCTGGTGTAGTAGATCGGCCTCTGTACCCGGTGTTCTTCCTTAATTAGTATCGAGCTGACGACCTCATCTCTAGTCGAGAGGTAGAGTAATAGCTCGTCAACTGGGTTTGGCTTGGTCAGGAGGGGCAGCGAGATCAAGTACTACTTCAGCTCCTAGAAAGATTGCTCACATTCTTTGGTCCAACGGAAATCTTTTGGCCGCTTAAGGGCTTTGAAGAAAGGGAGACACCGATATGCAGATTTGGACATAAATCTTCTAAGGGCGGCTATTCTTCCGGTGAGTCGCTGCACCTCTTTATGGGTCCGGAGAGATGGCCTGTCAAGGATGACCTTTATCTTCTCCGGATTCGCTTCGATCCCTCTTTATGTCACCATGAACCCAGGAACTTGCCGAACCCAACCCCAAAAGCGCACTTAGTTGGGTTTGGCTTCATCTTGTATTTTTTTAGGGTGTTGAAGACTTCACAAAGGTCGGCCAAGTGATGCTCGACTTTCTTGCTCTTCACGAGCATATCGTCAACATACGCTTCTACATTCCAGCCGAGTTGTTCTTTGAATACCTCGTTCACCAGCCGCTGATAAGTGGCGCCGACGTTCTTGAGGCTGAAGGGCATTACCCTGTAGTAGTACAGGTCGCGATCGGTGAGAAAAGCTATCTGTTCCTGGTCATCCAAGTGCATCTGGATTTAGTTGTAACCTGAGAAGGCATCCATGAAGCTTAGTAGCTCATGCCCCACCGTTGCGTCAACGAGTTGGTCGATCCTTGGCAGGAGGAAGTTGTCTTTGGGGCAGGCCTTATTTAGGTCGGTGAAGTCGACGCAGATCCTCCACTTCCCATTGGCCTTCTTCACCATTACTACGTTGGCCATCCAATAGGGGTACTTGACTTCCCGAATAAAGCCGGCGTTGAGCAGTTTCTGTACTTCATCGGCGATCACTTGCCACCGCTCTGTGGCAAAGCTCCTCTTCTTCTACTTCACAGGTCGGTAGCGTGAGTCCACGTTCAGTCGATGTGTAAAACTTCAGGGTTGATCCTGGGCATGTCCGCTACCAACCATGCGAACACGTCGGCATTGTCCCCCAGTAGTTGCACAAGTTCTTCTCAGAGGTGGTTGTCTAGTACGGAGCCGACTTGGACTGTCTTTTCGGGATCTTCAGATAGGGGGACTTGGATGAGGTCTTCCATAGGTTGGCTACACTGTGCCTTTACTTCATCATGCAAGTCATGGGCCTCCGCCATCAGTGTCTCGACGGTTGGACGCAATCCTTGGCAAGAGAGTGGATAGCACTGCCATGCTGTTCTCTGGTCTCCGTGTGCCACCCCTATGCTATACTTGGTCGGAAATTTCTCAGGGAGGTGGTATGTTGAGACTGTGGCCTGTAGGGTGTTGAGGGTTGACCTGCCGAGGATAGCGTTGTAAGAAGAGTGACAACATACCACGATGAAGTCTACCATGGCCATTGCAGTGACGTCGTCGTCCCCGATCAAGAGGGTAATAGTTCTTTTTGCAATGGGCAAGAGGGACTCTCCTAATAATCCCATCAAGGGAGTGTTGACCGGCGTGAGCCACTCTCTGTTGATGCTGAGCTTTTCGAATGCATCTTCGAATAGTACATCAGTAGATCTCCCTATGTCGACTAGGATCCGCCGCACCTCAAAGTTAGCCACCTCGGTTGTGATGACCAAGGCATCACCGTGCGGTGTCTGGACCCCTCGGAGGTCATCATCGATGAAGGTGATAGATGGGTTGTGCTTCTTCCTATGGTCCCGATTGTCAATCTCGCACAGCCAAGCATATTTCTTCCAACCCAATCTACTTTCCCCTCCAGCGGCGGTTCCTCCTAATATGACATGGATAACGCCGGTTGGGGGGCTCGGGGCGGTAGTTGTCGATCTTCATTCGTGCTTTGCTCTTCTTGGGCTGGCTTCTCACTTCTGTCGATGAAGCCGCTGAGGTAACCACGCCTGATCAGATCTTCAATGTGGTTGCACAGGTCGAAACAGTTGTCTGTGTCATGATCGTGTCCCTTGTGAATTTGTAGTATTTGTCTTGGTTCCTCTTGTTACTCGGTGTCTTCATCTTCTCGAGCCACCTGACGTAGCTGTAGTCATGGATTTGCTTCAGATTGCGAAATATTGAGCGACGTGAAATTCTAGTAGATCGATAGAGGGGTCCGAGGTCTATGGTTTGGTCGACGATCTTGTCTCTTGTGATTTATGTCTGACCTCTTGGACTTTTGCTCGTCAGTATCTCTCATCTTCTTTTCGAGTTTCTCGTCTTCGTCTTTGAGTTGCGGCTAAGCCTCTTCAGCGTTGATATACTTCTGTGCGTGGCTTATTAGCGCGGCTATCGTCTGAGGAGGAGTTTTGGAGATGGAGAAGTTGAATGGAGAAGGGCGGAACCCATGGTGTATGGCCCTAACTACGACTGATTGGTTCAAGTCCCTGACTTGGAGTGCTTCCTTGTTGAACCTCGCCAGGTAATCTCTGAGGGTCTCCGCCTTCCTCTGTCAAATTTGCATGAACTTGGCTAAAGTTTTCCAATGCTTCTAGCTAGCAGTGAATTGTGCTAGAAAATGGGTCTCTTTGGTCCCATGACGTTATGGAGCGCGGCGGCAGAGATGAGTACCATGCCAAAGCTGGACCTTGCAGGGTGGCTGCAAGGGCTTTGCACATTAGCCGACGTGCCGTGCAACATCATCTAAGCTTTGAGTGCCGCGACATGGTCGAAAGGGTCGGTGTTCTCGTTGTATTTGTCGAACTAGGGGGCTCGCCATCCAGTGGGGGGCATCTCATCCATGATTTCCTGGATGAAGGGTGGCTCCTTGATGGAGTGCACAGCAGCCCACACTAGCTGGTCCATGGTGGGCATCATGCTCTTGTGGGTCTGAGTGCATTCCAGTTCTTCTAAACGTTGCTGGAGCTCTCTAATCTCAGCGTCCAGGGCCGTAGTGCGGTCTCCTTAGGTTGCGCAGGGCGGTCCTTCAATGAGCTTGACTCAGCAATAGAGACCACGAAGGGCAGCATCCTCTTGCCGAGGCTTTCTCTGGCGGGGATCCGAGCTGACTGGCGTGTCTGGCTATGGTGATCCTGCTCGTGGGAGCGGGCGGTAGAGGTGGGCCTTCAAGTCATGTCCTGCTTCTCTCGCTCGGACCGCGCTCCCCTCACATCTGGCCGATGTACTTTGGGGTCCTTGGTTTGAGGATTGTCCTTCGTGCGCATTGGGGCGTGAGGGGGGATGACCCGATTGGGCAGCACAACAGACCCCAATGCTTGCATGAATTTGAAGATCTTGTCGACCTTCTCTTGCATAGCTCGGAACAGTGCTGGGTCCACCACGATCGAGGGCTGCAGGGCTTCCTGATGCGAGGAGCTGTGATGCCGAGACTCCCAAAATGGGGACCGGCCTGCTGATCGTTCGGGCTGGTTTTTAGGCATCTTGATTGGTTCTGAGGCTGCGCAGAGAAGGATTTTTTCCGGATGATTTTTTGTGTGTTCCCACAGACGGCACCAATCTGATGCTGCTCAATCCGAGGTGGTGAATGAACTGAGGAGAGCAACCGGATGATCCTTGCTGACTGGGCAGTGCCGAGCTTACAAGGACGATGCCGCGCTATGTAACCTGTGATTAAGAGAAGAAGTCAGAGGCCTGAGGAGTTGTCCCCGGGTAGACACTTTGATGCTCAAGTCAGTGAGAGAGCAATGAATGGTTGGGCTGAGCAATGAGGTTGCTGGTCCGAGCAAGATAACAATGTGAGTGTTAGAGGTCCGAATCCCTTACTTTGAGCATGGAGCACCTTTTTATAGCTGGGGTTTTATCTCTGGTCGGATTAGGCTTCTGAGGAGATTGGGATGGAGCTCTCCATTGAGGTTACCAGGGTAGAGTCCTACTCCTACTCCTCGACGGAGTTGTCTTCCCACCCCCTTATCCACGGTTGGGCTTATTCATAGGGCGTATAGCTAACATGACTGGGCAGTGACTAGGCGGCCACATGTATATATATGAGCATAGAGAGAATGACTACTATTTGTTTGGTGTTATGTCTTCGGATGTTCATTGAGTAACGAGTGCCCATAAGAGAAATTGTAAAAAGAATAAACTATTGGATTCGCAGATAGAGTACTGGTCCCATAGCTGACTCTTTCTATCCACCGGCTTGTACTCTAGTGGAGGTACCCCATGATGTTGATCTACCACGGGGTCGCACAGTGCTTCACTACGCAGAGGGTGAACTGGGGATTCTTGTTGCCTTTCTCATGCCTACAGCTATACTGGCATGTCTTGAATCTTCTAAAGTTCTTCAAATTTCTCTCTAGTGTTCTTTTGTGGTGGCTTAAAAGGTTCAACAAGTGGAAGTAGTGATTGCCTCTTAGAGGTAGAGGCATTATCAAAGTTATGGCAAGGTCTCACAGATTGCCTTTGATTTGACATGGTGTAAGGGTAAAGAAAAGGGGGAAATGGTCTTTCTATTTAGGAATTTCCCACAAGGGTCACCAATTGATAACATCGAAGTCACCAATAAGAGTTGAGATTGGGGAAGATTGAATCTACAAAAGAGGAAGAGATTAGAGGGCCCGAGGTGAAATCCTGGTCTTAGAGCTTTAATAGTCAAGTTAGTGATAGGGGGAAGATACAAATTGATCGAGGTGTTAGGTGCAATAAATGTGTGTAATGAATGTCCCTCCAAGATATAATGGTTACCTTAAGGTGGGGTTGTTTGTCTTCATGATGGACGCGTGGTGGTAGTCTATGAGATCTATTAAAGAAGATCGACATGTCTCGATGATGCACATGGGAGAGGTCCGGATCCCACCTCTCGTGGCTTGTGAGGTGGATGATAGTAACTAGGGCTGAAATTGTGTGGATTTGGTTTGGTTCTATTGCAAAACCTAGGACCTATCCGTGGTTGGTTTCAGGTTTTTGGAACCGAAACCTTTGTGAATGTCAGTTCTAGGGTCGGTTTTAGCTTTGGCGGTTTTGGAGTCATTTCCGAGGTCTACCCGTGGAATTTATTATTTCTTTACTCATTTCTTGATAAAATGAAATGTCCTTTAAAAACTTGATTTTTAATAATAATAATATATAGTTTAAAATTTATACTATTTTTATTGATCAAATTGAGTAATTTAATATGTAGATTATCATAATATATTAATATATGGTTCAAAATGTGTCATTATAATTTAAATCTTGTAAATATTACATTTTATATTATTTATTATACATTCAAATAGTAAAATAAAAACAAATGATCAAATCACTTAAGTAACTCAATGGTAAAGTGAGACCATAACTTTTGTAACCATGACTGTTTGGATTCAAATCTTCATGTTAATATTTTAAGGTTTATTTCAATGCAACTTTAGTTCCAAGGCTAAATCCATTAAGACTGATTTATTGAGTTGGTTCGGATAAACTAAACTTCTAAGAAGGATTGGTTCAATTTTGAACCTACTCATTTGTTCACCATAATAGTAACATCTAGTGGCCATGGTCTTGAGATGCACGTCTTTGAGCTCAAGAAGGTGTACTTTAACCAAACCGAGCTCTGGTATTCGTTGTCAATGTAGGAATTCAGATGAAGTGGAGGTCTCCAAAGTCTGAGGTGTGACGTTTGTTTTTGTTCATTGCCACGTGTTGGGTCTTACTTGTGATCAGTTCGACCTGTATATAGTTTGATGCAGTTGATTCAGTAGTTTCGTCAATGACTCATTGACTCCTACTTCTTTGACGCCATTCCAACCAGCTCCAACTCTCCTCTCCTGTCATGGCAGTGGCGGGCATGCTTTTTCACCTCCCCGAGCATCGTAGCACCAATCCTCTCGGAAAAACAAGCCATCAACGATGACGTTGACGTCGTTGCCGGAGAAGACGCTGTGGAGATCCAACAAAACCCCAACCCTCCTCCCCGATGAAACCTAGATCATCAAAGACCAAAACAGCTCGAACTTTGGCTCGACTCATCAACAACAGAGCATGGTCACCAGACCTCGAGTCCTCCATCTCTCCTCTCTGCTCCCATCTCTCCAAAACCACTGTGCTTCAAACTCTTCACCTCGTAAGAACCCCGTCCAAAGCATTCCAATTCTTCAAATGGACCCAAAACAATGGCTTCACCCACAACGACCAGACCTACTTCAAGATGCTCGAGATTCTCGGTCACAGCCGGAACCTTAATGCAGCTCGGAATCTTCTATTCTCCATCGAGAAGAATTCCAGTGGAACCGTCAAGCTTCATGATCGATTCTTCAATAGCTTGATCAGGAGCTATGGCCAAGCGGGACTGATCCAAGAATCTCTCAAGGTCTACATGACGATGAAATCGTTAGGGGTTTCCCCTTCCGTTGTCACCTTCAATAGCCTTTTCTCGATTCTTCTCCGCCGAGGGAGGAAGACCATGGCAAAGAAATTGTATGATGAAATGATAACGACGGTTGGTGTTTGTCCAGATGTGTATACATTCAACATTCTGATAAGGGGTTTTTGTTTGAACTCAATGGTCGATGATGGGTTTCGTTTTTTTAAAGAAATGTCCCGTTTTGGATGTAACCCAGATGTTGTTACATACAATACACTTGTCGATGGCTTGTGTAGGACTGGAAAGGTGAGAATTGCTCACAATCTATTAAATGGTATGTGCACGAAAAGCTCTGATTTGAATCCTAATGTTGTCACTTACACGACCTTGATCAGAGGATACTGTGAGAAGCAGGATATTGCTCAAGCATTGGATGTTTTCAAGGAGATGCTTGGTCGTGGGATGAAGCCTAATGGAATTACTTATAATACCCTTATTCAAGGACTCTGTGAGGCAGGGAAGCTCGATAAGATAAGGGAGATTTTGGAAGGAGTGACGGAGGGTGGGGAGTTTGTCCCAGATACATGTACCTTTAACACACTGATGAGTGCCCATTGCAATGCGGGGAAGCTGGAAGAAGCATTGCATGTGTTTGAGAAAATGTCAAATTTACGAGTCCAACCAGATTCAGCCACATATAGTGTTCTAATACGTAGTTTGTGTCAGAGGGGGGATTTCATGAAAGCAGAGGAACTCTTTGATGATTTATGGAAGAATGAGATTCTGGTAAAGGAAGTGGGATGTGTTCCTCTTGTTGCAGCTTATAATCCTATGTTTGAGTTTCTGTGTGGGAATGGGAGGACTGAGAAGGCTGACAAGGTATTTAGGCAGATGTTGAAGAGGGGTACACAAGACCCTCCTGCTTTCAAGATATTGATCCTAGGGCACTGTAAAGAAGGGACAGTGCAAGCTGGGTATGATCTCTTGGTCTTGATGTTAAGGAGAGATTTTGTGCCTGACATGGAGACTTACAATTCCTTGATTGAAGGTTTTTTGCAGAAAAGAGAACCAGGTTTTGCCTACAAAACTCTAGAAAAGATGTTAAAGAGTTCCCATCTCCCCAAAACTTCAACTTTCCATTCGATATTGGCTGCACTTGTCCAAGAGGGGTGTGCTCATGAAGCTGCTTCATTTATTAAAATGATGCTAGAGAGAAAAATTCGACCAAATACCAATCTTTCAACAGATACCATAATTGAAATCTTTAAGAGCAAACTACAGGATACTGCTTTTGAGGTTGTTGAGTTGCTTTATGGTAATGGTTATTCCATTAAGATGGAAAAAGTTGTTTGCTTCCTTTCTGGGAATTGTAAATTTTTAGAGGCACGAAAACTATTGCTATTCAGCTTGGAGATGCATCAAAGTGCGGGTACCAAGATTTGTAACACAGTTATAACTGGTCTTTGTAGAATTCATAAGAGTCTAGAGGCTTTCAGTCTGTATTATGCATTGTCAGAGAAGGGAAGCCATCTCAGTTCGAGCTGCTTAAGAGAACTGAAAGTTGCCTTGGAGGATGAGGGAAATTTAAATGAGGCTGAATTTTTGTCCAAAAGGATAGAGAGGCAGGAAATAAGAATGGTAGAAAAGGGGATCTAAGAAGCAAGAGCTTTATATTCTTTAATGGAGATGTTATTTCTAATAAACTGATCAGATGTTTTATTTTCTATGCCTGATCCCAGTAACCTGTTGCAATTTAGTTCCTAATCTGTATTTGTGCTGATCAATTTTGAGATACTGGATCTCATGAAGTTTGAAGAAAAAGAATCAATCTTGATTATAGCATCTTGTTATTTTGATAACATTAATGCTCATATCTTTTTACATATAACTTTCATTGTTTTCCTTTTAGTGCTAACAGCATCGTTCCTATCATGCTTGGAAACAATATATATAAGACTTCCGTATACGACAACAAACATTTTTTTTGGTAATCAGTGGAAATATTTCATTAAACAGAGACAGAAAGAACAGGACAGTTTGGGCTATTGTAACAAAAGATTCCAGATGCATCATCCAATAGATGTGAATGTCATGTATAATTGATGGATATCATTTTTACTGAGGGGTCTGTCAAGAATCTAAGACTTGAACCACGCTTGAGTCGACTTATCCCAACTCCCAAGCCGAATCAAACCTAAACCCCACACACTTGAAGCAAACCAAATCGGACAAGACTCTTCAAAGTAAAGTATTACATGACAGATAGGATACTCGGGACTAACGCTGACCAGTTATTGGGATAGTAATTTGTTTACAGGGATGCTAATGTGCAGGACCCTCCACAAGAAGAACTTCAACTTCCAAGCAGCCTTCCACAAGGCCTTGGAATCATTTCTAGGTCCAAAACTAGAGTTAGATGAGCCACTATTTTCCAGCTTGACAATTTGGTAAGTTGACTTAACAGAGAAAACAGAGGGTGGGATGACAATAAGTTGAAGTTCTTGTGGGGGGTGCTGAACATTAGTATCCCATCTTCATTATTTCCATTCTATTGGCTTCTTTGTATCAGGATCTGATTATAATCCTCGGTTGCATGGATGGAATAGTAATACTCTCAATCAGCTCCTTCCTAGCAAGATTAATGATGAAATAATGAAGATATACCTTCCCAGGTCACCTAGGGATGACAAGCTCTGTTGGGCTTGGCCTTTAAAACATCTGGTGCCTTTCTCTGTTAAGTCACAATGGAAAATGCAGATATCTGGGAGAGCTTATACACAGTAAGGATTTTAGTTGTGTTAAATATGTTGAGATTAATTTACCATTGTTAGTTGCTAGCTTCATTAAAAATAAAATAAAATTGCAGAAACATAAGTTTGCCAAACAAATAAGGAAGAGAGCATGCCCTTTTTTGCAGGAATTAGACTTCATTTTCTTAGGAACAAGTGTGAGCAGCGGTTTGGCACATTGAAACAATGGGGAATCCTTGGATGATGATGTAAACATGCTCCAGAAACATAAGATTTTTGTGGTACTTTGACATAAAATACTACTACAAATGATTAGAGTAAGCAATCTGAATTGGTGACTTGGATGGTTTCTGTAGTTAAAAGTTTTACTGACTTGATGGTGCATCAAGCCAAGTCAAATAACAAGCCTAGTTCTACTATTAGTGCTGATGGGTTGGAGGTATATCGTGGAAAACTTCAACAAAAATCGCAAAAAGAATTGCAGCAGACAGCAATTCAAAAATAAGTTCCATCAACTAAAGAAGAAGCATACCAACTATTATACCATTATGAATCACCTGGGTTGTCAATATGAGATACATTTACACTGCTTTTACCATTGTAAGATACTAACTTGTGAAAGCACAGGTGGGCCAAAAATCAGGTATATGAGTTGCTCATATTTAATTATTCATTTGATGTTTTAAAAATTGGGTTTCCTTGATTTCTTTTTATATTAAATGATGCATTTTTTTTATAGATAAAAAAGACTTAATATTAAGGAATACCATCAATACACCAGTAATCCGACAAAAAAAATGGAGGCACATTCTCCAAATAAATGTCGCAGCTAATTCTTATTTCACATCTGCGCCCCCATTGAGAGCACCGCACAAACGCCCCACAGCATACCCCAATCATGTGTGGAACATCTTCCATTGACAATTTCGGGAGATGTTCCCAATACACGCTGAGATGTGCAGGTGGGGCGTAGATGTAATCTCTTTCTTTTTCATCCATTATTTATATGTAAATAAATTTATTTTATGCATTATATAATATTTATGTATAAAAAAATATATAATATATCGTAAAATAATATATATATATATAGTGCCGGAAAGACATGGTACCGGAAAAATTTTTAGAACACCTCAACACTCACCTCCTCCATGATGATTTGAGATGGGCACTCTGCCTTCCTCCTTTAAATCTCTAGAACCAGGCATTCAAAATATAATCATTCTTCGTCATAATGAAAATATTTGCTTCAATTCTGCCCATCTCCCAATCCACTTCAAAAAGTAACAGGTATTTCTCCCTCCCATTCTCCACATTCATCTCTAATATCCATTGTACAATCTCCGAGCAGGTCCAAGCCATCCTTGCCACCCGTCTCATTGAACACCCGCTTAAGAGCCTGGTCCCTTTGCTTTCACGAAGTGTCGTGATTTAGGGGAGAGCAAAAAAAACCAAAAAATCAAATCAATCGAAACCAAATAAAAAAATTGGTTAATCGAATTGATCAGTTCGGTTTCGTCTCAGTGTTTTTAAAAAACCAAAGGTACTAGTTCGGTTTCGATTAACTAATATAGAAAATTGGTGGTTAACCGAACCGACCGGTAGACATATATTTCTATGTATTTTATATATATTTATGTATATAATATATATTTTATATATTATAAATTAATAAATATGCATTATATATAAATATATATTTATAATATATGATATATTATTTATTATTTAAAATATACTATTTTATATATATTTATAATTTTTTATTATACATTTATATATTTTTATAATATATATTGTAAAAATTAAAAAACTGAAAAACCGATGAACTAAACCGACGATTAACCAAATCGGTCAATCGATTAATCAATTGCTTCGATTCGATTTCAATTACCAGTTTTCCAAAAACCAGTAATACTGGTTTGATTACAAAAAAGGCCCATGGTTCAGTTAACCGAACCGTGAAAACCCCTATCGTGACTTCGATTCTTCGACAACAGCAAAATGTGCAGTTCATTTGGGCCATGAAAAGGAAATGTTTTTTGTAGTTGGGTATCCCACAATTTCATGATTGATAAGCTCTGTGGGGTTAACAATTTTGAGCTTGCTTGGAAATCGCTTAATGAGCTTAGAAGTTTTAGAATCCCGATCATTTTCCAGGCTTTCCCGATTTTGATGGCTGCTTATGCAAAGGCAGGCATGGCCAAGAAGGTCGTTGAGTCGTTCGACAGGGTGAAGGAAGTTGATTGCAAGCCAAACACCTTCACTTACAATACGATAACGTCTTCTGGTCAAAAAAGAGGTATTTGTGTTAGAGTTGGCCGTTTATTCACTGGATTTTTCCTTGTGTATCCAATTTTAACCTAGAAAATTGTCACTATATTTTATTATCATTTTCTCCTTTTTCTATTTTTTGTTTTATTATATATTTTTAAAATTTATTTATTCATTTATTTTTTGTTTCAAATCTGCCCTACCCTCTATAACCGGTGCCCTTCTCTTCTTAGTTTAACCTGAATAAGAGGGATTATCTTGAATGCTTTTGATTTTTCTTTTATCATTTATTTATTTTATTTATTTGTTTGAAGGATGTATTCTTATATTCGATAGTGGGATAGGCTCTACTTAGAGTTACAATACCTAGAAACCTCACACTACAACCATCTACTATTTCATCTCATGGTCACCAACCATGTGATTCAATTTGTATCAGAACCATATGCCAAAATCATAAACCAAAAACAGAGAACATATGTTGCAATAAAACAAGTTTTAATTACAACAGCAAAATAAGAAAAGAACTAGTAGCATCTTCAACATCTATTGATTAATCAGAAAGAAACATAGCAATAGTTATAGATCAACATCACAATAAAAAAAAAAACAAATTCCTCTTTTAAAACATATGTGTGTCAAGGTTCAGTCATACGGTCTAATTGGTTCAAAGGTATTAGGATCAAAGAGATCTGGGTCATGGGTGTTTTAGGCTAACGAGGGGGTTTAAAAGGGAGTCTTGGTTTGATACGAGGGTAAATGATGGAATCTTGAGTTCAGATTTGATGGGTAGGTATTTTAGGAGGTCCTGAGTCTAGTGGTGGTGTCTGATCTGATGGTTAAGGTGTAAATGGAGGCTAGTCGAGGCCATCGGATTGGGATTGAGTAGGTTTAAAGGTGGATCTCAGAGCTTTTGGGCTAAAATTTAGGTTCTTTATTTTTTGGATGTTTTGAGGATTGGAAAAGGTCTGATCGAGTATTTAGGGTGAATTGAAGGTTCAGATGGTAGACCAAACAAATATCAAGTATTGATAGGGGCATTACATGAAGAGAACCAACTTGGCTATAGACTTGCTAAAACTTGGTGGGAAATTTTCACTCTCTCTGAGCTGCCAACACTTCCCTTCGATACCATAGGGTGAATTGGGGGAGACCAGACATCATCACACTAGACTTGTTACCTCAAATCATCACCAACACCTCTCTTTGACATGCTTCTAGTGAAACAGACTTGCACCTCCCTTTTCTCATAGGCCCTAATATAATTTTGATGATTCATGACCCAGGTTTATGCTGAACTTGGCCTACTCAGGTCTGGTTCAAAAGGGAGATTTGGCCCTAAATGTTTGAAGTCTGGGTTGTTGAGTCTATTAGTTAGGCACTTGAATAGGTTGGGCTAGGATACTTCCCTTGATGAGCAATTGGGCCTTGAGTTTGGGGACTGAGCGATAGGGATAAGCGGGCCTAGGTTGGGGTTAGGTGTGTTTAACCAATATATATATATATATATATATATATATATATATTGTAACAATTGTATTTGTATGTTAATATTTGAAAACAATTTGTCTTTACACATGAACCCAATATCAACTAACTTCAGTTAAGTTAGAGCTATATACAAGGTTTTCAAATTTTAAATCTATTATGTGTTGTTTGAGAACCAAATTAGAAGAGCTATGCTCAACCCAACCTTCGGAAAGAGACGAGAGAATGGAGGTTGTTCCCAAAGAATCTTCTGAATTCTTGGTCAGGCCGGGACATTCCAGAACAACTACCAACCTAATCCGAAAAGATACAAGCAAAAGGCGTCCGAGACAAGATCCGCTGCAAAGTTGAGTGAAGTAGATGCATGACAAGTTCGATACTGTCCTGAAAGAAGTTTGAGTTACCCAACCTGGGCCATCTGAAACCCCGAAGGAAATCCATGGCATCAATTCTAGTTCCCAAGATCTCTCAAAGCCCAAACCTTAGGGCTTTAAGGCCCCTAACTTTGAAACTTATGATGGATCTACAAAACTTGTTAGCCATTTTGAGAGTTTCCAAGCATTGGTATTATTGCACGGAGCATTAGAGGCTAACATGTGTCTTGCCTTCCCAACCACCCTTTGAAAGGCAACCCAGTTATGATATTATGGGCTCCCACCTCAGTCCATTACAACTTGAGATCGGTTGACTAACTTGTTTATTGCCCACTTAATTGCTAGCTAGTCGCATGTTTTAGAAGACAACAACAAGTTTCATGCATATCCAGCAGAAACTAGACAAGACTCTCCGGAATTACATACAACATTTCAACTCGAACGACTTAAAAGTTCAGGACCACCATAATGATAACCAACTACAAGGTAAGAATTAGGCCTATAAACGGATTAAATTCGAATTGAATCAGGTTAGATTCGAATTCAAAACCGATTATAGATATTGATATTCGAATTCGATTCGATATCCGACAGATATTAAATACATCAATTCGAATTCGATTTCGATTATTAAATCAAATGTTCGATTCGATTCGAATCCAACTGATTGGCTTTTCGAATATATTCGAATTCGATTAGATTTGATTATTTTGCAATAGACAAATTTTGCAAGTTAGGGATTAGATTAATTCCAGTTTTACAATCAATACCTCACTTACACCTGGTATTGTTTCATCTACTGGGACTGATGCACTACATTTGTAGCTTTCAACTGTTATTTATCCCCTTATGAGGCATTCTGTGTTTACTTTCAACTCTTTCCAAATCGATAAAGAAGTACCAACATGATGCATACTTAATCCTTCTAACCAACATAAACAATTTCAAAGAAGCCATCATATGGATCGAGTATTAATCTGGTGAACTTCTCATAGTTACCATTACCAATAAGAATAACATGAATATGAAACCTTTAAAAAGATGATACACTTGAGCTTAGTAAACACAATATGGCATTAAGTTCCAACATGGTGAACAAGGATAGAATAAAGAGGGACAGAGTATACTTACATAGCAAGGAAAACCAGAATACATAGAAGAGAGGTTGCTAGCAATATCCGAACTGCAAACCAAAGGATAAAGTTTTTTTTTTTTTTTCCAATCAAAAGTGAGACTAAGATCTTCATTTTCAGATGGAATTATGAGGAAATTAAAGTTGTTAGACTTCACATTCTTGACTTCATAAGCCTTCTTCTCCTTCCTTCACAAGAAAAGAAAAAAAAAAAGAACACAGAAACATGAAAACCCGTGAGTATATGTGTGGACCTGCAAAGAAAGGAGGGAGAGCGAGGGATGCAATAGAACTTCAAAGGGTGCAGAAGGGTACCTATTGGCAGACATTACTTTTCTTCATGGTATGAACTCTAGAACAATGTTCAACACTGCCCATAGTTCTCTGGATGCATGGAGAAGGTAGAACTTGACAACAGTATCTGTACCTGTAGCCACAGACACTGATTCAATTATTCAAATCCTGAGTACATGAAATTCAAAACCCACAGGCCACAACTAACAAATTTAAGGAGTAATAGTTCCAAAAGACTACTATCTTTAATTTCTTACTATATATAATGATATATCTTTTTCTTTCACCATACCGTTATCCAATTTATTAAAAAATTGGCTGTTCTGAATCGCCATCCGTATTTATTTCAGAATTTATGCAAAATTTGTTGCAAGAAATATGTGGATATTATTATTGGTGTCAAATAACTTTGCTCAGCTAGCCAAGAACTTAATTGTCAACCACATTTGTGAGGTGGTTGATGTGTTCATCGTTGTCCTGGGAGCTGTTTTTCTAGCTGGAAGGTTTGTTCATGAGACATAGAGTGAAACACAGAGAAAGGCAAAAGAAATGACAAAGACAAAAGAATTAATAACTTTCTATTGTTTCTTTTAACTTTTGGTTGATGAAATTAATAGATTTCGTGTCTCCATGTCATATTCCATCTTAATTCTTTATTGATGAAGCAAAAGGGTTTCTATTTTAATAGGTAAGACCATATAAGTGCCACCTCAAACAGCAACCACATGGAGGTTTAAGACAATAATCACATTCACAGAGGTCCTCCTACTGTCCTACAATGCCTGGCTCAGTTTGGAAAGTGTACAAATACAAATATTAGTGCAAAATATTATATACAGTAAAACTCCTAATATGAGTCCAACTTTTCAAAACATCACATTTAATTTTAATCAAACAAAGCTTCCTAAACAACTGAAAACACATTGAATGTAAAACACTCTTTCCCCTTGAAAGCAAATGAAAACACATTGAATGTAAAATATTCTTTCTCCAAATTAGCACCTAGTTCTTGAAGAAACTGTTGTTCACGTAGGGCTCAGTTTGGAAAGAGTACAAATACAAATATGTACTGTGCAAATACAAGGTTTTTGCATTGTAAATATTTGTATCCAAAATGAGCCAAAGGTAAAAATAAGACATGGTTGTGCTAATCCAAGCTTTACATGGTACATCAACAAGCCGATTGATATATAAAATGCAAAACCAAAAGGTAAAAGAGAATAACCATGAAGGAATACCCAAGTTGTATGATTCTGTAGGAAAAAGCTGTGGTCCTATGGCTATGGTACTCAGTAACGGGAACAAAGTAATTCTTCTCAATTTCGCATAGCCTGACATTAGATAAAAACCACTACCATTTAGGTTAATTTCTGAAGTAAAACTAAAATGCTATGGGTGTTCTTAAGTGCAGTGAAGAGTTAAAAGCATGGTTGGAGAAATAATAAACCTGAGGTAAATGCTATGGGTGTTCTTAAGTGCAGCGAAGATAAAAACCACTGCCTTCACCTCCCCCTAATCAAGTCAGTCACAACATGACTCTTTTCATCAATCTTTTCTGAGAACGAAGGATTCTGGCAACATACGAAGTTTTAGCTGCCCTGGCAACAACCTCTGACTTCGATTTGAGTTCGACTTCTAGAGAAATCTGCCCTGTTGGTCTCTTTAAGATTTTTTGTGTTTTTCTCTCCGTTGGTTTCATTGTCTACCACCTATACTAATGAGAAAAAAATTCCACTAAAGAATGTTAAAGCCATCAAGGGGAAATCAATCGAGAGAATAATAAACTTGAGGTATTTAAGAGAAAAGAGGAGATCAAACCAAGTTGGGTTCAAATTCCTTGATCTATAACTGTAAGATTGTAATCACCTTGAGAAAAGAGGTAGGGGACAGTGGCAAGCGTGGGTTCCTGGTGGTGCAAATGCGGTAGGTTCCCATCGGCAGTCGTGGGTTGCAGCACAAAGCTAGTGATGCTAGATGGTTGAGGCCTGAGGGTTGCTTGAGCTTGAGCAATGGTGAATGTGCAATTTTGGTGAAAGAGACGACGTTGATCTTGAGCTTTGAGCTTGAGCTATGGCTGGTAACCGATGCTCAACCGCTATCACTGACGATGCCATCAGTGATGGTGGTCGCTTGGGTGGTGAGTCAGAGACTGAGAGAAGAGAGATAGAGGTAAGAGCTTAAGAGGAAAGACAAGATGAGTGATGATGGCATTCAAACTCTGATGAAAGGCTGGTGGTTGGTCAGACGATGAGGGGGTGACCGGTTATGGATCGATGGTGGTTGCTCGGGCGGCAACCGACGACGGTGAAGGGAGTGATGGACGAAGGGTTAGGGTTTTCCTTTAGGGTTTTGAGAGGTAAAATGAAAGAATTCGAAACTTCTAATGTAATGTTCGATTTTGAGTTTTGACTTTTGAGATTTTCAAACTAATGTTATTTTTCATATTCTTTTTTTTTAACTTTTATATTATATTATTATATATGGTATATAATAATATAATATATAATATATATAATCGGTTTGGATATTTATCGGATCAGATCAGTGTATATCTGAATTCGATCTGATTATTTATTTAGTTAAAGAATAGTATTCGAATTCGACCGAATATTTGATTCAATTAAATCAAATCTTGGATTCAAATTCAGATTTTTTAATACCGTTTACAGGCCTAGTAAGAATAATTTTAGTTGATGGTGGTAGTTCAGTGATATACTTTTCTATGAACCTTTCTAATAGATGAAGCTCAACCGAGAACAATTGACTCTTATTGATGTGCCTTTGGTTGGGTTTAGCGGAGAGGTAATTAGTAATCTGACCTAAAGGGAAGATTAACCTACCAATAATAGTAGGGGCCATGTTGAGACTGGTTACCATAACGACACAATTTCTTATTGTAAGACCAACTTCACCCTATAATGTAATTTTAGGCCGACTAGTTCTACATGCACTCTGAGCTACACTATCCACTTATCACTTGGCCATGAAATTCTCTACTGAACTAGGAATTAGAGTAGTTTGAGGTGATCAACTCAAGTTGAGGAGATGTTATGTAGTAGCCTTGAAAGGTAAATAAAGTCTGGTTATCGACCTAGACTTGCCTAAGGAGATTGGAACTAACTGGGGACAACCAATTGAAGACCTAATTACATTAATGAGCTAGAAAAGATAATGCAAATTGGTTCACTCCTTTCAGACCCCTTCTGTGTTGAATTGGTAAGTTTCCTCCATTTAAATTTTGATGTATTTACTTGGTTCGTTGTCAATATGCTAGGGGTCGACCCCTTGGTCATAACTCATAGGTAAGCGTGGACCTGAATTATAGACTTGTGAAATAAAAATAGAGGAACTTCACACCGAAGAACTAGAAAATCATTGAAGAGGAGGTTGAAAAGCTCCTACGTGTAGATTTTGTTCGAGAAGTGAAGCACATGAAATGCCTAGCTAACATAGT
Source organism: Nelumbo nucifera (assembly GCF_000365185.1). Next base: position 2,621,693 of record NW_010729083.1, on the reverse strand, counting down.
GCTCATAAAGAAAGCAAACAGGAAGCGAAAGTTTTGCATAATTTATACCAACCTGAATGAAGCTTTTTCCAAAAGATAGTTTCCCTCTACCCATAATAGATCAGATAGTAGATGCTACCTTGAGATACGAGCTTCTAAGATTCATGGATGCTCTATTAGAGTATAACCAAATTTTAATGGATCCGAAAGATCAAGAAAAGATTTCTTCTATTTCTGAGACCATATTGTATTACTATAAAGTTATGCCCTTTGGCTTTAAAAATGTTGAGACCACTTACCAAAGATTAGTGAATACTTAAAGAATAGTTTCGAAAAAAAATGGCGTGGTATATGTTGATGACATGGTTACCAAAAGTCATACTGCATATTTTCATATTTCTAATTCACCTAGGTGTTTGATGTCACCTTAGGAAAACACAAGACATAATTCCTTCTGGTATATGGTAACTTAATGTGGCATTAAAGCAAATCTGGAGATAATCCAAGCTATCCTAGACATGCAACCATTGAGGTCCAAAAAAGATGTATAGAGACTCAATAGATTTATGTCCAAGTTAATTGATCTATTAATAAAGCAAAGGACTTCCAATGGATAAAGGAGTTCCAGAAAGCCTTCAAGGAGTTAAAAGAATACATAGGCTCTCCACATCTATTGACCCAACCAAAGCCTAAAGACGAGTTGTATTTATACCTGTTAGTTGGAAACAAAGTCATCAAATTGGTTTTAGTCCACAATGAAGGGAAGACCCAAAAACCAATATACTATGTTAGTAAGATTCTACATGTAGATAAAACTAAGTACTTGAATATTGAAAAATTTTCCATTGCCTTGATTATCTCAAATCAAAGGCTACAACTTTATTTCCAAGTGCATAATATTACTATTCTTATCGACCAACCATTATGACAATTCTTGTCAAGACCAAAAGTATCAGGAATAGTGACAAAATGGGCTATGGAGCTCAGCGAGTTTGATGTAAAGTTTGAACCCCTACCTACTATTAAAATTCAGGCCTTAGTAGATTTCATCACATAATGTACCTACAAAAACAAAAAGGAAGCCCAATTAGAGGCATCCACTAGCTCAACCAAAGAATTAACTTAGACTCTCCATGCTGAGGGATCATCCAATTAGTAGGGAAATAGAGTTGAGCTTATTTTGCTCAGCCCTGATGGTGTAATGTTGGAGTATGCTCTTTGCTTTGGGTCCAAGGTTTTAAACAATGAAGCAAAGTATGAAGCACTACTCACCAGCCTGACCTTAGAGAAAGAAGTCAGAGTAAAAAATGTAGATATCTATAACGATTCTTAACTTGTAACAATCAAGTCATTAGATAGTACAAGGCCCAAGATCCAACCATGAAAAAATATTTGGTCAAAGTTCAGAATCTTATTTTTCAATTCGACCACTTTGTCATTCAACAAATATTGAGGTCCCAAAACACACTAGCAAATGCATTGTCAAAACTAGTTGTCTTCACTGAATCAAATATGCGAAGAGTAGTACACATCAAAGAGTTAGCTCATCCCAACACAGTAGAAGAACCTGAAGTTAAGGTCTTTCCAATAAAAGTAAATCTGAGTTGGATGGATCCTATAGTCACAGTACATTTCCACCAAAATGAAGTAAAGCATAGAAAGTTATATGAAGATTAACTCAGTACGCCCTCATCGATAATCAATTATATAGGAAGTCATTTCCCCTACCTCACCTAAAAAGCCTCAGATTAGACAAGGTAGAGTATGTGTTGAAGGAAATCCATGAAGGTATATGTGGCGAGCACTTGGGGGTAGATTGCTAGCTCAAAAAGCGCTTCACGAGGATATTATTAACTAAAAATGAAGGAGGATGCAACATAACTCGTACAGTGGTGTGGTTGATGTTAACGATATGCCAACATACCTCATTAACTGGCCTTTGCTCTGATTGCTATTTCTAGCCCATGGCCTTTCATGCAATGGGGAATGGATGTCCTTGGTCCTTTTCTCCTAACTCCAGGTCAAAGAAAATTCTTAGTCACTTCTACTGATTATTTCATTGAGTAGAAGTTGAACCATTGGAAGCAATCACACTCAGCACATCCAATACTTCTTCTAGAAGAAAATTATTTGTAGGTTTGGGTTACCTCTCATGTACTTGTCATAGACAATGAGAAGTAATCCAATGATACCATATTTTAAGATTTATGTGTTGGGCTAGAAACTGCATAGTGATTCACTTTGATGACTTATGCTTAGACAAACAAGCAAATTGAGGTAACCAACAAGATGATCCTTCATGGTTTGAAAACTCATCTACATAGAGATAAGGGGCTATGGGTAGAAGAACTTCTCAACGTACTTTGGGCTTACTACACTACTAGTAGAACAACTACATGAGAGACCTTGTTCAACATCACCCTGGCACTAAGGCTATGTTTGGTTTGAAGGAAAAGGTAATGAAATGAAGGGAAAGACAGAGAAACCTATACAAGGTTTGTAAGAGTTTCCCTACCTTTCCCTTCCCTTATCTGCATTTTCCTTTAAACCAAACATAGCCTAAAGTCATTATACCCACCAAGATTATATTATTAAATTTATGAATTGAATCATATGATGAGGTGCAAAACAATTCTGAGTAAGGGAGCAAGTTCAGATTTGAATAATTACTTACCAACAAAGGATTGCCTGATATTACAATGCTCAAGTCCATGAAAGAAATTTCTGAGCTATAGATCTCATTCTTGAATTCAATCACATTTGTATTTTGCCTCTTATATTACTAAACCTAGCTCATCGGCATAAAATGACAAGCTACAGTGATTAAGCAACTCTACTTAACTTGGTTGTCAAGATAACTGAGGATGGAGAACTCAACTAATGAATTTAAGTAACTCGAACAAGAAATCTTTAGCTGCCCAAGAAAGAGTTAATGACACATTATTAAGTATTGACTATACATAAGCATGGTTGTGATCATTTTATGACTTGACCTAACTTGGTCGAGATGGATATGTTTGAGGAAAAAGATGGTCATAAGTCTTAACTCAACACCAAGAAAATGAGGAAAGAGAACCTTGTATGCAAAAAGATTAGAAAATGGTTCATCAATATGCCATTCAATTTAGGTGCAAAAGGGAGTAAAAGAAAGAGAGAAAGACTTGGTCCAAGCATTGAAGTTCAATGAACATAATAATGCACAAGGGCAAAAAAATGAAGCCAAGTTCCTCTAGACTCATTGGGAGGCACGGTATTGGAAACCTCCTCGGCCAGCCTTGTATCTTCCTCCATATTCTCTTCCTCTTCTTTCTCATCACTCTCCCAGTCATCCTGCACAACAATCTCATCAGTGACAACAATCGTCTTCAACTCCTTTGTAGGAAATACAGGGAAGCAAGACATAGAAGAAGCCAACGCATTCTAAAACCCTTTTCTAGAAAAGGTGAGGTGTACTCATTCCAATAAAATAAGAATTTAGGAGATGCCTTATGCACCTCCTTGGTGACCTTCAACTGCTTGGCATGCTCTGCAACCTTCCTCTACAACTTGGCTACCAGTTGTTCGACTTTCTTGTCCATTTCAACCACTTTTGCCTCTACTTCCTGAGCTCTCTAATCTAGCTCCGCTAAGGTGGTCTTAGATTTTTCTTGAAGAGCATCCATCTCGACATCAACCTTGGCCTTTGCTTCCTTGGTTGCCTCAAGCTTGACTAAATATTGCTCTTTTATCTTGGCTATGTTCTTGATACAAGAAACCTGCCCTTCTTGTCAATCAAACATCCCTTGAGCTATAACATTGGCCTAAAAATTTCAATAAAAGGAACTTGGAATATACAAATAAAGATAAAAAGGAGAGGTAAATGAAAACTTACCTTCACCAAGTACTTAAATAACTTGGATCCTAACACCAAAAGAGGGAGAACAATCATCTCACAAGCTGCCTTTGGGAGGACTATACCTCTTCTCAGTTGGAAAGTGGTGTTAGGGCCACCTATCTGACCACCCCTTTGCACTCTCCACCTTGGGTTTCAAATTGGAGTTTGCTCGACTGTGTGTGGTCTCCTCCTCTTGGGCCTCATAAGTGCCAACCACATCCAAACAGGTAGCCAAAATGTGAGAAGGGACTTGATAACCTCTATCCTCTAAATGTGCCACTTGCTCAAGCCTAGGCACCACTAGCTCATCAACATTAATGACAATCACCTCCATATCCATCTGAACTAGAGTAGGAAATCATACCTCGCAAACATGGAAAGTTCCACCATTCCTTAGCTTTCTCTTCTTTACACGGGATGTTACAAGCACCTCAATAGTGCTACCACCTCCAACCATTTCACCTGATGGAGAAGCAAGATGTAATGTCAGGTTAGTGGAACAACTAATATTAAAGAAGTAAAAAAAAGTAAACACTCCCTAGGGGGATAGGGAAAACAAGCTACATGACTGAGTTGGGCTCAGACCCACCCTCACTAATAAAGCCTTAATCGAATAGTACGAAATGGTTAAATAGTCCAAAAATCACAACTTCTCTAAGATTATGTCCTTAACCAACTACTTCTTTGCTTCAGTAATGTAATGCCAAGAAAATCACTAATGGAAGTGCATCATGCGTGTAGACATCCCATTTTTGCACCCTTCAGTCTTTTTGTAAGACTTTGAGCTTCAAGCATGCTTCAGCTAACCTCTTAGTTGACTTGGGAGTATTTTTGGAATTTTACAAAAGTTTGAATTCTAGAATTCAACATATTTGATATGTACATCCCAAAAATCCAAATCCAATGACACCTAAATCACCAAAGTCCAACACTGCTTACCACTTCATCCTAAGACTCAAAGTCGGAATCTCTTAATATACTAGATATCAGCCATAGTTAGCTAAGTAGGAGTAAAAGGTGGCCCTTGGAACCGAAGCCTGGAAAAGAAAATCCCTACACTCATAGGTGGAGTGTAGAAGCTCCTCCTCTTCCATGAGCACCCCTCTTTCTCTCTCCTCACTCAATCCTAGGCCACCTGTCTAAGAGGACCTTGACATGCTTAAAAGAATGGAATAAAAGATTGGGACCAGAAGACTCACCCGAAGAGAATGGAAGACTGAGTTGATGAAGAACTAAACATCGAGCTCTTCAACCTCAACATAGGACCCAACCAAGAAATGGACCCCCTACCCTCACTACTTATAAGTATTCCCAATGGTCCAGATTAATCCATGATCAATAGTTGGGATTTGCGACAATTGGTCTCCTTAAGACACGAAATGGTATTAGCACATTTTTTATGTTTGTCCATGGTTAATAAAGTGCATCAAACTCGCGCATAAGTGGAATGCAATGGATCACGATGATCCCAAACCAATGTACCAATAGGTGTACGATTCCAAGGCACAGAGGAACTTCACACCGGACCGTTTAACAAGAATCATTTAAAATCAATAATAGACATATGTTAGCCTTGGAAGTGGGGGGAAGTGATGAAGGTGAAACCGACCACTAGTAAGACCCTAACATGTGGCAATAAGAAAAAGCAAATGTGGCACTTCGGACTCTGAGTCCTCAACTTCATTCAAAGTGCTATGGCAATGTACATCAGACCTTAGCTTAGTAAAAGAACACCTTGTTGAGCTGAACCATGTATAGCACGATGATAATGGCCACTCGACATTACTATTATCCACCTCACAAGCCACGATAAAAAGTGGGAGCTGAACTTGTACCACGTCCGCTGAGACGTGTCGATCTTGTCTCCATGCAGATATGTGGCTTTCCCTAATTTTTCGTTTTCACTAGTGTAAATGCATGGGAGTGCAAATAGGTTGGGTGTGATCTAGTTTACTTTTGCACCATATTTCTCTTTATCTTATTTGCTTGCAAGAAGTAGAATACATAGTAAATGAATGGTGCCCACTTTATTGAGATAGGAAGCAAGGATATGTATGTGCGTTGAAGAGTCAATTTTAAAAGATATATTTGGATATACTTAGAATATGCATGTGTATTAAAGAAAATCAATATTCACATTGAAACATTTCAATAAATTATAAAAATATATTAATAACATTAAATATAAGACTTTAATGAGATTGATATATTGTAATGGACTTTATACATAGATATTGTCTAGATGGATTATGACCACAACATATCATTGTTGATAATTCAACCCAAACCTTCTACAGAAAGGAAGTTTTTAGAATTTTGAGGAAAGAATAGTGGATTTTGGGCCTGGGTAGTGCTCATCAAACCAATCGTTCTGACATATTATACATAAAAAATGGGCACCTGAATCAAAAGTTATGAACATTTGAAGATCCATCCTTCACTTTACCTCACCAATCCGCGACCAGTTTGTCTACCTCCCTATACCCACCTCGGCATCATTTTTCCATTGTCCTGGGCCTCACCCAAACTGACCCATACCTTTCCTATCCTCTCCTGCAGCCTATCCCATTACGGCCCTTGCCATGTCTGCACAACACGCATCAGCTTTCTCGGCCTTTATTCCACAATTGCAACCAAGGACACCAAATCAAGCCTAACTCACAGTTTTTGTAATAGTTGCCCAGCTCGCAGACCAATCCACCAATTCACCTTGACCTTATCCGCCTAGTCGCAAGCCCACTAACCTTGGCCAACCCACCTCGGCTTTACTTCCCTAATCTATCACATCCATGATTGTGGCATCTTTTCCTACCATCAGTCAACTTGTTCACTAGCTAAGATCATGACTTGCCCACACCCTACCCACCTATTTCCATGCCTGTGCTCGCACCTAAGAATGGCAACAGGGTAGGGCACCCACTCCCCATTAGGGACAAGAAATCCCTAAATTTTTTCCACCACAAGGCAATCATCTAAAAATTAGTTTAATTTTGGATATTTTATAAATAGGATTATAGAAATTTAGAGGTATTTTAGGAATTAGATTATGGGAATTTGGGTATAGTTTATAAATGAAATTATGGGATCCTAGGATTTTAAGAATTTAAGGAAAACTTGGAGATATTTTAAAAATCAATATTAAATCTAGGGATATTTTACTAATTTACCATCAAGTTTAAGCAAAAATATTTTTTCCAACCCTATTTAAGATTGGGGTAACCTGCCACACTTCCCCAACCATGGGCCGGCCCGCTTGCTCACCTACGCATGCATCCACACCCACTCACCCACGCTTGCCTTGTTTGTAGTGCTAGCTCCCTAGCCATGGGCCTAGTTTCCCCTCATACTCTTTAACTACACTCACAATGGTTCAACTCACACCAAAACTAAGGAAAGTACCCACCTTATATTTACTTTGTTCTACTTTACACACTCTAATAATGTTGATAACCCCTTTCTTATCATTATTTTAGCCCCTAGTTAATTTGTTCCTGTTCTATTCGATAAAAATAGCTTCTGTATACTAGTTTAAACCTATAAAAATATAATCATCTTATCTGCTTAGTTCAATCTTATGCTTCCACAGGGCACCATAACACTTTGATGAGTCTTATCATAGACATATTTTGGTGAACATTATAAGCAATATCCACAATTAGTGCATTTTGATGAACACTCTTGAGAAATAATATTAAACATGCTGGTTATTTTATGATTATTTATAAACACCCATGCTAGTTAACTTTACTCTGAACATGTTTAAGCTCATAATACCTCTATAATAGATTATGATATGAAATTAATTAGTTTATACAATGACATCTCTATCGATAGTGCTACTTATTTTATGATTATCCAGCTTATATTTGAGACATAACAGTTATATAAACAAATTTGAGAAATGTAAATACACCTTTTATTTTTTGAAAAATTTGTTCCATAATATATAGCAGCTCTCTTATAGCTCTTCCATACTTGTGAATTAAACTAGTAATTTTTTGTAGCATTTCCTATGTGATCCCCGAAAATCCTCATTTCTATATCTATGGCAATTTGCAAATCAACCTATAATACTTTTATCATTTCATGGACCATATTTCACATAAGCATCGTTGTAGGAAAAAGATTTTGTGGTTGCAGGGTTGGAACTTTTGGGGGTATGATGCTAATGGTCTGGGTGGGGGTTTAGTTTTGTTCTAGAAAAAAGAAAAAGAAAAAATCTTACAGTGATCAGAGTTTACTGCTATTTCCTTCACACTAGAATCCTAGATCTTCAAAAGGGCCCCTAGTTGTGCTCTTTTATATATGGTAAGGCCCACAGAGATTACATAGATCGGTTCATCAAGAACTGGTTTGATCTTGCAAGCTTCATCTTTGACCCTTGGCTCTGTATAGGAGATTTGAGCATGTCATTCCACAACTTTAGTAAAGAAGGGGGAATTCCCCTCACCCCATCTTAGATAAGCCTCTACAAATCCGTAATTGACTCGTTTGGACTCATTAAGCTAGCCACCTTTGGTCCAAGGTTCACTTGGAACAATAAAAGGCAAGGAATGGACAATGTGAGAGAAAAGCTCGATTGGGCTTTGTGTAATCTACTATGTAACTCTTTATTTCCTCTAGCTTCATTCATTGTCCTCATTTCACTGGGGTCAAATCATCTACCTCTAAGGTTGGACTCTGAGGATGCTCCCTTTAGGAACAACCCTAGGTTCACATTTGAGGAAATGTTGACTATCCATCATGATTTCCCAAGTATTGTTAGAGACTGTTGGAACTGCTCTATCACAAGATCAACCCAACCAATCTTTCGGAAAAAAGTATGGTCCTTTAAAAGAGGCTTCAATGGTGGAATAAGCACTGTGTTTTTAGTAAAGGATCTTATAACCCCCTCCTCTAGATCTTGGAATATGGAGCTAATCAACAACCATTTCGGTGACTACATTGCTAATCAAATAAGATCTGTGCCCTTGGCTCCCAGGACTTGGCAAGATAAAATTATTTGGAGTCTATCAGCAAATGGCAAGTTTTTAGTAAGATCAACCTACTTTATCTAGATCCCTTAATGATCCTTTGCACCAAAACAACTATCCTTCTAACAGAAGTCAATGAAAGTTTCTTTGGTCCATTCTGGTTGAAGCAAAAGTGAAAACTTTTATTTGGAGAGCTATTCATAACGGTCTAGCTATGTGCACTAATCTACCTAAAAGAAGCATCCTCCCCATGGGTATCTGTTGTTTGTGCTATAAGAAACCTAAAACCATAACTCACAGCTTGGTGTCATGTGACCATGCTAGAAGATTTTGGTTAGGAAGCATCTTCAGTGCTAGAGTGGAAGAGGTGGAAGACACTACGACCTTCACAGATTGGTTCTTCTCTTGGCTTGACTTGTGTGCTTTACATTCACATAGGAAGCAAGACCTCTCCATTCATCTAGCTTGGCATATTTGGAAATCTCAAAATTTTATCATTTTGATTGATAATAGTTCGTCTAGTTTTAATACTTCTGCTTTTCATGGAGATGTGAAAATATCGATAGAGAATTTGAAGAAATGGTCACAAGATTCTCGTCATAGTGAGAATCTCAGTCACAACCAATAACTTCGGGGGCTCTGGCTTGATACTAATTAATCCTTTGAGTGCAAAGTCCCAGTAGCTCCAAGGGGCTCTGGCACAACAAAATCCTCTAAGCACCACTCTTACTTGGTCTCCCACAGCCCACCTAAGGGTGTTACCCCTCGTGGCCTTATAATGCTTCTGCCCGGAGGCATTACCCTTTGTGGCCCGCTCGAGGGCATTACCCCTTGTGGCCTTTATCATATATATTTAGATGGTTCACAATCATACATATATACATACATACAAACATATATATATACATATATATAGAGAGAGAGAGACATACACACACACTAGTAAAAGTGTACACAGGTTGCATGTGACAATATCAAATGATAATGATGATGATAATAGTTAGCAAGCAAATGACCTTACTTATTGAACCATTCACCTATTTAACAAGGAAAATAGACTATGATTAAGACATTACTTCATTTTTTTCTTTGTATTTTAGCCATTTCTATATTTACTAATAATAATTTTATTTTTCAAACATATTTTTGTTTAATATGAAGAATATGTAATATTAATGCACGTTCAAAATTTTCTAATAAAATTTATAAAAAAAATCTATATTTTTATTTTTTATTATTTAATTTATGAGATAATAAAAATTACTTATTTACCAAGAGGAAATGTAATTCCAATATATTATTTGAATGTTGGTTTTTAATATTGTGGTTAGATCAATTATATATATATATATATATATATTTGTTATTTATTATTTATTTATAAATATTTAAATTGCATTTTTGTAAACTTCTTATATGATGAAAATAGTTGAAAAAATACTTATATTTTTGTTTTTCTTTATTTCAACTATTATATTTTCTTTTCCTTTTAATAATTTATTAATTTTTTAAATTAAATTGGGGCATATCATATTTGGATATCCAACATATTGATCGGATTCAGATTTGAATCAATATTTATGAGATCCAATCAGATCTTCAGATTGAATCGAATTCAAATATACATTGTTTCAAATTTGATTCGATATATTTGCATCCCTACCAAACCACTTGCCTACAATGACCCATCTAATTAAATCATTGAATTATTTGACATGGTTAGTGGGGTCATGTGTTAGACATTAATGCTCTTTATTTTTTATCCTAATTTTTATCCCATTTTTATTATTAATGAAAATAATTCTCATTAATCATACTTTTTTATATGATGAATATATAATATTATAGAATGTACCCAAAMTTAWCGACAAATTTMTAYATTTTYTAGAATTTTATGTATTTTATTATTTAATAATAACATCCATTTGGCATGGATAGTTTAACAACTAACCCATCACTTGGATGGAAAAACCATTTTGCTTTTTCAGTTGATTTTAAATCATGCATTCCATTTTCATCATTGATGAAGGTAATTCTTATTTTCACATGTATATATGTATGTATGTATGTATGTATGTATGTATGTATGTATTTAATATTCGTTACTTAGTTATGACATCATAGATTGATCCATTTGACCTAGAATGTTAGATCATTGACCTACCTACCATCTAGATATGGAAATGGTTTCATTTTCAAACTGGTTTAAATTTTGCATTTCATTTATATCATTGATAAAATAATTATTGTTTATCATACTTATTTTTGTTTATATTATTAGTATATAATATTATAGATGTTCCCAAAATTGTTTCATATTTTTTTCTACTATTCTATTTTAAAATTTTAATTTTTAATTATACATCATGGGTTAACCTATTTGACTTGAAAGGTTGAACTACTAATCCAACCCCTAGATAGGAAGATGATTTAATTTCCCATCGGTTTTAAGTTGTATATTTGATGTCCATCATTAATAAAATTATGTATATTTTATTATAGTTACTTTTTAATATGAAAAATATATAATAATAGAAACGTGTCCAATTTTTTTCAAAATTTCCTTTTTTTCTATATTTTTTGTATTTCTTATATTTCTAAATTTGTATTATTTATTTATGACATCATGAAATTATCCATTTGACCCAAATAGTTGAAGTACTTACCCACGATCTAGATGGAAAATATGATTTTGATTTCTAGGTTTATTTTAAAAATATAAAATTTCATTCTATTAATAATTATTGTGTATGGATTTATTAGTGGAATTTAATGATGAGAAATAGAAGTATTTTTTTATATTTCTAAATTTGTATTATTTATTTATGACATCATAAAATTATCTATTTGACCCAAATGATTGAACTACTTACCCACCACCTAGATGAAAAATATGATTTCATTTCTATGTTTATTTTAAAAATATAAAATTTCATTCTATTAATAACTATTGTGTATGGATATATTAGTAGAATTTAATGATGATAAACAAAAGTATAAATTTTGGATTTAAAGAGAAAGAATGTGATTTATTTAATGATTTAAATGTGAGGCTTAATGAGAGGTAATCGAATGTACTTAATGGTATTATTTTAATTACATCTTCTGTCCTTTCAATGAAGATGAATTAAATTCAAGAGGATGGGTATTTTAGTGAAAAAAAATTTCAGAAGCAAATACCTCCTTATTCGCACTTATATATATACATGATTATATTCACATTCATACTCAGCACATTCCGTACTTAGCATTGCATATGCGCATGGTCATCACTTATTCAAGTACAAATAATCATTCCCACACTCATACTAATAGTCACAACATTACACATTCGATCAGCACTAGTGAATTCCATGCCATATTCCCATGATGTATGATTCAATACCGTATATTCCATGCCATATTCCCACACAACACAAGTCCCCAAATTGTATACTTAGTTTCGCCAATTCAGCCTCATAACTTGGTTATGATATGCAATCCCACACTACCACATGAAACATCTAATATTCATAGCCCAACATTACTTAAATTTTCAGAAACATTTAGGCCCTGCTTGCTTTTCCTTAAGTTATTTATCCAGGTAAATGCAATTACCTAGGTAAATTTTTCCTGTGAAACACTTATCCGGGTAAGTTTGTTTACACATGTTCTTTTATTTCCTAGGTAAATAAGGTTATTTTTGTGAACACTTATCCGGATTTTTTAGCCATAAAAATCCTGTGAAACACTTATCCGGATTTCCTAGGTAAACACTTATCCTGTGAAACACTTATCCGGATTTTTTAGCCATAAAAATCCATTATTAAAATGGTTATTTTTGTTCCATTCAAGTGTTAGCAACTTTCCCCTAAGTGGGAATGTTATTTACCCACCTAAGAGATGAGTACTTAACCGGATAAGTGATACCCAAGAAAATAAACTTTCACTGGTCCTCACATAAATCTGAAAAATGAACATGGGATTCTCGGTCAATGGGAACCAAAATCCCATTTACCAACTTTCCCCTCTCTCAAAATCCGAAAAAAGAACACCCCCTTAATGCTATCCCACCAATACTAGGGGGCGACCCCTTCCAAACAAATGGGAACTGATTTTGCTTACATTTTTAGAAAATTCGAAGGTTGGTTTTGCATAAATTTTCAGAAAATTTGGAGGCTAATTTTGCTTGAACTTTTAGAAAACGTGGGGTTGATTTTGACCTCATTTTAGACACTAATCATTATAAAAATTCCTCAAAATTTTGGAGGCTAATCAGTTGTAAAATTCTTTGGAATTTTGGGGGCTAATAGTTACCAAAGAAGTAAAAAATGCTAGAACCACAAGCAAACTGCAAGAGCACCACATGTGCAAAGTCCAAACATTGTACTGCAAAACAATTGCAAGAGTACCATATCAAAGGCAATCAAATTTACAGTTAAGTCCAAACATTGTACACCAAACAACATAAAAGCAAAAGTTATGCTTAGATTGGTAAGAAAACTTACCCAAAAGCAAGCAAAAAAACATCATTCTTAAGGGAAATATGAAGTACCCAACTTTTAATCTCATAAGACAAACTCATGGCATTCTCACATCAAAGATCTATAAACGATGAATAGCAAAGTTGTGTTCAGTGTGATTTGCAAGCAACCAAAGTTGATCAGGGGGCTAATGTAAGAGAATGGCATTGCACAAGTATAAGCGTCGTTCTAAGGGCAATATGAATCCATAGTACACAAATTCGCTTTACCATGCCCAACTTATAAGCTCATAAAACAAACTCATGGCATTCTCACATCAAAGATTGGTACACTGTGAATAACAAAGTTTTGCTCAGCATGGTTTGCAAGCAACCAAAGCTGAGCAGGGGGGCTAATGTAAGAGGATGACATTGCTTAATTATGTGGACCCGACTGACTGAGGCTGAAACCGTGTCAGATTGGACCATTTCTTTGACCAATCAATTAGAAGTCCAAGTGTTAGACATCATGTGCTAAAATATTCTAGAAGAACAAAGCATTCAGTTTAGGCCATGAGTATTCTAGAATGTTAATTAAACATGTGCATTAAATAAGTAAAGAGGCATTCCAGAATAAAGGATAAAACCAGAAAGGAAAAGAGTAAGAAAGTTCTAGTGCAAGAAGCTCCTAGAATGCATCTCATCCAAACTCTACAAAATAGGAGTCCCATACCCAGTTTTGAGGACTTCTAACCAATTTCCTCTCTTTCTTCATTATCTCTCCCTTTGCTATCTGTTAGTTTAACTGACCAACTCCTCAAACTTTCAAGGTATAGACCAACATCTCCACTACCTTGCAATTTGAAATATGTATGGACATACTAATCATCCCCTTGGATGGACTGAAGGTTATTCAGAGAATGCATGCCTACTCTTATATATATGCAAGAATTTCTAGAGCTAGAAATTTATTACGTTCATTAGGACTTAATGTAATTAGATTGTAAGGAAGAACAACAATGGGCTAAACTCATACCTATCTCGGTTTTACCAAAATTTTTGGAAGCCTAAGGATTTAACTCCCAAACCATAAGAGCCGCCTATTTGAGTGATCTAAAGTTAGGTTACTCTTAATGGTCAACTAACTATGATAGCTGAGCTTGGTGTTACTTAGTAGTTAACTACATAAAAGGTAAAAGGTAGTAGTTGACTAGTTGTGACAAGCTGACAACCAAGCCTAGTGTCACTTAGTAGTTGAGTAAGTATAACAACCAAGCTTGAATTTTACCTAGTAGTCGACTACCAAAAGGTAGTAGTTGATTACTAGAGAAAAGAGATTCTCTTGCAAGTAATTATCTACTACTTGGTCTTAATAGTCTATTTCTTACCTGGAACATGATGAAGTAATTAACTACTTGGTCATAATAGTTTGCTTCACAATGAAATATCAATTTTTTTGTTGTTTGAAGGCTCAATAGATCTTTACTCTTCTCATAAGCCTCCAATATTGTGGCAAAGTGAATTGAGCAAAAAGGTTCTGAGAAAGAGGGTAAAAGCAAAAGAGAAAAGAGAGTAAAAAGATTCTAAGCAAAAAGAGTTTCATCTTTGTAAAAAAAGTTGAATATCCATTTGTGCTAAAATTGGTTTTTAGTAAGAAGCTTAAGTCTAGTGTTATAGCCCATATTTTATTATCCATTATCTTGCATTTAAATAGTTTATTTTGTATTTGCATATCAACCTTGAAGAGGCATTTCATTGCTTATCATTTATACACTTGTATTTGATTAGCTAATAATGTTCTAATTGAATGTAATTGGATGTTCTGATATTGAACAATATAAGGTCTTATTGGCACTATAAGTCCAACTGATCTAAGTAGCATAGTTAAAATCTCAAGAAGTTGCCTAAAAATAGAACATAGACCGAGTTTGGCCAAACCTCTATAAATTCTATGTATGTTCTTGTTCTACATTCGTTTTTGTTATTTCTTGCTAATGTTCAGTCTCAATCTTGTTTTCTTTGTATTTTCTGCATTTCACATTATTGCTTTCAATCATTATTAGATTGCATTCACCTTGAAATTAACAAATAAATAATATATATAGGGTTGCTAAGCGTGACCCAGCACGGCCCTATCCATCGCACTGTTATTGTGGCATGGAATTCATAGGCTCAGTTTGGAAAGAGTACAACTGCAAATATGTACAGCGTAAATATATATACAAAATAATACAAAATATAAAGTTTTGCACTCTACATATTGCATTTGTACTCCTTCCAAACTCAGTCACGCAAAGGGAGAGCCATGTGGACAGCACAAAGCTGTTGAATGTAGAAAGCCAAACTTCTTCCAGAAGTGACACCAAGAACAATCTAGTTTGAGCAGATTATTAAATTCTTGTCTATTATCCAAGTAATTGACTTGCATTTGCAGCATGTGAATTCCAATCACATGAACTAATAACCCAGAATATCCTTCACGAAAAAATATACAGAAAATTAGCATGTACACGAGTGTCTGTAGTCTGCTGTGCCAACAGGAGAAACTTTGATTATTCGTTCTGATTTTTTGAAATTTAATCCGATTCCCTCCGCTGGATAATTCCAGAGATTCTTTTACGAGTATTGCAATATGGCAATCTCAAAGGAGTGAAACAGCCTGGAAAAATTAACTTTCCGGTTAAACAATAATGCACAGTTGTAAGTTGGCTAACCTAGATAATGGAAATTTATGAAAACCTAGATAGCAGAACTGGATTTCTTTGTGACATTACTCGAATTTTTAAAATTGGTGTTCAAGAATAACAAATAATGGGACATAATTTTGATTGAATGTAATTTCCTTCTCAATTCTCTCAGTCAGCACTGTGCCACCACTTCTCAACTTTTAGACACGTTTGGAGGAATCCTATTACTTCTGACCATTCTTCTTTAAGGACCCGCTAAGAGCAGCTCTAGTTTTCATCCACTCCTTTTCTGAAACAGCACTCTTCATGAAGGTGCAAAATTCGGCAATGCCAGCCTCTCCTAAAGATCTTTTCTTTGGTATCCAATTGGATTTCTTTTCTGAAGTTTTGGTATTATTATTTTCATCTTTGACAATCTGCTTGTTTTTCTCTGAAGCACTTTGGACTGCTTCCAAACTGGAGATTGTCACCTCTTTTTCACTCGAAGGCATCATAGAGGAGCCACCGGGAGCTGTAACCTTGTCCTTGGGAATTCCATCCTTCCCAATTCCTGAAGCTTTAGAACTGTCCCCAGTATATTTGTTTCTTGCCTGATCTACGGTACTTTGGTGTCTGATCTCAGTGAAGTGAGAAGTGCTCATGCCATCTGGCTTTTTTGGTTCTTGTATGATGGAAGGAATTGCTGGCAAAATGTGTGAAATGCTGAATGAA
This sequence comes from Nelumbo nucifera, assembly GCF_000365185.1. The sequence continues at coordinate 2,605,028 of NW_010729083.1, read as the reverse complement.
CTGTTGCCCATCTCACCTACCAGTTCTCTCCATGAGGACTTCTGTACCCATGAAAGACCTCTGGTTGACTGTGTATTTGGCTTGCTAGACTGATTTTCAGCAACAGCCCCTGGCTCAGTTGAACGAGTTTCTGAGTTAACTTCCTCTGCAGATTTATTAAATGCAGATTCAAGTAGCTTGACAGACTGAGCTTCAGTAAGGCGTTCAGCCTCTTCAGAATAGGTTCTAGAGTGACCTTTCTTTTCAGTTCTGATGGATGCAAAATCATCTTGATGACTCTCGTCTTCTGGAAGTAAATGTGATTTCTTATTTGTAGTTAGATCTGAATCATCATGTCCACCATTCTTCCTTTTCAATTTCCGAGGTTTGAATGCTTTCTGGGTTGGCTCATTTTTAGAAGCTTGGGATTGTCTAACTTTTGATCCCTGCATATCAAGAAACAGGTTAGAAGGAAATAAAAGAACAATAGATAAAAATATTACTTGTTTTAGCATGCATGAAGCAATGGAAGTAGAATTTGTTTCATTTAGATTTAGATTACATAAATTCTATGGATGAATGCCAAGGATAATTGTACTCAATAGTTTGAAACTAGCTTACCAGCTCAGTTAAAGGAGTTCTCTTTGTCCGACTTGCAGTCAAGCCTATTCCATCATTTCTGCTAGTTACCATGTTCATCACAAGGTTATCTACATCTGTTTCTTCATCTGCTTCACTTCCATTAAATGCCACATCATCAACCAGTTGATCAGAATTGGCTCCATTACCCAATCTGTTCACGCTATTTTCAGTTGTACAATTGAGATTATACTCCCTCTTGAAAAGCTTGTTCATAACCAAAGTCATCATATTCAACTCTTCCTTGCCTATAACTCCACTTTCAGGTTCAAGAGTACCACGGTTTCCATTTGTAATTTCAGAAGCATTAAGATGTTCCTCACAGTCACAAAAGTGAATTGGCAGAGAAGGAACATCAACACGTTGGAAACTGTACTTGTGCTTGCCAGTTCCACCATAAGGCAATGATTTAACCTGCACTGAGTAGGTCAGAATACGCAAAGGAAATGATTTTCAAGCATGTCACCATGAGAGAATTGAGCCTATAAGCACCAAATCTAAGTGGTAACTGGCAACTAATGGCTGCAGACATGCACATGGAGTTGAGGGGAGAGAGAGAGAGAGAGAGAGAGAGAATGAGAATTGAAATTTTCTCAAAAAATTCTGCCAATGACTTGACACCTACACAAAGTATAGGAGCTTACCTTTTGCAATCTAGGAAAGAAAATACGAAGCTGCATTTTCTCTGGTGTCAGGAGCTTCTTTGGCTTCCTTGATGAGCCCATGTTGTTATCTTCATCAATGTTATTATTTGGTACACAACTTGAGAGCTCAGCAGCCTCTGCCCATTCTCGTTGCAAACGAACAAGATAATGCTCTTTAGCTTTCTCAAGTCTCAGCCTCCCTCCCTTCCAGATACACCCATTATACTGCCTTGTTATAAATAACAACAGGAAAATGTCAGTTATACGAAGCGCATGCAAAATAGAAAAATCAGACCCCCCCTACCCAACAGGTATGAATGTGTTTGGTAACCATGAAATGTATTGATGCAGGCATAGAAGCAAGGGAACTTCTATTTTGGCATTGAGATTTTGGTATATTATGAACTTTTCAAAGTTATTTTTGGTTTATTACTTATTAATCACCCTGACATAAGATTGTCTTAACGAATCATACTAGCTTAAAGAGATTTTAGAATTTAAAGGGTCAAAACTTCTATTTTGTTTGACTCCACTGTCGTTAGATAGTAATTGAGTTATCTATTCAACAAGGCCAAGATCCAGTAAATCCATGTGGCTTGAGGGTGTTATGACCATTTTAGCAGGGTGTCAATTTGAGGGTGTTAAAGAGTCATATTAACTTAGAGAGATTTTAGAAGTTTAAGGGTCAAAACTTTTCTTTTGTTCGACTTCACTGTTGTTAAATAGTAATTGAATTATCTATTCAACAAGGCCAAGATCCTGTAAATCCATGTGGTTTGATGGTGTTATGGCCATTTTAGCAGGAGGTCAATTTGTAATGCGATTTAGGTCTTTCTTTGGATCTATCTTGAAATTGTTTTTTAGTTATTTAGTTGTAATATAGGATTCGTAGAGTGTCATTAGAGTTATCTTAGGAGTTTTAAGTCCTTGTTCAAGTGTACCCATAAAATATATATTCTTTTTTGAAGGTCTTCATGCGTTACCTATGGGTTTGCCTTAGTCCAAGAGCAATTAGCAGTTCTATCCAAGGTTCAAAATATTGATACACCCCATTACATTGAAACAAATATATCAGGGTTTTTTTTATTTCTTTTGAAGGCTACACAACGGGGGAGTAGCCCATCCCCCAACTCAGGTGCAGGCGGGATTTGATCCCAAATCTCCTCTACAACCAGCAGGAGATCCCAGTTGGTTGGCACCTTGCATGTATGTATGTATCAGAGTTTTGACCAACATGCTCTATATTTTTTTAGTTGTTTTTTTCAAAATTTTACTGGGGGCGGTCGTAGCAAGGCCTACCCCCTGGTTATATTAAAATATCAAATACTTAGTATACCTTGGTTCTATCTTGTAGTTTTTTGAGCCAAAATTGGTCCAAGCCCTTATGTTAAGTCTATAAATAGTCATTGCACTTGAATTTTAAGATGATAATGGAATACATGTTTGTTTTAAAGGTGCCAATTTATTTTGAATTTATCTGTGGGCAAGCATGTGATCTTTTTCCTTCTTTTCTTCATCTTTATCTCTAAAGGTGCAATGTTTCTCATTATGTGAAATTTTTTATGTCCTTAGCTCTTTCTGTGCAGTCATAAAAACCACTCATATTTATCAAAGAAACTCATGTCAGAGCTAGAATGTCAGCACTTGATTCTTAGCTTTAGCTTCAAGAAGAATAAATTTGGGGATGCTTCATCTAAAATCAACTCAAAACAGACCCCCTTGAATAAGGGATTAACAAATGCAACTTCATTATCCCACATTGAAATGAGGATTAGGCTACATAAGATGAAGAAGGTCAAATAATTGAGTATACCAGGAAACATAATCAGAGCTAGGCACATTTTATGGAACCAAATCAACTAATAAATTTTAGGCTTACATAAAGGAGAGACTCCGATGAAATCAGAAGTTAAAATGGATGGGAATGATTTAAGGAGGCAGTGATACAATAGAACTTTTATATGTAAAGGCCATAATCTCATCCACGATTTAGGTAAAGTCATTTTACCCCATTCTCACTCTAGCTTTGGATACTATATTGCTTCCCTTGGTGTTTTACTGGCAATCATACTGGAAAATTAATATTTTTCTAAAATAAGTATTTTTCAATAAATTTTACATCCAACCATATATAGAGTGTAAGATATTCAATTACAGGCAAACCACTGCCAAACCATAAATTTCTCTCTAAACAACAATATCTAGTGAACCATCTAAGACCACATTCATAGCACATCACCAAAAATGCAAAAGAAAAGGAAGCAGGAACCAACAAGAGGTGTATGGAGAAGAGGAAGGAGACTAGATTAAAGATTCAGAAGTAGACTTCAGACTCAAACTTTTGAAGGCTGAAGCAACCTGGAGTCATGGAGTTTGTGAAGAAGACAACCTAGAGAAGACTTGTAGGTAGGGTCATCCTCTGCAGGTTTCTTCTTGGTTCCAGTGATGTACCCCCATTCCTCTACTGTAAACATGAATCTTTATAGATTGATACCAAGCTAAAAAAATTGGTTCCATCCAACTTTACTAAGGTTACTGTCCCTACAGAGACTCCACAAACCCTCCTAGACCAAACCCAGAATTGGTGGAGAGTTTCATCTCACCTCCAATTCACTCCATTGTCCAAACGAAGATAAACAAAAATCAAAATAGGGTGTTACTAGTCAAGACTTACCGTTCTAAGTCAAAAACTGCTCTTCAAACAACCAAATTAGGGTTTTCACCGGGCCTAGCAAAATGGGAGAAAGGGAGAAAGTCTGGCCGCTTCTACTAAAGGCTTCCAAAAGACAAAAACTTTTCCAACTTGGATCGATCTCAAAGATAATTAGAATGCTTCTATTGTATCCCCAAGCACCACTTCTAGACTCCCTCTATACCCCGTAATCAAAAGGCTCTCCAGTTAATTAGGGTTAGGGTTTTCGAGAAACTCTCCAAGAACATGCCTTGGGCCCCAAACCAGCATTGCAATCTTCTCCAAAAATCAATTATAAAAAAAAAAAAAAAAATCTTCTCCAAAAACCTCCTCTAACTGGGCTGAATACTTGTTAATCAATGAACCAATCAACTCTCCATACAACCTATGTATGGGATTAAGAAGAAGAAAAGAGAAGGCCAGACAGCCGCTCTGATACCAAGTTGTAGATCCCACCTACAATAATCTAAAATAAAGAAAAAAAAAAACAACAATAGAGAATAATATTGAAGAAGATGGGAGAGAGAAAAGTAAAGGAGGAAAAAAGGGAGGGAAGAAGAGAGAAAGTTCCAACCTCTCTTCGGCCCCCAATCATCTCTTTTATTCTTTTATTGTAAAAACTAAGGACAATTACATGAGTGCCCTTAGTAGGGCGTCCATCACTAAAGACAACAATAAAAAAAAACAATAAAAAAAGGAAAAGCAGGCCCATAACTAGCGCCCACTACCTACTAACACAAGTCATAAACATAACTTGAAGAAAAATAAAGAAACTAAGGCCCATTCGGCCCATCATCTCTATAGTTACCATGTTTTGGTCTGTATTGGTGGGGCAGTTGCCTTGTTCTCTTATTTTTCCTTGAGTTTTCTTAAATCATTCTACTGAAATGGCCTTAGAGAAAAGAGACATTCTGCCTATGAAGTTCGATGGGACTAATCATGCATTCTAGAAGTCCGTTTTCAATTCTTTGTTGAAGGGAATGATTTTTGGGGATATGTTGATGGCACCACAAAGCAACCTGGTGAAATCTGATTCCAAAGGGTTGAAACAATAGAAAATCAATAATGCCAAAGTTGTATTTTGGCTTCTTGGTTCGATTGAAACTGACATTGCCATTCCGATGAGAAGTTTCCAGACTGCTAATGTAATGTTCACCCATATGGAAAAGGTGTATCGACAGTCCAACATGTCCCAACAATATCAAATCGAGACAATTTTTTCTTATACTCAAGGTGAAAAGAAAATACAAGAATACTATGCTACTTCTGCTTTCTTTTGTTTTATTGGAAACGGTAACTTCATTACTATAAAATTAAGATACAATTGCCAACCCCTAAGATAGGAGTTGGGCCCAAGTAATTTGAATTACAGAACTGCCCATAACAAGCTTTCCCTCACTGTCCCTTGTTTGGCTAAGGTATCAGCCAAACCATTAGCTGATCTTCTTATCCATTTGAAACCTGCATCAAGCTCCCTTGTTATATTGAGAATTTCCCATATGGGCTGTCAGTACATCCATGCTCCCAACATGCCTGATTGCAGCCAGTCCATTAACAATTTAGAATCTCCTTCTATCTCCATTTGGTGTAACCCCAATTGCTTGACATATTTTACACCTTGAAGCAGAGCCATCACTTCTGCTCTCAGTGAGTCTCCCACCCTTATTGGCCCAGAAAACATAGCAACAATTCTCCCATTTCCATCTCTGAATACTCCCCCTATACCTGAAGGCCCTAGGTTACCTCTAGAGCTCCCATCAAAGTTCAACTTTATTCTTTGTTGTGTTGGAGGGGACCACATTTCCAGCACAATAGGTTTTATAGATGTTGTAGCTGCCACCACTCCCCAATTCCTAAATATGTCCTCAGGACCTCAGCTGAGAAATCTTTAAACAAATCTAGAGTTTTCAACCAATGGATAGTCATAATGGTTATTCTATCTATAGTTGCCTCCTTGGATTTCTCCACTCCTTTAATGATCCTGTTATTTCTTTCTTCCCAAACTGACCAGAGTATTGCTACTCTTGTGGCTCTCCACATAAATCTCCCACGCCTCTTTGGTTGAATGAAAAAGCTTGGGTCAAAAAGGCTTATCACATCCGGGGGAGGTGTCCACCTGCAAACAAAGAGAGAAGAGAACCAAGACCAAATAAAGTACACAAAAGGACAAGATATTAATAGGTGTCCGATCATCTCACCAGAACCCAAAAAAGGGCTACAAACATGGGGTGAAAGGCAGAAATTTGGCCTTTTTCTTTGCAACACATCCAGAGTATTGATTTTTTGAAGAACTACCTCCTCCCAACAAAAAGCCCAAATTTTTGGGGGTACAGGGCTACACCATACCTCCTTTGATGGAAAGTTCCTTGCAAGGTTATTTGATTAAATGAGGACATTAAAGAAAGATGAAAAAGTGAAAACACTAGATAGAGAAGGTTTCCAAATTCTATTATCCACACAAGACTGATCCAGAAAGGTCGGCCCTAAAAGGGAAACTAATTCATCCACTATTGCCATTTCTGTCTCCCTTAGACCTCCTTAATCCCAAGTCCCAAGAATTACCAATAAAAACAAAAGAGATCACTTTTCTTTTATTTTCTAATAGTGAATAAATAGTAGGGAACCTATCCCTAAGGGGACTCTCTCTAACCCAAACATCTTCCCAGAACAACACTTTGTTTCCTATACAGGCATCAAGTTTAAAGTAAGGATGAAAGGCAAAATACCATGAATAGCTTTCTAGGGAGAACATCAAGAAACCCTAGGATCAACTCTTGCATCCCACCCACTGTCTGACAATCCATGTATGCCATCAATCACTTCGTTCCATAGTCTATCTTATTCCAACGGCCACCTCCATAACCATTTCCACAGTAATGTTGTGTTTCTCATCCTGACATATCCTATCCCTAGGCCTCCTCCATCTCTACTTCTAGAAACTACCTCCCACTTCACTAGGTGATCCTTCTTAGAGTCTCCCGGTTCCCAAAGGAAGTCCCTCATAATCTTTTCCACTTTCACTAGAATCCTGAAGGTAGATAGTTAATACACAAGTAAGTTAGCGAATGTTGACTTAATTAGAGTTATCCTACCTCCCAGGGAAATGTGGTTCCTTTTCCAGTTTGCAAGTTTCTTTGTAAACCTCTCAATCACTGGATACTAGAAGCTCTCTATATTTGGATTTCCCCCCAATGGTAGTCCTAGGGATTGTAATAGCCATTCCCCACCTCACACCCCAAGAGTCTCGCTAGCATATCCACCTCTTCACTCCCTAAATTTACCCCTGCCACACAGCACTTACCCTAATTTGCTTCAAGGTTGGAGAGCCTCTCAAAATTATGCACTATCCTTTTTAGGTTCACAAGTTCTTCTTTCCCCTCACAAAACAAAATAATATCATCTGCAAATTGTAGATGTGAAACCATCACTTCCTCTCTTCCAACTCTCCAGCCTCTAATCATGTTATTAGCATCTGCCCTTACAATCATTTCACTCAGGATTTCACTCAGGACATCAGCTACCAAGGTAAAAAGAAAGTGGGATAAAGGATTTCCTTGTCTAAGGCCTCTTTTAGCAAGAAAGAAATCTCTAGCTACTCCATTCACCAAAATCAGATAATGGCATGAAGAAAAACATTCCTTTACCCATTTGCACCATCTCTCCCCAAAATCCCTACGGTTGAGAATATCCATAAAAAATCCCTAATCTACCATGTCATAAGCCTTCTCTAGATCCAGTTTATAGACTAGCCCCTTTTGCTTATCCCTTCTAAACTCTACACATTCATTAGCAATTAGAATTTGATCCATTATTTGTCTCCCAAAAACAAAGGCCCCTTGATTTGGAGAAATCATCAAAGGGAGGACACTCTTTATTCTTAGGGACAACACCTTAGATATGATTTTATACATGCTTCCTAGTAGACTTATTGGCCTGAAATCCTTCGGCTGAATTGCATTCACTTTCTTTGGTATCAAAGCAATGAAAGTTGCATTTGCCCCCGAATTAAATTTGCCTCTGTCAAAGAATTCATCAAAAACCTCCACCAAAATAGCCCCAATTATCTCCCCACAATCTTGATAGAATGCCATTCTAAAACCATCCAACCCTGGGGTGTTAGATCTTTCCATTGAGAAGACTGGATTTTTCATTTCCTGTACCTCAAACTTCTTTTCCAAAGTGTCTAATAACTCTCTATTTCCAACCCTCCATTCCAAGCCCTCTAAACCTTCTCTTGAGCTCCCCGGGCACTCATAGATTGTCTTGAAGTGGTTCACGAAGGCATGAGCTATGTCCTCATCTCTAGTCACAACTTGTCCATTCCACTCTAGTTTCAACACTGAACTTTTCCTCTTTCTACCATTTGCCAACACATGGAAAGAACTAGTATTTCCATCCCCTTCCTTAAGCCATTGACATCTACATTTTTGTCTCCAACTAATCTCCTCTTTCCTTAGAATCTCTTCTAAATCCCTTTTCAACCTCCACTTTCCCTCCCTATTCTCCGAACTCAAACTTCTCTCAACTTCCATACCATCTACCTTCTCTAATCTACTCAAAATTTCTTGCTTCCTTTTCTCAATCATTCCAAAAGTGTCTTTATTCCAAACCTTGATTCTTGCTTTCAGCAACTGTAGTTTCTTGTAAAATCTATAGCCCTTCCATCTAAAATCTACTTGATCCTCCTCCCACCAATCCTTCACCATTGGTAAGAATTCAAGGTGTAGCAGCCACATATTCTCAAATCTAAAGGGACAAGGGCCACCCCGCACCCTCTCTTGGGCCAAGCTGATTGGGCAATGGTCTGAAACAGGTCTCAGCAAAGCAACGACTACTAATCCCCGCCATTCCATTTCCCAGTCTGTTGTGAAGAGGAATCTATCTAACTTGCTACAAGTAGGGACCTCTTGAAAATTTGACCAAGTAAAACTTGCCTTTTGAATTGGTAAGTCCCATAACTCAAAGGTTTCTACAAAGAGGTTAAACTTCCTCATCCTCAAAACAATTCAATGGTTCGGGTTGTTTGTTTCACTTAAGAATCTTATTACATTAAAGTCTCCCCCTAAACATCATGTATCATCCCATAAACCTCTCATTGTTGCTAACTCCTCCCACAAACCCTCCCTTTTCCTATAAGAGGTAGGACCATACATATTGGTTAACACCCACTCCCAACCATCCATCTTCCTCTTGATCTTTATGGATACTGAATATTTCTCAACTAACTCCTCGTTACACTCAAATTCTGCATTTTTCCACAAAGTTATAATTCCCCCAGAGGCTCCCCATGATTGTGCATATGCCCAGCTTATGTCTCTAGCTGACCAAATACTTCTCACCCATTTTTATCCAACTCAGTCAGCTTAGATTCTTGAATCATAACAATATTTGGATTTTCTCCCCTCAACAAGTCCCTAATTACTCCTCTTTTTCTTGAACTTCCTATCTTACATTCCAGCTTATCAACTTCAGGGACACTGAAATAAAGCACACCCAAATCAGCCAACTCCCACTCACCATTTCTTCCAATCCTTCCTTCCAACACTCCCTCTATCATAATCCACCTCACTTAGCTTCTTCTTTCTCTTCTTTAACACTCCCTCTCCCCTCTTCCTAGGCTCCTCTACTTTCTCCTTCCCCTTTTTCTTCTTATCTGACCCATTTTTTCTTTTTTTCCCTTTCTTTTTTTTTTTTTTGACCCAGCTTTTATCCCTCCATCACCTCTGACTTCCTTCTCCAACCTAGGACTTGAAGTGTCGCCCTCCTCATCCCTTTTTCTCTGCTCCTCCATCTCTTCCTCTAGCTGAACTCTAAGTTCCATAATCAGATCCCATATTCTATCCCCTAACTCCCTGTCTTCATTCTCCAGCAGTATATCACCAATCACCTCTGTTTCTTGAACCTGACCATCCTGATTGGCAGACGGCAAGGATGAGATAGTCTCTCATGTAGGCACAACACACACAGGACTAGAGGGTGTATTGGTAGTAACAAAAGTTGGGAACATGAAAGAAAAATGTAAACAGGAAGGGTTTACCAGAGGATTTGACAAAGCTTGAACTCCAACCATTGGGCTTAAACCGGAGGTGTTACCTTCACAACCAACCTCTAGAGTCTAGACAGTTATCTTTGGGAAAGTGGCAGATTGTAGTTCCACCAGATCGTTCTGGGTTGACTTCACAATCCCTACTAGCACCCTATACTTGGACTTGCTTTGAGCATACTTCTCCTCTGTTCTCTGTTTTAGATTTTGCTTCCCCCAAAGTGGAGCCTGATCTTCCTTCGTCTTTCTCAGACTGGACCAATAGCCTTGGCTGTGTGGTAGAGAGTTCATCAAACAGAATTCTCAAACCTTCTTCAGCTTCTTCTCCAAGTCGTGATCGACACTTGCTTTGAACACTGCCATAACTAGAAACTTCAGAGTTCTCCTCTCCTTCCGTATTCTCCTCCTCCAAACTTACCCAACCTGAATCCAGCATGCCATCCCTATCTTTCTTGCGATTGTACCTTGGATTGGGCTTCTTTGGACTGGTAGAATAGGAAACCAGTCTCGGCATCCAAGCAAGCCTCAAACCAGAACCTGTCACCGAGTATGCCACTGTATCCTTAGATTGGGACAATGATACACCTGTACAATGGTCCCCTAAAGCTCGACTTCTTTCACTAGTCACGTGATCACTTGAGTGGTCACATGACTTCCCCTTTCATTTGTTCATCTCCAAGTGTGAAGCTAATGGGCCAGGCCTTTCGGGCCCAATAATACCCCCACAAACTTCCTGAGTCACGTGCTCACTTATAGCACCTCATGACTGGGCCAAGCCATTCAACAGCCCACCAAGTTTTTCCTCTCCCTTCCTCACATTTGTCCCCACCCCAAGCCAATGAGACCAGAGTATCAAAGTTATATGATCAAATATTCTTAGTAGGGGTACTTATCAAAAAAATATATACTTAGTAGGGGTACCTCACTCTCGACTCTGTTTTGGGAGAACTTAGAGAAGAAACTAGATTGATTACACAGTCCACTATTGGTGTCAAATCAGATTTTGGATTAGAGACAGCCTTTCTGGTGGACAAGTCCAAGCCAAAGAAGGACTTGTCTCAAGTACAGTGCTACAAGTGTAAGGAGTACAGGCACATTGCTTGACACTGTCGGAAGAACTTTTGCACTTCTTGTAAGCAGCAAGGGCATATAATCATTGAATGTCCTACTTGGCCAATTAAGGGAGTAGAGGCATGTCTCTACAGCTTCCTTTCTTCCTTACTCCTTTCTTTTAGAGCAACTGAAGGCTGAAGAACTAAATAATCCTTCCAAGCTATTAGGAGGGGACCATCTACAACCAAAAAGTGAAGAGAACTACTCCCAAATAGAGCCAACAAAAGGACAGGAGATTAAGAGATGAAAAGCAGCCTCACCATTCAACTTACATAAGAAGCACCAACTTGTTGATAAGCACCAGTTTGGTCTTCTCCTCTAAAGCATATCACAAGTATTAATGGAGCCATGAAACATTCCCAACAAAACACACCGACTTTTGGAGAAATGAACCAAAACCATATTTCCTTAGCAGGGAAACGGGGGAGTGGGCTACAAGAGAGCAAAAGAAAGATTTATAGGAGTATAAAAATGTATGATTAACGGCCCACACTCTAGAATCTGACCCACCTTCCCCCAAGACCACTAAGTTTAGCACACAAAGCAAATAAGGAACACTGGATATTTCAGACTCTCTAAGGTTCCTAGAAAAACCCAAGTTCCAATCCAATCCTGACTGACTAGGAGGAGGACGAACAGATAAAACCAAATACAAGTTTTCCTTTGAGAATAAAAAGGTTGAAAAGAGAAGGAAAGACTTCAAACAAGGGGGATTCCCCTATCCAAACATCTTCCCAGACTCTAATTCTCTGACCCAAAGGCAAGCCATACCTGATGTGAGTGAGGAAGGCAGGAAGAATGTCATGTATAGCCAAGCCTTCCAAGGAGTAGCCATAGTAGCTCTATGCAAATAGCGAGCATTCCATCCATTGTTTGACAGCCCATGGATACTTGCTATAACTCCATGACTCCATGCCACAACTTCTCATTTTCTTTAGGGAACCTCCAAAGCCATTTACTCAACAAATCCATATTCTACAATTTAACATTTCCAATACCTAGTCCTCCCTTCAACAATTTCACCACCTTTTCCCATCTAACTAAGTTATCTTTCTTTATCTTTTCAATTCTTCTTACCACTACATGGGGCATTCTAAAGACAAACATGTAGTACACTAGAATATTGGCTAAAGAAGGATTTGATCAATGTAATTCTCTCACCCAGCAAGATATAATTTCTTTTCCAACTCACTAACCTCTTCTCAAACCTCTCCACCACCAGGGTCCAAAAACTAGTAGATCTAGGGTTGCCACCTAGGGGTAATCCCAAGTAATTAATTCAGTGACCAATTCACTTTCTCACAACATAAGGAGTCCATGAAACATTTCATTAATATAAACAATAATGTACAGAGAGAATTACAAGGGGTAAAGATACCCCCAAAGGAACAGACATTACACTTGAGCCTAGTATAGATTTTCCCTAAACACCCCTTGTCTAGCTAAAGAATCAGCTGGACCATTGGCCTCCCCTGAGACCAATTGATAAATTAAAGACAATCCCCTTAGAAGCCATTTCATTTTCAACCCCATGTCGGTATGTCCAAGCTGCTTTCTCATATATTAGTTGCACTGTTGTTGCTTCTTTAGTGAGAAGTTTGTTTGTTGAGATTCCATTTGCAAGAACTAAAGCTTTTAAGTGTTCGAAAGGTTTTTGTTTTTATTTTACAAGTTGATAAAGCATTACAAAGGTATAAAAACTAAAGAGTCCACAAAAAAAAGGATAATTTAAAAAAGGTGCACACTAGGCATACCAGGTGTGCCCCTTTTGAAAAGAGCTGCAGTTAGGTTCAGGTGAGGCATATACCCTTAAATGCAATGCACATCACCTATGAACCTAGGCACCTTTAAAACACTGGATATTCCATCTCTTTGGTAGAGCACTTTTCTGATGTCTTCCTTTTTTTTTATAATTGTTTTCTGATGTCTTCCTTGACCCTTCTAAAGGTTCAGTTTCTCTTTATATCTTTATGATTACGCTGTAAGAAATAAAATGCACAAGGTTTGCTCGACACCAAAACTAATATAAGATTGGGTACCCTGAAAAACAAACTGGAGTCATGGGCAGCACCTAATCTGATAATTCTACACACAAATACATGGCAGCAATTAACAACAATCACCCTTACATCCAACAGAAACTAGTCAAAGAGAAGGAAACCATCTCTATGCACTAAGAAACAGTTGCCTGGTTTCTCTTTATAGGACCCTGATTACACCACAAACCAAACATCCTTTATTTTTCTTTTCCTGATACCAAAACTAATTCTTGTTGCTGCAAGAAAACACGCAGGAGTTTTAGATGGCACCCAATGAACCAAAAAAAAGAAAAGAAAAGAAAACCTTGCAAATAAATTCATGGCAATCAACAAAAGCCCACTAACATCTGAGAAAGGGAATTCCAGATAACAAGAGAGAAACCATCTTCCCCTAGTAACCAAATCAACTGATGCAGGAAGATAACAATTCAATTTATTTTTTTATTTTTTAATCAGCAACACAGTATAAAATTCATTAATGTTAGAAATGAGAAGTACAACAAATTGTGAAAAAATACAGCAAACCCAAAGGGACTAAACCATCCCAGGTATTACAAATGAGCCCAACACACAGATTGTCTCTAAGTCCCTTGCTTAGCTATACTGTCTGTCAGACTGTTTACAGATCTCCTAACCCATTGGATTTGAATCATCATTTCTTTTAATAGCCATTTCAAACATCTCAAGCCATTCCTTAGATTCCAAGTCATTCCCTCCCCCTTTTTCAGCCAACCCACAACTGTTCTCAAGTCACCTTCAATAATCAATTTCTCAATACCCAATTCTTTAGCTTCCCCAAAGACTGCAGCCCAGAATTCTGATCTAGCCACATCACCTTGCCTAATTGAGCATGAGCACAAGGAGAGTATGTTTCCCTTCTCATCCCCAATTACCCCTCCAATACCAAAAAGGCATGGGTTGCCCACACAACTACCATCAAAATTCAACTTCTTCCAACCACAACATGGTGGTGACCATTCCACAGAAACTTTTTGTCTTCCAGAGCAAGAATCAGCTATTGCACCCCAAGCCTTGAAGAAATCTTTAACCTAAAAGTCTAAGAAGAGATTCAAGGTTTTAGCCCAGTGAGCCACTCTTAAAGTTATTACCTCTATCAAAGCTTCCTTATCCTTTCATTGCCTTAAAAAATTCTTGAATTTCATTCTTCCCACAAGATCCTGCTCCTTCTCTTAGTGCAGCTAAAAGCAAACAAGCTAAACAACCCTTCCAAGCCATTAGGAGTGGACCACCTGCACCCAAAAAATGAAGAAAACCAAACCCATATACAGCCAACAAAAGGAGAGGAGATTAAGAAATGAAAAGCAGTCTCACCATTCAACTTACATATAAGAAACACCAGATGGGGGACAAGGACCAGTTTGGTCTTTTCCTTTGAATCACATCGCAAGTATTAATACAACCATGAAACACTTCCCAATAAAACACACTGACTTTTGGAGGAATGGAAGAACACCAAATTTCCTTCACAGGGAAAAAAAGGAGAAGGGGAAGTGGCAACGAAGGAACTGAAAAAAGATTTATAGGTGAATTACCCCATAGAATGAGGAACCCACACCCTAGTATCCATACCATCCCCCCAGAACCACAGAATTTAGCAAGCTTAGCAAATCAGACACTAGAAATTTCAGACTCTCTAAGATTCCTATTGAAGCCAAGGTTCAAATTCAGCCCAGAGGGAGAAGAGTGTTGGCAAATAAACTCGGAGATGGGTCTACCCTGGACATTAGAAAGAGCAAAAAAGGGAAGGAAGTATCTAAAACAGAGGGGATTCCCCAACCCAAACATCTTCCCAAAATCTAATTTTTTTTACATGAAGTCACATACTTGACATGGTTAAGGTAGGAAGGATATATCAAGGACAGCTTTCCAAGGAGCAGTCAGGATTACTCTACACAAACAACCAGCATCCCATCCATTGTTTAACAACCCATGGATACTTGCTGCAACTTTGTGCCACGATTTTCATTTTCTTTAGGGAGCCTCTAAAGCCATTTGCTCAACAATGCCATATTTTTCATTCTAACATTTTTTTATAGGAAACGGTAACTTTCATTAGATAATTGAAAAGATTACAGGCTTACCACCCACAAAATGGGTGGAAAAAGAAAATCAAAAACTTACAAACAGGCCCAAAACAAAGCCTCCCTAGTAACTCCTTGCTTAGCTAAAGTGTCAGCCATTCCATTTGCTGACCTTACCCAATTAAAATGCACCCCAATCTCCCTTGCTAAGCTAATAATCTCTCTTAGAGGTTTTCTAAGAGACCACACTCCCAGGTTTCTAGTTTGCATCCACCCTATTACCAGCTTGGAGTCTCCTTCCACTTCTAATTGCTCAATTCCCCATTGTTTTGTCAGTTTCAAACCTTGAAGTAAGGCCATTACTTCTGCCCTTAGTGAATCTCCCACCCCAATTGGGCCCGAGTAAAGGGCCAAGACTTACCCTTCCTCGTTTTTGTACACACCCCCAACTCCCGACTGACCTGGATTACCCAAGGAGCTTCTGTCAAAGTTTAGCTTCACCTTGAACTGAGGCAGTGGTACCCAACAATCTTGTACCACAGGGGAGGAAGGCGAGCATAAAGCTATAGCACTCCAATTTCTAATTAAGTCTGCTTAGGAGAAATCCTTGAAGAGATGATGTACTTTCAGTCAGTGCATAACCTTGATGGTGACAACCTCCACAAGTGCTACATTGGATTTTTCTTGCCCTAGGAAGATCCTATTGTTTCTCTCTTCCCAAATTGACCATAGGATGGCAGCTCTTGTTATTCTCCACATTACCCTGCCCCTTTTCTTTGATTGTCGGAAGAAGCTAGAGTCAAAAAGGTTCAGCACACCCGAGGGAGGGTTCCATCTGTAACCAAACAAAGAAGGGAACCAAACCCACAAATAATAAGCAAAAGGACATGAAATCAAAAGATGAGTCACTGTCTCACCATTTCTTAAGCAAAGGTAACAGACATGTAGGGAAAGGCTCCAGTCTAGCCTTTTTCTTTGAAGTACATCCATAGTATTGATCTTTTGAAGAGCCACTTCCCAGCAAAAAGCCCTAACCTTTGGTGGCACAGGAGAATACCAAATTTATTTAGCGGGAAAAGAGGCAGACACAGAAGAAGACTGAACTAAGGCATTGAAAAAAGATGAACAAGAGAAAGTCCCTAAAGAGGACTCTTTCCAAATTCTACTATCTGGACAGGAAAGATCTAAGAAAACTGAATTCAACACAGTGAATAACTCATCTGCAAAAGCCAATTCTGAATCCTTCAACCCTCTTCTCAAACCCAAATCCCAAGTCCCCTCAGATGCACGAAGTGAGGAGATGGTTTTGAATTTATTTAGGGAAAGAAAGTACATTACTGGGAATCTATCCTTTAGGGGGGTGTTCCCAATCCAAAGGTCCTCCCAAAACAAAACTTTATTACCTGAGCACACATCAAATCTGATGAAAGGCTGAAAGGAAGACAAGACTCTAGCAATTGCTTTCCAAGGGGAGAAATGAGAAGCCCTAGGGTCAATGCCAGCATCCCATCCATTAGCTGCCATCCCATGAATACTTTCCACCACCAAGTGCCACAAACTGTCCTACTCCAAAGGAAATCTCCACAACCACTTTCCTAACAAAGCTACATTTCTTAATCTGATATTACCAATGCCTAGACCCCCCGCTTACTTTTCCTATAAACTACATCCCACTTCACTAAATGGTCCTTTTTTGAGTCACAAGAGATTTTCTAACTTATTAGCAACCTTGGTAGGAATCTTAAAGGTAGACAGAAAATACACCAAAAGGTTGGCCAAAGTGGACTTGATTAAAGTGATTCTACCCCCTAGTGAGATATAATTTCTCTTCCACCCTGCTAGCTAAAGCCCTAGCCACCAACTACACTTCATCATCCCGTAAATTCACCCCCGCTACACAACTCTTGTTCCAATTGATTTTCAGATTGGAGACTCTCTCAAAATGCATCACCACCAATCTCAAATTATCCATCTCCTCAATTTCCCCTTCACAAAAGAGAATGATATCATCTGCAAATTGTAGGTGAGTGACAATCACTTGTTGCCTCCCAACTCCCCATCCTTTCAGTAGATTTCTTGAATCAGCCCTAGAAATCAAAACACTTACGACATCCACTACTAAGGTGAAGAGGAAAGGTGACAAAGGGTCTCCTTGTCTAAGGCCCCTCTTTGCAGGAAAGAAGTCCCTAGCTACAACCCTTCATCCACTTACACCATCTCTCCCCAAAGCCTCTATTCTTCAACACTTCTAGAAAGAAATCCCAATCCACCAAATCATAAGCCTTTTCTAAGTCAAGTTTGCATATCAAACCCTTTTCTCCTTTTCATTTTTTGTAATCTACACATTCATTGGCTATTAAAATCTGATCAATAATTTGTCTCCCTTTCACAAAGGCCCATTGATTCAGTGAGATTAAGGAAGAAAGGACTTTCTTGAGTCTTAGTGCAAGAACTTTAAAAATGATCTTATACAGACTCCCAATCAGACTGATCGGTCTAAAGTCCTTGAGCTGAATTGCAGGCATCTTCTTAGGGATCAAAGCTATGAAAGTAGCATTTGCACCCACATTTATTTTTCCTCTTGCAAAGAATTCCAAGAAGACCTCTACTGGGTCATCACCTAAGATGTCCCAATAGTCTTGATAAAAAGCCATAGCGAATCCATCCGAGCCCGGGGCTTTTGATCTTTCCATAGAGAAAAATGCCTCCTTTATTTTTTGAACCTCAAACGGTCTTTCTAGGGGTTCCAACAATTCCCTTTCTCCAACATGCCACTCAAAGTCGGTTAGAGTGGATTTAAATGGGACTGTAATGGGACTGTCATTACAACAATTCCCTTTCTCCAACAATTCCCTTACTCTAATGGGACTGTCATAAATGAATTTAAAATGCTCCGCAAAAGCTTTTGCAATCTCTTCCTCTCTAGTCAGCATTGCCCCATTCCATTCCAAACTTTCTACTATGTTCTTCCTCTTTCTTCCACTTGCCAAGCTATGGAAAAATCTTGTATTACCATCTCCTTCCTTCAACCACTTGCATCTTGATTTTTGTCTCCAGCTTATCTTTTCTTTTTTGAGAATTTCCTCCAACTCTTGTTTCAACTTCCATCTCTTTTCCCTCTCTTCATGCCTCAATCATCTCTCTGCCACAGCAACATCAAGTTCTTGAATCCTTTTACTAATTGCTTCCTTTCTGTCTTCAATTCTACCAAACTCTTCTTTGTTCCAMRCYTYGATCYTRGCTTTTAGMTTTTGTARCTTCTTATAAAATCTATATCCCTTCCATCTAAACTCCACCTGATCCTCTTCCCACCATACTTTTACTTTCTTTTGAAAGTCTGGATGTAACAGCCACATGTTTTCAAATATAAAGGGGCAAGGCCCTCCTATTCTTTCTTGAGATGGTCTAACTGGACAATGATCCGACATAGGTCTAGGTAGTGCCCTCATCACCAAACCACCCCATACTTCCTCCCAATTTGAAGAGAATAAAAATCTATCTAGTTTACAACAAAATGGTTCTTCCTAAAAATTAGACCAGGTAAAATCAACTTGCACCAACGGTAGCTCCCTCAATTCAAAAGAATCCACAAAATGATTGAACTTCCCCATACTTGAGGTGATCCTATGGTTGGGGTTATTTGTTTCAATTATAAACCTAATGACATTAAAAACCCCTCCCAAGCACCACGGACCCTCCCACAATCCCTTATAGCTGCAATTCCACCCAAAACTCCTCCATTTCTCTGTACGAATTTGGCCCATAAGCATTTGTTAAAGCCCATTCCAATCCATCAATTCTTCATCTGAATTTTACTATAACCGTATAGTTACCAATTAATTCTTTTGTACAATCCAAATCCTCATTTTTCTAGATTGTCAGAATACCCACTGAGGCCCCCCAAGACTGTGCAAAAGCCCAACTCAGTCCTCTAGCCGACCAAATACTTCTCATCCATCTCCTATCCACCTCTGACAATTTTGATTCCTGAATCAACACAATATCTGGCTTTTCTTTTCTGAGCATTTCCCTTATCACTCTTCTCTTCCTGCAACTCCCCAATCCCCTTACATTCCAACTAATAATCTTCATTGAGAACCTAACTTATGAGCAACCCTAGAAATCACCTTTTGCTAACCTGACTACCTTTCTTTTCTCCCAGAGAACCCCTTGTCATAGTCCACTTCACACCTCAATCTCTCCACTTCACTCAATTTCTTATTCCTCCTTTTAGGTGTCCTCCTTCAAGCTCTTTCCTCAGGTTATCTTGTTCTTCCTCTCTTTTCTTTTTTTTGGCTTTTCTTCCCATTTCTTCTCTTTGTTGTTTTTTTGCCCATTTTTACCCTTTCTCCCTCCTTTCCCCTTACCTAGGAACTAGGAACTGGAGTGTCACCCTCTTGTTCCTTTTCAAAATTCTCCCCTATTTCCTCCTCTACCTCTACCAAGAGTGTAAAGGTCTATAAAACTAATCCCCAAATCCTTTCCCCTTCATCCACAATGTCATTTAGAACCTCTAAATCCTCTAACAACTCTATTACTTCAAATGAATCACTAGGACAGTCAGCTTTTGGAAGAGTGCCACTAGGATATGCAACTTTTGAATGAGTGTCAGCTTCACCTACAGGCTGAGATAAAACAACTGAGGAAGGGGGCAGATTAGTATCAAAAACTCGAGGAATACAAGAATCAAGACAAAAACTAGAAACAACAAAACCTGATTTGTCACCAGTTCTGCCTAGGTTCTGAGGGAGTTTGCTGGGAGAAGTCTCCTCAGGATCAACCTGTGTTGCACTAACAGGGGAGCAAGGATTGCCTGTTTCTTTGCCATTTGACTTGGGAGAGAACATATTCAAACTGTTGACACCTTGACCTTGATCTAGATGTGGAACAGGTTCTTCTCTGAAATTGGCCAAGACGTTCACCTCCCTCAAGGTACCGCTTCCCATTCTCAAGCTCTTTGATAGCTCCAAAGAATTCGCAAGCTCAGGAGTAAAGTCTTCTCCAAACAGAAGTGTTTTTCCAAGGTCTACACCTGCTATAGAAAAGCTTTTCATTCTAACATTTCCAATTCCCAGTCCCCTCCTTCCTTCAACTTCACCACCTTTTCCCATCTCACCAAATGATCTTTCTCCCCTTCCTCCCGGTTCCCAAATAAAGTCTCACATGATTTTTCTATTTTTCTCACTACTTCGGGCATCCTAAAAACAGGCGTGTAGTACACTACAAGGTTGGCCAAAGTAGAGTTTATTACAGTTATTCTCACACCCAACAAGATATAATTCTTTTTCCACCCCGCTAGTCCCTTCTCAAACCTTTCCACCACTAGGGTCCAAAAAATAGTTGATCTAGGGTTATTACCTAGGGTAACCCTAAATATCTCAAAGGCCAATCCCCTCTTTCAAAAAGCTTTACTACCAATTTCAAGTTTTCCACCCTATCTCTGCTGTCCCATCACAAAAGACTAAAATATCATCGGCAAACTGCAAATGAGTAACCAAGATTATATCTCTCCCTACTGAGAACCACCGCTACTAGAGTAAAAAAGAAAGGGCGAGAGCGGATCACCTTGAAAAGGAAATCTGGTTTCAACCACCAATCCATTTAACATGAATTTTTTTTATCAATAATTTAACATGAATTATTTTAATAATAATATATTATATTTTAATAACTTAGGGACCTTCATCTGAGACATTTTAACATCCCTACCTTGAAAAGGAGATTTGGTTTTCAGTGAAAAAAAAAAAAAACAAACAATGGCAAGACGGTGATACAACTAGAAATTCGAAATGAAATCCTTACAGAAGTTCTTCTGGATGAACCGTTCAAGTTTGGTTTTGGCGGATTCCCCTACAATACCTCTTGATATCCCTTTCTCATTTATAAATCAGTTTGTGGTTGATAAGAAAAAAAAAATAACCGTAATTTTTTTGATAACTAGGGTTATTAAACGCCTTCAATGGAAGGCCATTCAACATAAGATTGGAATCTGATTGAGAAGAATACCAAACGAAGCTAGCTAAAGTTACAGGGAAAGATGAGAGACGGAGCTGACCGTACTAAAGAGCTTGGCGAGAGATTTATCGGAAAAGGGCATGAAGTCCATGTAAGCAAAGCTGCGGCCATTGGTCCTCACAATGTCGACTGCCTTCACAGTCCCCAACGAAGAGAAGGTTTTCTGGAGATCTTCTGCCATTACGCTCCCGCCCAGTCCTCCCACAAATATCCTCGTCATAGTTCTAACATTACTTCCTTCATACCCTTCCATTTTCCCCTCCAGCCTTTCTCAGGCCCCAGGAACTCCCTTTCTTTGATATCTGGAGTGATTCCGTCCCTTTCTCTTAAAACTGCACCGCTCACCCAAATGGGAGGCGCAAATCGTTGATATTAGGTATTGTTTGATATCACTTAAAATAAGTACTTTTTTTAAAGCACTTAAAATTAGGACCTACCCGTGCATTTGTATATAAACAAAAACGAACATGAAGCTCTATGACATTTCCAAATTAAATGGTTGGATTCAAGGCTTTTTATTAGATTTTGTTGGTTTGTTTTTATTTTTGTATTATTTTTGTTATAAGAGGATATTTTTTGTATTATAAAAAATATCCTCTTATAACAATTTTATAAACCACCTTTGTTCTAATGCTAACAAAGGCCTCTCCTATAGTTTTGATTTGAGAAAAGAAAATGCAAATACCTCATTGAATTTACCAAAATACCCTTATTATCGTTAATACATTAAGTTTCAACCTTACCTTCCACTAATTTATTTTGCAAAACAATTTTTAAAAAATAATTCTTCTTATTCTTCCCGGACAAAGTAAGGTAAAAAGGGTGCTAAGCAAAGGAAGGTATTTTCGCCTTTCTTCAAAACAATAGAGGAGGCTTTTATTAAAGGTCAAAACACTAGGGAGTTTTGTAGGATTGTTAGAACACCCAAGGAGGTTTTTATAATTTTCCTTATTTTTAAATGGAATTTAAATTAATTTAAAAATAATTAAACTACATTTAAAATTAATATTTTTACTAATTTTTTTAAATTAGTAAAAATTGAATTTATTTTAGTTTATTAAGTTTTTATTAAATTTAAAATCCTTTTGAAATTTAATTAACTATATACATTTTTAATTTTCAATGGAATTTAAGTTGGTTTTAAATTAATAAAATTTAATTATAAAAATAATAATTGTTTGATAATTTTTTATTAGTTTTATATTAATTTTAAATTGATATTAATTTTTAATTTATCTTATTCCTTTTATTAATTAATTTATTTTTATTATATTAACAAAAATGTTTTTATCAATAACAATAATTAGTAACTATTTTTATTTTATTTAAGTAACTTATTAAATTATTTTTATTATGGTTAATTTATTTTTATTATTGTCGATTTGAATATAAATGGATTATAATTTTAAATGGAAGTAGATTATTTAATGCAAATACATCTAATGCAAATACATCTAATATATATAATTATAGTTAAATTGAAATAGATATATATAGATAAAGTTAATGTATTTTATGCAATTTAATGGAGTAATGGATATATGAGAGAATTAGTGACAAGAGTTATTGAAGGAGATCGAGAGTGAGGTGGCGTTTGATAAATCTAAAATTTCAAATCTTAAAAGTTAAAAAGGTATTTTTTGTCCAAAATTCGAAAAGAGGCATATGTGTTTTTTTACTTTTTAGAGGCTCTGAATCCATAAGTTTGTTTGCGTTTGATCAACCTTTTACCATCTGAAATTTACTGATTTTACTATTTTACCCCTAGAACATACTATTTGGAAATGTTGAGTTCAATTTGCATTATCTCATAAAAAATAATTTTCAACTTCAAAATAACATTGAAACAATACAAATAAAAAATGATAAATTAATAATTAATAAATGAAACAATTAAAATTAAAAAAAATAATTAATGACTATAAAAATATTAAAATAATTAATAATTAATAATTTACACAAATAAAAATTAAAATAATTTTTAAAAATTAATGAAATAATTAAAAATTACTAGTTAATAAAAATAATTATTAATTATTAATGTTTAATAAAAAATAATTATTAAATGTTAATAATTAATAATTAATAATTAATATTAAAATAATTAATAATTAATATTAAAATAATTAATAATTAATGAAAATATTATTATTACTACTCATTGAACCACCGTTGCAAGTTGTAGCTACGGTGGCGGTGGCAAGAAGATAGGAGGGAGGAGGGAGGGAGAGAGAGAGAGAGAGAAAGAAAAGGAACCGCCATTGCTGCAACTTGTAGCGATGGTGGCAGGAAGACAGGGGAGAGAGAAAGAGAGAGGAGGAACCGTCGTCACTGCAAGTTGCAAGTTGCAACGGTGGTGGCGGGAATACAAGAGAGAGAGAGATAGAGATAGTGCAGCGGTGGTGGTGGTGGTGGCAGTGGAGCTTCATTAGGTCGCAGTGAGAGTTCGATTCGAGTTACATGAAGGACAAAACATGTAATATTAAAATTTCTTTGAGGGCATTTATGTCTTTTATGCACCTCTAAATTACATCTAAGCGCATTAAGTAGCCTCTCCACCTCTTAGAAATTAAGATCTAAAATCCAATTTCAGATCTGTAATAAGAGGACATACCAAACGAAGATGGCGTATGAAAAGCAACGTTTTCAGATTTAGACATCTGAAAAGTGCAATCGCCACCTAAATGTCATAATTAATGAGAGATTATTAAAATAGTTAATGGGAAAGATGAGAGAGAAAAAAGTGATAATGGTGCATTAATGGGGAGTGTTAAAAGTATTAAAGGCGATTGATCACTTGAGTTATTTTGTTCAATTTTAAAATTATAAATAAAAAAAAAAAACTGAAAAAAGATAGATACCTTTGAAAAGAAACTAGAAAAAAAAAGTGACTTTGAGAATAAACCACAAAGTAGGAAAGTGCCATGTGGACAAATTTCATTTTATTATATAGATATAGATTTAAGTTAAAATAAGTGGTGGGACCATGCAATAAGTGGAAAATAAGTGCTTATTCCTCTTTGGCAAAAAAACCTTGAGTGTTTATTACAAAAATAAGCAACCTTTTGGGCTGCTTATTATAAGTGATTATTAAATAAGCGCTTGTTTGTATTTTCTGGGATGAGTATGTCCCTAAAAAAATTTGAAATTTCAAGATTGCCCCCACAAATGGAGAAAACACTCGTCTTCTCCATTCGTGTAGGGGGTTATTGTAGCGGTAGTTTCACACACAAGGGGCAATAGGCAACTGGAAGAATGGCTAAGAATGACCGGTATGTTCATAGTTTTCCATTTGTTTGTTTCTCTTGCATCTACAATCTGATTTGGACTGTGTTTTGTGGTTTTTTAGTGCCTAAAACTAGATTTGGGCATTTTTTGTATAGAATCGGTTTTTGAACAACATATACATAGTGCTCAGAATCTCGCCAGCCACAAGATGTATAGTGTTTTTTTTTTTTTTTTGCATATTCTAGTGAAAAAAAAACCATAAACCGATTTTTTTTAGGGATGTTATTCGAATAATAATACGTTTTTTATATATTTGTTCAGGTCTTCCTGCACAATATAAAGATTTGTATGCATAATATGAATTTTTTGTTGGATTTCTTGGAATATTACTTTAATAATATGCAAATATTGATTTATTTTTGTTTTTTTTTTGCATATCCCAAATTTTGTTTTGATTTTTCTGGAATATTAATGTGAATAATTTTTTTGGAAGTACTTTTATAATAGTGCTTCATAAAAGCAGTTTTGTAAAAGTTGCTTTTTTAAGGTAATTTAAGTTAGCATGTAGTGCTTTAGGAAATTGCTTTGTATAAGTCGCACTTGACACCACTATATTAACAAAGCCACGACTACAAGTATTATATGTCAACAAGACCTCATGGACATTATATGCACAATAATGTCAATTTAAACACCATACAAGCAAATAAGCAAAGTGTCAAATTAGTACAAAATGTAATTTATCATTTGTTGTTGAGTAAACACATCTGAAAGCTCACATCTCATGCATCCCTACAATGAATCTCTAGTTTTGATTATGTATCATGATTGGCCTCTCATGACTAGCTTGGGGGTGTTATCCCTTGTGGCCTTGTACTACTGTTTGCTGAGAGGCATTACCCTTCATGGCCTGTCTGAGGGTGTTACCCCTCGCGGCTCCTATAATACAATTTAGGGGATGTTGGTCAATGGGATTTTGATTCTCATTGACCAAGAATCCCATGTTCTTTTTTCATATTTATGTGAAGTAAGTGATACCCATGTATACTATCCATAAAAGAGTGAATGCCCCTTTTTTTCTGGAATTTTTATTGGATGTTTTTTATCCCCCTTGTCTAAACATACAATGGGCATAAAGAGGTTATATATGTCATTTACTCTCATTTTACAAATTGCCCATTTATAATTGTTTAGAAACTGCTCACTTATAACTATTCAGAAACTGTCTATGAATTATACTTTTGCACATACATATTTACTAGTCTTCTAGGTGGGTAAATAACTTTCCCACTTGGGGGAAAAATTGCCAATACTTGAATAGGACAAAAATGCCCCTTTTAATAATGGATTTTTATGGATAAAATGGCCATTGTCTTATTTACATGAAAAATAAAAAAACATGAGTAAATGCACTTACCCGGATAAGTTTTTCCTGGAAAACACACTTACCCGGATAAATAACTTACCAAAAAATGAACGAGGCCTTAGAAATTTTATAATCATACTTACATGACCATACACAATGTGCATATCTTTATACTTGACACCTCATATGCACATAGCCTATCACTCATTCAAACACAATCATTCATACTCATGCGCAAACATTTGCAGTCACAGCTCCACATACTCACATATTTTTGCCATCTAGCATTGCTTATACACAAAATTTATATATCAAAATGGGATTCTGCATCTTGAATATTATGAGTTCAAACCCAGAAATTTATACTGTAATGCCATATATGATGAGGCATACACAAATCCACACTTAGTATCACATAGGTTCATTGTCCGTGTATACTTGCATATTCAATTTAGGCAAATTCAACCCCTCGATAATCATGCTATGTAACTTTACACGCCCACCATACAAAGCATTTAATATTCATATCCCTATTCTATTTAACGTCACTCCACTAACACTAAGGGTTGTCATTGCAAAATTTTTAGAAAATTTGGGGGCTATTATTGCAAAATTTTTTAAAAAGTTGGTGGTTGTCCTTGCAAGGAAAAAATTTTCAAAAAAAAAAAAAAGAAAGATAAATCATGCCAAGTCCAAAACACTAATTACTTGTAAAGTTCTTCAGAATTTTGGAGGCTAATTACTACTAAAAACTCCTTGGAACTTTGGGGGCTAATAACTACCAAATTGTCAAACAATACCAGACCCAAAAAATTATTGTGCTATGCCACACTACAATTACACTTAACCATGTTGTGCCAGGCTTACACATAACTGCATCATGCTTATTCTCCGTGTTCAAAGCTTAAGAAAATTATGTTGAAAGGTATGAAATTTAAAATTTTCATGGCCGAACCTATTAGGGTTGCTGGTTGAATTTAAAAAAAAAAAATCAGTCCAACTTAGGAACTGATTTCTTAGTATTTTGAAAAACAGAATTTTCTGGATTGAATTTGCATTGAACTGGATCAGATTTGAAACCCAAATTTCAAGCATACTTGATATAGAATCCACAAATTACAGCTCTTAGAGTGGTTGTTCATGCCCAAAATTTAGACCTAGATTGGCCTCCAACTGAAAATGGTGTAGCTAGAAAGTTGAGGCCGATCTTGCAACATTGCTTTAGTTGATTTAATCTCCAACTAGTGGAATTCGATGTAGTTGTGTGACCCACTTCTTCTTTGATGTTTTTCTTCAAAACATAGCAAAAATCTGATGGAGAACTAGTCCTCTTCAAGGTTAGTTCGAACTAGGGTTTTGGGATCAAGGGAGAAGAGAAAGATAACAAAAGAGAGTGTAGAAAAGTGATGTATCAACCTCTCCCTCTTAATACTATATACAGAGTTTTGTCCAATGTGATTATGTTTTGATCCAAATCAGATTTGGATTAGGACTTAATCATACTAATAGAATGGAGCTCCATACCCATATTCGATCCAAATCACATGACAACTAATTTGTCATGTCTCTTCATTTACTCGTCTTACTAGTAATGGGTTAAGGCCCATTTCCTTTAGTGATTCACATATATAAGTGTTGCAAGGCTTCTTAGGCCTCAATAGTGCATGACTTGGGAAAGGTCTCACATGAGTCTATATGGGTTCAGCCCATGTTTAGAAAGAGATAGTCCAAATTCACTACACATGGGCAGTGGACCCTTGACC
This sequence comes from Nelumbo nucifera, assembly GCF_000365185.1. The sequence continues at coordinate 2,577,465 of NW_010729083.1, read as the reverse complement.
CAATTAAGTTAGGCTTAGTTTAGCCCCAACACTTAAGTCTAAGTGATCATTGGTTTCAGCCACCATATGAAGCCCAAGGATAATGGACTGATATGAGATAAAGCCCATCAGGTTATAAGCCCTATAATGATATCTTGTCCTTGACTTCTTTGCTCTAAATGATCAAAACACTGTTCACAGGGAAGGACCATCTCAGCTGTAAATGATAAAGCCCTATAATGGTCATTGATTGCAAAATGCAATGTCACACCCTCTACTCAAATGGATCCAAAGATTAAAACCTCCTGTAAACTTTTTCCAAAAAATGGCATAAGATAAGTATAAATACATTTTGCAAAATTGATTTCCAATATAGTTGAAATCCACTACCAATAGTTTTAGGTTTCCACCAGAGATAGTGTAAACCTAGATATTCATTTTTTCTGATAAATCGGTTAATCCTATCACTATGATCATCTACTTAAGTAATATTCTAAAATGCTCAAACATGCCTGGGTATTTGACCTTAAGTGAATCTTACTGATTGGCATTTCAAAAATAGTTCAATTCAATACCTAGTATAGTATCATAATCAAGTTCGGGGTTAAATGTCAACTTTCCAGTTTTGCCCATTTGCCTATGAAGTTTAGGGCATGACTAGAAATTGGTCAAGGTTTAGTGCTTCTTACAAACACCCACTGATTGTAGTTGGGGTCTAACCCTAGCAGTTGAGACACGCTACTCCACCAATTCAGAAATAAATCAATGTCAACCTTATCAAGATAAACTCCAAAAATTTATCTAATGGCTAAGAATTTTCTAAATTAACACAAGTCTCAGAAATGTCCAATTTAAGATGTAATTCATAGAAATATACCAATTTCAACATAAAATAATAATGTACTGATATTATTAATACATAAAGGTCAGTGTACATTAATCTGATTGGAGCTATAAGCGTACACTACCTAACAAATTAATTCAAATTTTAAGGATAAAAATTCCCAAAATGCGTAGCATCATAACCATCAAATAATAAAACAATCCTTGACTTCATTTACAAGTAGTCAAAATTAAGTATGGGGATAATATAAGACGGTGGCATTACAAAAGTATGTGGACCTGGTTGATCGAGGGCTAAACTTGGGTCAGACCGATCCATTTTATGCAATAATTAATTAAAAACCAAGGTGCTAGACATTCCAGTACAACAACAAATAAGCACATGTTCAATTAGATAGCCAAACACTTTAGAAGCAAAATTGTATCCAACTATGTCACTAACATTCTAGAAAGAAAATAAACATGTGATTTAAATAATTAAATAAGAAACATTTTAGAATAAAGGGTAAACTTGGAATTAATAAGAAAATTCTAGAATTTCTGAAATGTAGCTCACTCAAAACCTATAAATAGGGATCCCCACGTGCCATTTTGGGGACCTTTTGGACCACCATGGATCCATTTCCCCTTGGCTTGGTCATTCCCTCTCTCTCTCTCCCATGTCTATGGCCTTACAAGAAGAAGAAGCAAGAGAAAGAAATCAAGTTAGATTAAAGCAAATTATATTGCTTTCCTTATACATAGTATATATATATATATATATATTTTAAAGAGAGCTAGTTAGCTAGAGTCATTTTTGAAGAAATTCTTAAGTTTCAATAGTTTTCGAGGTTTGAAAAGCTGAGAAGCTTTTGAGCTTTTATAGGTTCACCCATCCATTATGACTCTCTTCATTAAGATGAGCATCTAAGAAAACTCTTGCTGCTGAATAGTTTGAGCTTTGTATTGCTATATCTACCTATTTAGAGGTCTCTTCCTGTAACTTTCCTTGTGTTATATTTGTATTATCTTGAGTGTAGCAATGTGTTTTACTTTAACACCATTAAGGTCTTGTAGGTGCCCAGAAGTCAGAAGCCCTATTAGTTAAGTATTACAATCACTTGCAGGTAGGGGTGGATTCAAGCTGAGCTGAGCCGAATAGCTACTCGAGCTCGAGCTCAGTTCGAACTAGAACCTTGAGCTCGAGCTCGGCTTGAGTCAAAAGCTCGTAAGCTTGAGCTCGGCTTGGCTCGAGCTCAACTTGAGAAAAATGTTTTATAAAAATAAAAAAATTATATATAAAAAATATTTTTTATTTAACATTTAAAAATTAAGAATTACAATAATTAGTTATTGTTATATATACAAATAAAAATAATATATCTATAATATTTTTATTATATATTATTTATTATTATTATTATTATAAAAATTATTTATTTAATACTAGTCTCATGAGGTTCATGAGCCGAGTTTCACTGGGCTCGAGCTTGGCTCAATTANTATTATTATTATTATTATAAAAATTATTTATTTAATACTAGTCTCATGAGGTTCATGAGCCGAGTTTCACTGGGCTCGAGCTTGGCTCAATTAGCAAACGAGCCTATATATCAGGCTCGAATTTGGCTTGAAGGTCGGTTTAAACCGAGTTGAGCCGAGCTTTTCAAGAGCTGAGTTGAATAGCTCATGAAAGGCTCAACTTGTGGCTACCCCTATAGATAGGGTAGGGGTTTTGGCTAAACCTGACCCTCCCCAATCCTACATTGAAATTACCAAAATTCCCTTAGTGCATATATTTCATATATTTATTAAAATACCCAATCGTTTTTGACCCTAGTGCTCATGTGCTCATATGTTTCTCTCTGTTAATTTCCTTCTTTCTTTCCATTTTATTTTTCAGAACCTAATTGGAAGTTTCCCAATTGGGTTGAGCCGTTGAACAAGAAGAGTGTGACCCAAAACGCCAAAACAAGGATAATGAGATGTCAATCTCTTTCCATAAACTCCAAGACTTTTTATAAAATCAAATAAAAACAGAATATTCATTTTTATTCTCCGATGATTAAAAAGACTAACAAATTATTGAAAAAATCCAGTACAGTGATGTTACAATTTTTTATTCGTTGATGAAACCATTAAACTAAGTTAACTTTTCACTATTACAAAAAAAACATTAGCTTTTTCAAAAAGAAAAGAGCTAACTAAATTAACTTAGGTAAATTAATAAGTCTACTAATAATAACTTAATTAAACTTAGTTGACATGTATTCGTTGCCCTTAATAAATTAATAACTTAATTAAACTTAATAAATAAGTTAACTTATTAAAAATAATTAGAAATATTAAAATATAATAATTAATTGTTATTATTAATAAAATTGTAATTTTTAATATCTTAAAATTATTAAACTTAGTAAAAAGTAAATTAATAAAGTTTGATTATTTTAATAAAAATTATAAAAGGGGGTTTGAATACAATGCCAGAGAGATGATACTAGAAAAACTTACAACCAATCAAACGACATCATAAAAGTAGTAACCAATCAAGTGGGCTTTCATCAGAACTCATAGGGTTGTGACTGTCAAAGCCTTTCTTGTATCATGTCTTTCTGGCATCATAGATTTTCTCTAATAAAAAGTAAATTAAGAATTAGGTATTTTCTCTCTTGTTCATTTCTTTCTCTTCCCTAGCCTCTTATATTTCGTTTTAGTTGTAGAGGGTTCCAAGATATAGAGATTTATTTTGAATAATTCAATCTATAGTCATAGAGATCTGTTTTAATCCCTATAAATATTTGACAATTTGATACCCAAAAAGTTATAGAGGTTCCAATTAAATTGGTCAGTCAGGTTCTTTACTTTAATATGAACTGATTTTATGTTTCACAATAGATGAAATTTCCCATTTAGATTGCTTGTTAAAACCCCCGAAACCCTTAAAAATTGCAGACACCTCTTGTTCACTAAGTGTATGTCATGCATTATTGATTACACCCATCATTGTTCATCTAAAGGATGACGGATCCCATATCATCATACTGAGTTATGAGGGCAAGCTTTGATCTATTCAAGATGTATAACCCTGAATTATAGAGCATATCATCAAACAAACAACCTGCCTTCATTTTCTTTGCTTTAAAGTGGGAACCACATCATTCTACTTCCCATTTTACTTCTCAAAAACAAATAAAATGATGCAGTCATGAAAACAGGGAAAAATTTTCTTCTTTTTCACGTAAATTCTTTATACATGCCTTGGTAGCAAACAGTTGGGAACTGCTAGTGTTTGAACTTGGTTGAAGATTCGATAGCAGCAAAAAGTTTCACTGCAGATTGCAGTCACTGTAATTCTCCAAGCTTCAAAGTCACTTTCCTATGTTTCAAACTCAGGCTTTAACCAACAAAGGCCACATAGATAAGGGATCAACTATGAGTTCAAGGAGACTAAATCCATGGAGCAGAAAATGTTTAAGAATTACATGATATTATGAGTTGGCCAGATTTAATTTCCTGTCAACCAACTTGCCTAGCCTGCCCCACCTATGCCTCCCGGTTGATGTGTTCATTGACTAGCCAACAATCACAAATGGGGCCTCCAATGTTGCTCCTACAGTGATTACCTAGCCATTTTGTTTTCTCAACCTCTAATCTATGCATAGCATGCCAAGATTTTCTTGTTTCTTCCCTGTTGATTCTATGTTTATGATCAAGAATAAGGTTTTGTACATCTATGTACTGTTGCACCTTCATTTTACTTGATGAAATGCATGTTTTCATTGCTGATAGAAAATTACTTTGTGAATCTAATTGATAGAAATATTTTCTGTTTCTTTGTACTAATTCCCTTTCTGTTCGGTATGTGGGGACTTGATATTCATAACAACAAGGGGGTTTTCCTTAATGTATCATGTAGAATTTAATAAATATATGTGGTCCTATATTGGATTGAACTAAAATCCTAGAGATCTGTACAAATCTATGTACAAAGATGTTTTGAATAAATACATATAATAAATATAGCATTTATGGAAATACTGGATTCTATAACACTTTTCTTGATAGAATTTATTTGATGCCTCCAACATTTTTGTAATATCTCTATTAAATATAACAGAAAAGGGGTAGTAGGGTTAGGAGTTGCTCATGCTGCCATCCCTGTATCTCTGTGCTGGATGACAAAATAGAAAATACTGTTGCACCTGAACCCTTTCTTGAACTGAAGCACGCCTAAATCATAGTTCAGATGTCCCACAATATTTCCTTTACATCCTCATTGAATTTTGTAACCTACTTCTTACATGCTAGTATTTGCTTGTGCAGAGAAACAGAGAAACAAAGTTTATTACTTTTCACAGAGAAACAAAAAACAACCTACATTTAGTATCCCTCATGTGACTGATTGACTGGTGACTAGTGAAGCCGTGAGAGGATTTGCCTAGAACCAAAATGCTCTTTTGCACTAAATATTGGAAGCCCAATAGCCTACTGGGAATCTGGGATTATAGACTGTAGGCTTTTATTTAAGATAAATTAAAACTTTTGCAATAAAAATGCTCTTTTTAGTATGTTGTTTGAGCATGGATAATGGTACTTGGAATTATCAGTAAGCTTGATGTATTATGCTTATTGGTGACTAAAACTTGAAGTTGGATTGAATCAAATGTTTTATTAGATGTAAGTGTTGGTTATTTCTTGTAACTTTGTTGTTTAATTGGCTGATAGAGTAGTCAATATAGGATGAAGTGGACCTTTATAACGTTTAGAGTTTAGAGTAAGCACCAAGAAGCAAGACTTTAATGCGAGGTTCGTGATGGGAATTTGTGGAGTTTGAGAGTCTGGACGAGTTTGATCAGTCTCACTTATCAAGGTTTTGCCTGGTAAGTGGTACATGCCCAGCCAGAGATTCACTGAGACGACCCAAGTCTAATTGCTGTGATGGGTCTATTCACGAACGGTCTAATCCCAATTGTGAAAATTTTAGTATATCTCTACACTTTTTTTTTTACATTTTTTTGGGCTTTCATGTAATTTTCAAACTTCATTTAGTTTGGACTGGATTGGGTCCAATCCGGTCCATTTGCATTTTAATTTGACTGGATGGGATCTGGTTTGTATAGGGTTTGAACCGGATTTGGTCCAGCCTATTTGTAAATGGACAATATTGGACTAGATCGGATTGGACCAAATCGAGTCCAATTGACAACCCTAGGTGTGAGTGTCCATTAGGGGTGCAGGTTGGGTGGGTTGGGTTGGGTTTATGGTCAACCTAGGCCTAGCTCTAAAATTTGGGCGTAGGGCCTGAGCCTGAGGTCAACCACAATCTTTTTAATCCAAGCCTAGCCCACAATGTAATTTGATGCACTCGGGTTGGGTCGGGCCTGGGCCGGGCTCGAGTTGGTTAATGAATCCACTCTAAAATTATACACACACATATATTTATACATATATGTGCATATAAATATTTATACAAATATTTATGTATATATGTAAATATGTATGTGGGTAAACATGTATACAAATGTATATATACAAATATGGATGCATATATATGTAAATGTGTATGCAAAATTTACACACACACACATATATATGTGTGTTTGTATAGTTGGGTCGGGTTTGGGCTACCTAAGGTTTAGGCCCCGGCCCAGCCCAAAAAATAAAAAAAGCCAGACTTCTTGAACTTGAACCCAGCCCGAGGACCAAAAATATCAAAGTCCAGCCCATATAAAATTTCAGGTTGGGCCGGTTCAGTCTTGGGCTAGGCCCGCCCAAATTGCACCTCTAGTGTTCACACGAGTTTAGATTCAGTCTGCAAAGACTGGAGAGTACAATTTGTTGAATCCGAGCAATGAAATTAGGCTCAAATGCTATTAGAGATATTATGTCAGCTAAATTCCATCTGCAACTTTCAATGTAATAGATGAACTACTAGGAGGTGGTATGTGATGAAGGAAGATTTGGCCCGACCTCGTAACCACTCAACACGTGGCAAAGGCAACAGCTCGGCACAACAGCACGCCTAAGGTGCGAGCTCTGAAAGGAGAAACCAGCGGTCCGAACTCCCTACAAGGAGCCCGAGCTCTCCCTTAGGCCCCGAGCCTTACGAACACAAAGGGCAACAACCCGAACTAGCCTACCCCATGGTAGTTCAGGCCACACCTCTATCCGAACTCAAGACTTCACATCGCACACCACTCCAGCACTTCGCCTCCAGGACGCTGAACTGAACAACCGTACCGTACCTGACACCGAAGGAGTCCATATCCAGGGGCGGCGCACCTGATTGACTTGGGATCTGACGCTTGACAGCCGCACTTCA
>NW_010729083.1:2532305-2547614 GCF_000365185.1 Nelumbo nucifera | reverse complement strand
GGTCGATGCCCCATTGTGCAAAGGGCCATGGACTAGTGAGGTACTTGAGGTCGGCAGCAGGCTGATGGTGGATATTGGCATGCTTCTAACACTTGTTGCATTTTCTGACGAGCTCGACAGCTTCTGCCTTCATCTTTGGCCAGTAGTATCCTCGTCGAAGTGCCTTTTGGGCGAGGGCTCTGCCCCCCAGGTGTCCGCCGCATAAACCTTCATGAGTGTCACGGAGTACGAGCTCGGCTTCGGCGGGTCGCAAGCAACGCAGGTAGGGGAGCGTGTAGGACCGAAGGTACAACCATTCGTCTATTATAACATATTTGGCTGCCTGACGCTGCACCCTCTTGGCTGCGTTGCGGTCCGCAAGGAGGGTTCCATCTAGCAAGAAGCTCGTGAGTGGGTCGATCCAGCTCGGCTCTGCTTCAAGGATGGGAGCGACCTCCTCTGCCCCACCGAGAATGCTAGGCCGAGGTAAGTCCTCTATGTACACGGTTCTCATGGTGTTGTGACTTGTGCTGGCTAACCGGGACAAGGCGTCGGCCTCAGTGTTCCCTGACCTCGGGATTTGCTTGATGAAGTGTGABTGGAAGTTGAGCAAAGCTTCCTTTACTTTTGCCAAGTATGCAATCATAGTGAGCTCGCGTGCTTTGTATTCGCTCGTAACTTGGTTGACCACGAGTTGAGAATCACTACAGATAACTATGTGCTTTGCTCTTACCTTGTGCGCTAGGTTCAGCCCGGCTATCAGTGCCTCGTACTCTGCCTCGTTGTTGGATGCCGCGAACTCAAAACGTAGTGCGTATTACAATTTCATGCCACCCGGGCCGCGTAGCACTATTCCAGCCCCGCTGCCCTGCTGGTTCGAGGAGCCATATACGTGAAGGATCCAGGGATCCTCATCCCAGTTCGCGTTTGGCCTAACTAGAAGAGATGCCACACTGGTTGCTACTTCACGAGGTTCAGACTCTATTGGCTTGGAAGCTCCGGGCTCACCCCAACTAGGGATCTCGGGCTCGACCGACCCAGGGGCTTCGAGGCTAAACGTGCACTCGGCGATAAAATCTGCTAGGGCTTGGGCCTTAATAGCAGTTCATGGCTTATACTGGAGGTCGTACTCACTGAGCTCGATGGCCCACTTCGTTAGCCGACCGAAAACCTCAGGCTTGAGCAAGACTTGCCTCAGAGGTTTGTCAGTCAAGACCATGACCGTGTGAGCCTGGAAATATGGGTGGAGTTTCCGAGCTGCAATTACCAGTGCATCTGCTAGTTTTTCTATCTGCGGGTATCTTGTTTCTGCTCCCTACAGAATTTTACTAACATAATAGACGGGCCGCTGGACCCGATTTACTTCTTTTATTAGTACTGAACTGACCACCTCGTCGCTTGCCGAGAGGTACAGTTCTAAGACCTCACCTTCCTCGGGCCTGGCTAAGGTTGGCATAGTAGCGAGGTAGCTTTTTAGCTTGTCGAACGCAAGCTGGCAGTCTTGGGTCCATTCGAACCCTTTGCCTTTGATTGCCTTGAAGAAGGGCAGATAGCAGTCTGCCGATTTGGACATGAAGTGGCTCAGAGCGGCTATGCGTCCGTTTAGCCTCAGAACTTCTTTTACTTTCCGGGGTGGTCTCATATCTAGGATGGTCTTTATCTTGTCCGGGTTGGCCTCAATATCGCGCCGGTTGACAATGTACCCTAGGAACTTACCCGAGGTGACACCGAAGACACATTTGTTTGGGTTCAGTTTCATGCTAAATTGACACAGAATTTGGAAGACAAAATCTAAGTCTTTTGTTAATTCCTGTGAAGATTGCGTCTTGATGACCATGTCGTCTACATAACACTCTATTTTCGTTCCAATTAAGGGCCGAAACAGCTTATTTTCAAGTCTCTGGAAGGTCTTCCCAGCATTATTCAGTCCGAAGGGCATGACCTTGTAGTAGTACAGGCCAAACTCGGTTATGAAGCTGGTTTTTTCCTCATCGGACTGGTCCATCATGATTTGCTTGTAGCTTGAGTAGGCGTCCAAGAAGATTAGCAACTCATGTCCCGAGGTCGCGTCCACTAGGTGGTCAGTTCTGGGGAGGGGGAAGCAGTCTTTTGGGCAAGCTCAGTTCAGGTCGGTGTAGTCGACGCACATGCGCCACTTGCCGTTTGCCTTTTTCACCAGTACTGGGTTGGCTACCCAGCTTGGCTAATGTACTTCCCTTATGAAGTCCGCTGCGAGGAGCTTTTCGACCTCCTCGTCGACCGCCCTCCAGCGCTCCGGGGCTAAGTTGCGTTTCTTCTGTCTAATGGGTCTGACTACAGGGTCAGTGTTAAGTTTGTGAGTTATAAGGCCAGTGTTATTCGGCCGCGGACCATGCAAAAATATCTAAATTTCGAAGTAAGAAACTCACCAGTTCGGTTCGTAGAGGCTCCTTGACGGAAGCACTGATCTGCAGCGTTCGAGTTGGATCTGTAGCCAAAGTTGGGATTGCAACCGTTTCCTCTGTGGGCGAAGCTCGTTCCTCGCTCCGCTCCGTAGGCTGCTCCAGCTCGACTCAAGCTGGTTTTTCCTTTCAGGGCGGCAACATAGCACTTGCGGGACTCAAGCTGGTTGCCCCGCGCTACCCCCACACCGAAGTCCGTAGGGAACTTCATTGCTAGATAGTAGGTGGAGACCACTGCCCGCAGAATATGCGTGATTGGCCGCCCTATTATGGCATTGTATGGGGAGGGGGTCGCGACCACCAGGAAATCGTGGTTGAGTCTGACCGCACAAGGCCACGTGCCGACTTCCACAGGCACCGTTATCTTCCCGAGGAGCTTGACTTCTTCTCCGTTGAAGCCCACTAGAGGAGTGTTTGCGGGCTTCAGCTCGCTTCTCTGCAACTGTAGCTGGTCAAATGCCGACTTGAAGAGGATGTCTGCTGAACTACCTGAATCCACAAGTATGCGCCTGACTTCGAAGTCGCTAATCCTTAGTTTTATGACAAGCGTGTCATCGTGGGGGTTGTGGACACCTCGCGCATCATCTTCTGTGAAGAAGATCGCTTCTTCTGTCTTCGGCCTCTTTGGAGGGTTCTGTGCTTCTCGGGCTGCCTCGCGAACTGACGTTCGGGCTGCTGCCGAAGTACACTCTGCTACCACCGAACCTCCCACTATCACATGGATGGTTCCCCGAACTGGACTCTCTTCCGGAGGTTGTCATTGCAACTCTTCGGCTGGTCTGCTGCAGGATTCGAGGGTATCCTTTTCGTGCTCCCCTTGCCGACCTGCCTTATTATTATTATTAATATGCCGGGCCGGGTTTCTTCTGTCACCTGGGTTGGAGGGCTCACCTTCTCTTTTCCTCTTCTCGACCCCGCCTTCGGTTCTTTGGTTGATCTCTTCCTCTGTTCTCATGAACTTGTCTGCGAGTTTGAGGAATTTGGCCACGGTCGCGGACTGACTGGCTACCATGTGCCATTTAAACTCCTTGTGTGTTACTCCTCTCTTGGCCGCCGCGAGCTGTACCGCTGGGTTTAATCGCGGTATCTGCAAGCACTCTTCATTGAACCGCTTAATGTAGCCCCGGATGGATTCTCCTTCTCTCTAGACTACTCCGAAGATGCTTTCCTCAGTTCTGGGGCACCGCTTGCTGGTAACGAAGTGTGTGGTGAAGACTTGCACGAAATGGGTCCAGCTTCTTATTGACCCTGGGGCTAGGTTCTTGTACCAGGTGCGGGCCACCCCCTTGAAGGTGGTGGTGAAGGCCACACACATGCATGATTCACTGGCCCTAGCGAGGTGCATTTGGGACTGAAAAGCATCAACGTGGTCATTGGGGTCAAAGGACCCATCATACTTGTCCAAAGGTGGGAGCTTGAAGTCTCTAGGCATGGGGACTGCTAGGAGTTCTGATGCGAGGGGGGAAGGAACTGAGAGAATTAGGGCAGCTTTTACCTCGTCCGAGCTCGTCTCTTCCTTACCTCTGAGCTCGGGTAGGACATGGGTGGTAGTTCGGCGACTTCGCCGATGCCTTCGTTGTTGAGTGGGCCTGGTACTGGCACTGCTGGCCTCTGTGTTGCCGAGCTCGATGGGCCTAGAATGTTGATAGTCTACTGCTAGGGCGCTGAATCGGTTTTCTATGAGCGGGAACTCAGGCTTGGAGAGCCAAGGTGCTGACTTTGTGGGTGAGGTTCCCGACCCGCCTGCGAGCTGCAAGGTGGGGGGGATTTTCCTTTCCCTTCGGCCTGGGGATGAGGCCTGACTGTTAAGGGGGTTCTGGAGTTGGGAGGCTTATCCTCGGTGAGGGCATCCACCCTGAGGGGAGGCCTTAACCAGCTTCGGAGCGGGGTGCCGAGGTGGAAGCAATGGCTGGTTCAGGGGTAGTTGGGGGAACTCCTGCTGATAGTGGTGTTGAGAGAGGTGGTGTAGTACTTGGTGCTGTTGGAGTTGATGCTGTTGGAATTGTTCCATTTGGGCTTGCATTGCCCGCATGCATTGCATCAGGTCGTCAAACTGGTTATGGCGGGTTGCCAGGGGGACAACAGTTGATTCAGCAAAAGTTGTTTCGATAAGGAGTGGAAGAGGAATGTTCATGGCAGGAAGGTTTACGGGCGCCACTATTTGTGGCGCATTCAAGCTGGGGATCCCATCCACCGGAATGGGGATGGTGAACTATCCGATGCACACCACCGGGACTTGGAGTTGTTCCTTTGTGGTGTTCATCTCTGTGCCACGTCCGGCATTGCTGGAGGAATCCATGAGCGTTGGGGTTTTTGGAAGAAGAGGAGGTTATGAGAGTTTTAGAGGGAGGCTTTTATAAGCGAATCCCACAGACGACGCCAATTGATGGTGTGCAATCCGGTCGGTCCTAGTTGTCAACGACCTTGCCTCTGAACGGGGCTATAGGGAACCTGAAACGGAGAAGACGAGGAGACTCCGGGGGGAACCCGGTGAGATTGCTCTGAAGCTCAAGTCAGAATTCTCTCAAAGGCAAGATAAAACCAGATGGCGCAAAGTTCACATTCCTCGTTCTCGGGGGGTAGGGAGCCTTTTATAACCACCTCGTGCACTCCCTTCTAAGCTTCTGTCAGGTCGGGTATGATTACCTCTAGGCTCCTGCCAGTTCGGGTGTCATTCCCTCTACTGGACAGAACCGCCACTGCTCTCTTTGTCGGAGCCGTCTCTGCGACTAGCGATGATGGTGGCAGGTGGCGGTGGCAGGTGGCCGTTGAGGTGCGGCTGTCAAGCGTCAAATCTTAAGTCAGTTAGGTGCACCGCCCTTGGATACGGGCCTCCTCGGTGTCAGGTATGGTACGTTTGTTAAGTTCGGTGTCCTGGAGGCGAAGTGCTGGAGTGGTGAGTGAGGTGAAGTCTTGAGTTCGGATAGGGGAGTGTCCCGAACTGCCATGAGGCGGGCCAGTTCGGGTCATTGCCTTGTGTGAGGCTCGGGGCCCAAGGGAGAGTTTGGGCTCCTAGTAGGGAGTTCGGGCTCCTAGTAGGGAGTTCGGGCTCTCAGTAGGGAGTTCGGACTGTTAGTTCCTCCCTTCGGTGCTCGCGCCTTGGGCGCACTGTTGTGTCAAGCTGTTTGCCTTTGCCACGTGGAGTGATCACGAGGTCGGGCCAAATCTTCCTTCATCACATAATAACATGTAAGAGCATGAGATGTTCCTCATATGTGGCTAAGATGTCATATGGGTAGGTGTGGGTTGGAAATATGGACTTTTCTTGACAAAAACCAAAGAACACTACTCTACCCCTTTAACTTTTTAGTTTTATTTGGATATCATCAGCTAAAGAGAGAGGGTGAGAAGTGGGGCTCATCCTCCATATATGACCGATCCACCGTAACTTTCTATTACCCAATAATAAAAATGAGAATGGTTCATGGGTTATTGTGTCAAAAGACCCGGATTTTATATATCCACTTTTACCCCTGTATCAGCAATATTTCCATTTTTATCCCTTATCAAAACACCTTGAAAAAATTCGGTCTATAATATATCTATACTATACTATTATTAAAAGTACGAATGAGGGTGTGAAATTTTTCTTGATTAAAATGTTCATATTTGTTTATTTAGTCTATATCTAATTATGAGGCTGAAAATGTAATTTCAATCATTGCTTTTTACATCATTTAATCAATTCTCATTAAGTCTTATATTTAAGGTATTAACTTTAATATTTCTCTCTTATTAAATCCTATATTTAAGTTACTTTTTTACTAATAAATGCTACTAATTAGATCTATGTCTAATAAAATGTTCTGCTTCAAACTTGATGATAATGAAAAAGCCAATTATACCAAAAGGTTTTAATTGTTTTTTTTTTCTTTGTCATCAAAATCGGTTTTATCGGAAAGAACAATTAAACTATTGCTAATCGGGTAGATGAATCAGTCACCTTTTAACATGGTTCCGGCATAATATTCCAGCAGCTTGGTAATAGGGGGTAGGGATCTGCTATCAATAAAACAGTATCAATAGTGTCCCAACCCGCCATTACAGCCACACATTGGGTATTCTCATAAAAAAAGAACCCATCCGATTAAACTTAGTCATGCATGTTATTTTCATAAAAAATCCTATAGTTATTCTATCAATTTTCTAGATTATCCTTGGCAGAATATGTTTATAAATAATTTTTTTTCAAGAGTTCATATCTCTCTCTCTATGTATCCTAGAAATAAAAAGAAACTGATCCTTTACAAATTAAACTAAAATCATGCATTGATCAAATAACTAGTAAGAAATTATTTCTCTAGCTTATCCTTACAGAGTATACACATAATACATGTGCTTATTCTCTTAAAGAGTTCATCTCTCTCAGCCACGTGGGTAGTTGATACTATGTATTGTGTTGGGCCATTATTCATTAATCCAGTAGGTGAGTCTTCATATTCAGAACGTGCTTGGCATTTTTTTTTCTTTTTATTTTTTGGGATGCAATCCACTCAGAAATGTTAGCTCCACTCTAGTGATGGATTGAATTATAAAAAACCCTTTTATTTTATTTTTGGTAAAATCGTGTTTGATATGTTTATAATACTCTCTTCCTTTCAACGCCACCTTTTAATTTCCTGTCATAATTAAAATAAGATTTCAAGTCGGCCCTAATTTAATGAAAAAGTCAAAATGAACTGTTCACCTTTCCATCCATAATTTATGGTTCATATGGCTAAAATTTCATTTTAAAGAAAGGTTTTTAAAATCGGATTGGATAGGGACTGGTTCCTCGGTCAAATGGTCTGATCGTCCAAATTGACAATTCTAACAAAAAAAAGAAAAAAAAAATGGCCAAAAACTATTGTTCAGATCAATGATTTGATCTCCTGAATCAGCAAGTCATTGACCAAAATCAATAGTTTTTGGTCAAAAAACAGTTTTAAGGTGAAACTGAACTGGTTACCTGACCGATTTTATGGTTTTTCGGTCCGGTCCGATTTTAAAAACTAGGTTTTGAAGATGAGAAAACCCATTTTAAGGGATGGTTCATCGGAACAAATAGCAGTATTATTGTTATTTTTTAGGATAAAAGACTTAAATCTCACCGGCTCACCTAATATTTCAGGTAAATAATGAAGCATTCCCTCTCTTTACAAATTGGACTAAATCCTCACTCCTCCACTGCCAAGATTATGTCTAATGGAATCACCAGAAAGTCCCTTTTAACCTTACTAAATCTTTAAATTTTCAAAATAGTGGAATCTAGCCACTTGAATAACACATTCAAGCAAGATAATGGAGAGATACCATACCCATAATTTACTACAAGATAATGAATGGGGCCCCTCCAAATGGATTTAGGGTTTTGGACAAAAGATTCCCACATAAATCCAAACTTCAAAGGGTTTTCAAGATTTTTCAATTCATCGGTAGGTCGTTGCCTTTCCTCGGATTCCAATTTCTTCTCCTATGCATCATCATGGCCTTTGGAATAGATGAATAGTTACTATATCATATTGATGAGGAACCTTTAGGCTATGTTTGGTTTGAAGGAAAATGACGTAGGTGCACGTGTTAGGCGGTGTGGTTTAGAACGGACCCAATCAGGGTATGTGTGGAGCATAGCTTGGTGGGTATCCCGGAACTAATAATGTGTTGTCACTTGGCAACCTCGGATGACCGTGCTCTTCACGTATGGACCACATCTAGACCGTCCGAGCACATCTAAATAGGGGACAACTCCCCCCACCCAAGGTAAAGGGTTGGAACATAAACTCTCTAGCTAGCACCTGAGAATTCTTGTGGCCTCGTCTGAATGTTTACACCTCAGTCCTCATCCACTTTACTCCTACCTCGTATTAATTTGACCGTTGGAGTCTCCGTCTCAGGTACCAACCCGAGGCCTCTGATATTCTTTTTCCTTCACTCCCTACAGGATTGGCCTACCAGTCATCGGCCACCTAGAACCTCGGACCACTCGTCCTCCCTCACACCTCGGCACTTCGGCTTAGGAATAAATTGACAATATTGCCCTCATCCCATTTTGACTGGCAACGGAAAAGGTAGGAAAAAGAAGGGAAATACAGAAAAACCTGCACAAGGTTTATAAAGACTTCTTTAACTTTCCCTTCTTTTCCTTGTATATTCCTTCAAATCAAACATAGCCTTAATGAAACACCAAAGTGCTGCTTTAGAAACTCATTGTGGTATGTATACAAGTAACCCGACAAAATTTAATTTCTATAAATTTTACCTGAAACGGGATAAAAAATATAGACGAGTAGTCCTGCCTAACGACACCAGTTCTACAAGAAACAAAAATAATAAAAGAGTAGCCTTTTTTTTCTTGTATTTAATGTAGAAAGAATAGCTATTATATATTGAGCTATTGCATCTCCCCGTGTCTATCCAGATATCACTATTTCTTGGATTTCGGTCGTTATACATGGCGAAACATCAGCTAATAAGGACTGTTATAGTCTAATTTAAAAAATGAGGGGAAGTTTAACTATTTACATGAAAAACCAAAGGAGTTTTAAATCTTTTACCTTATTTTTTAACTTTTTTTTGGCATTGTCTCTCTATTTGCATAAGAGGGGGCCCCTCATTGAAAGATGAGGAAAGAACCCACTTCTTTTCCGGCAATGTCTCTCTATTTGCTTTTCTGTTTGCGTTTTCAGGCAATAGTAGCATAGGTCTGGCCATCCCCAATTCTGGTGCTAAGAGGGGGCCCTCATTGAAGAGATGAGGAAAGAACCCTATTTGAGGTAAGCATGCCTTAAATTCTTTATATAATACACCATCTTGCCAAAGAATTTTTTGGATTATTCATCTAAACTATAAATAGAAAAGACATGAATAGTATAAAAATATCCTCTCGTGGCAACATTGGGTTTAGGGCACATGACTCACACTATTTGTGGTATATAGGGCCATCTTACAAGGTATATCGGATATATTTAAATAATTAACCTTTTATTATAATTAAAATTTTAAGGTGAGTGTGAGTATATATTTGTATTTGCACTCTTCTCAAATTGGAGCTCGAATTTTCTGCCTGTACAGTGGGACTGGGTTACCTATTACAGGCGAATACATCACTAACCAATGTGGGCCTCATTTGTAATAAATGCCGGTGTGTATAATTTCCTCTTCGGTGTACATATATGTATATCTATATATATATAGATATTATGCTCACCTTAAATGCCCATATCTTCCATTTTCTCCTTGCACAAGCTAATTAGCTTGTTCATCATATCTCTTCCTGCGAGTGAATCGGTCATGGAGAGTTGCCAATTTACAGTAATCTTGAAGAGGAAAGAGGTGGTGGCAGCGGTGTTACCATTACAAGAGCATTGGCTGCCCCTCTCGAACCTCGACCTACTGCTGCCACCTCTTGACGTCGGCGTTTTCTTCTATTGGGTGCCCACCACACGAAGCAACTTCACCTTTGAGTCCATGGTGGGCACTCTCAAGAAATCGTTGGCTGAAGCCCTTGTTTCCTACTATGCATTTGCCGGAGAGGTTGTGACAAATTCCGTCGGAGAGCCGGAGATACTCTGCAACAATCGAGGGGTGGATTTCATTGAAGCTTACGCCGACGTGGATCTCCATGACATCCAGCTCTACAACCCAGATGCTACCGTAGAAGGGAAGTTTGTGCCCAAGAAGAAGGGAGGTGTCTTTTGATGTATCTACAACCCACTCGACCAACATGTTCTTAGTTGCATGGGATCAGTCAGGCAAAATCAATATCTGTCCTCCCATGTTTCCGCCGATCACTACTGAATCCCCGACGACCTGGGTTTTACGATGCAACCATAGACAACATGTACGTTCCAGTAACAATGATGCCCCCTCCGGAAGACCCAGAGGCCACCGGAAGTGATCATCTGATGAGCCGCATATACTACGTCAAGGCCCAGGATGTGGAGTGGCTTCAGTCTCAGGCCACCTCCGATGGACACAAAAGAAGCAAATTAGAGAGTTTTAGTGCGTTTCTGTGGAAAATCATTGCCACGAGTGCTGGTGATAACGTGAAGAGATGCCAGATGGGTATTGTTGTGAATGGACGGGCAAGACTAAGTAACACTGTCAACGAAGGAGACAACAGATCAATATCTTCAGATTCATCAATGGCAACCTACTTTGGGAATGTTCTTTCTATCCCCCTGGGCGAAGCAAGCATTGAGGATCTTAAGACAAAGCCACTGAGGTGGGTGGCGGATTTGGTGCATCAGATTTTGGAGGGTGCAACCACAAAAGAGCATTTCTTGGGATTGATCGATTGGGTGGAGGCGCACCGTCCAGAGCCGGCTGTGACAAGGATATACTGTAACAAGAGGGAGGATGGGCCAGCTTTTGTGATGTCATCTGGGCTGCAATTCCCTATTTCAAGGGTGGACTTCGGGTGGGGTAGGCCTGCATTTGGGTCTTACCACTTCCCATGGGGAGGTGTAACTGGATATGTGATGCCCATGCCAAGTGCAATAGGGAATGGGGACTGGGTAGTCTACATGCTACTCTTGAAGCAGCAATTGAAGCTGGTGGAGTCAAATGCAAGCAATGTGTTTAACCCCCTCACCTCTGATTATCTTCAGTTGTAGTCATCACAAGATGACTAGCTAGCTAGATTACTATGCATATGAGTAGACAAGCTAGGTTAAGTGAATGTGTAATGTAATCTATCTTGATCAATATATATTATATTGTAAATTAGTCTAAACTGTCATTGTTATCTATATATAACTGCCAATCGGGTTGGGTGGTTAGGTTTGGGTTGTGTTGTGGCGCTTTTGGGTTGGCAAACTTCTTGGTCTGACTCTAAAAGTTTGGATAAGGATTAACTTATGGGTCAATTTGGGTCAGCCTTAAAAATAACTTGACATTTCAAAAAATATAGAAAGAAAAACCCACTAGACATGTATCAAATTCTGATTAGTAGTAGTTTAAGAAAAGAGCCCACTAACATGAAAACTGGACCCTACCACTATGTAGAGTTGTGAGAAGTGGGAAGCTCACTTTCAATCATTTCCTAAAAAAAAGGAAACTATGTTATTAATTAATGTTAACTACTAAACTAATTAATTAATTCCAGCTATTGATTACTAATAATAATTACTGTTAACTACTTCTAATTAATTAATTGCAACTATTAATCTATAATAATAATTATTGTTAATTACTATTAACTACTTCTGATTAATTAATACCAGCTATTAATTACTAATAATAATCACTCACTGATAATAATTAATTACTGAAAATTATTTCTTATAATAATTACTGCTAATACTTAATTACTGATAATTTATTACTCACAATATTGTTCATTATTAATTCAAAATGATGATTAATGAATGCCAATTAATAAATTTTTCATAATGGTAATTACTAATTTGGCAATAATCATTTCATATTTATATTAACTCATATTAATTATTTTGAAAATAAATATTTAATGTTAATTATTTATATTATAATTATTATCAGAAATTAAAATTCATACATTTATATGAAATAATTAATTATATTATTATAAGTAACTATAATTAATAATATTATATTAGTTAATATAATTATATTATTATTATTACCAATAATTATAATTAATTATTACTAATACTAACGATGATAATTATTATTTCAGAATGTTAATTAATTAATGATAATTAATAAGTATTTAAATAATATTAATTATTAATTGGGATATAATCATTTTATATTAATATCAATTATTTTACTAAAAATCGTATTTATAACAAAATAATTAGATAATAAAAATAAAAATAAAATAATAATAATACTTTAATATTACTAATTTCAAAATCAATATACACATAATAAGAATATATTATTAGTTAATAATAATAATAATATACTTATAATTATTATTGAATTCATAATTATGAATATATTATTAATCTATTAATAATACTGATTATTATTAAAAAATGTTAATAGAAAATTTTAATTACTTAAAATTATTTGCTGAAATTACCCATTTTAATTTGGATAGATAATTAATTAATATTATTTACTGAATAATTTTAAATACTCTTTGATTAATGACCTTATTTTTGAATAATTGGTTTTTTATGTTCAATAATGTGTTTTGCAAAAATCCAAATAATTTTTCATTTGCAATGCTAACTAACCATTTGATTTTTCTCTTATTCAGTTTTTCAAAAGATAAAAAATAAATTAATGTTATTTACCTATTTTTATCAAATTATGTATTTATCAAGTTGTTGTCATTGATGATGACGATGATGATGAGTCAACTTTTTGAAAGAGAGGAGTACTAATAATAATTGACGACTTCTAATTAATTAATTCCAGCTATTAATTACTAATAATAATAACTCTCTGATATTAATTAATTACTGACAATAATTTCTTATAATAATTACAGCTAATACTTAATTACTGGTATTAAATAATTACTCATAATATTTCTCATTATTAAATTGGAATGATAACAAATAACAATTTTCATAATGGTAATTAATAATTCGAAAATAATCATTTTATACTTATATTAACTCATATTAACTATTTTGAAAGTAAATATTTAATGTTAATTATTTATATTAGAATTATTATCAATAATTATAATTCATGCATTTATATGAAATAATTAATTATATTATTATTATCAGTAATTATAATTAATACTTACTTAATATAATTATATATTTATATTATTATCAATAATTATAATTAATTATTACTAATAAAAATGATTATTGATAAAATTTAATTATTGATTATAATTACTTACGGATAATTAATTCCTTAATTATAGCAATGATAATTATTACTTTGGAATGTTAATTAACTAATGATAATTAATAAGTATATTAATAATGTTAATTATTAATCGGAATAAAATCATTTTATATTTTTATTAATTAATATTAATTATTTTATGAATATATAATTAGTGCTACTTATTTACATTATTGTTATTATAAGTAATTATAATTAATACTATTATTATTCTCTAGTAAATATTTCATTTGGTTAAAGTTAAATTATAAACTTTCAAGTATCCATTATTGTTAAACTAAAAGAAATATAAAAGCAATTATTATTTCAGGAATTAACTTAAAATCATAATTATAACAAATTAATTATTTCATAATAATAATAATAATTTAATATTACTGATTTCAAAATCAATACACACATAATAAGAATATATTATTACTAAATAATAGTAATAATAATATACTTATTATTATTATTGATTTCATAATTATTAATATATTATTAATCTATATTAACTCAATAAAGACATGGAATAAAAAAATATTCAAATTGCTACTAAATGAATGAACTAAGAATCTATGAGTATTCTAATTTACTTGAATTTGACACATCAACATGCCCAAAATTATAATTTCAACCTACATTTCATTTTTCTATCTCTCAATTCCCATAATTCAAACATACCATTATGTTATGTACATATTTCTCTTCCTTTCTCCTAAAGATAAATTCTAGCCAGTCTAGTCTACGTGCACTGTGGGGAGCATAGACTTAAAATCCGTAACCATGATCGACCAAAAGAAGCGTTGCCACCTAACGTGGAGGTGACTTCTATACTTAGGATGGTCCTTGATGAGGGTGGATTTGGCCCTCCAATGATATTGTGACACATGGCACCTCGAAACAAATAGGTGACACCCAAAACCACTTTGGCAACAACTTGCCTTAGCCAAGTTGATGGTGTCCCACCTGGCGGCCTGGCACAGGCGTGAACTGGCAGCCTGGCCCAGGCGTGAACTGGCAACCTGGCACAGGCGCGACCTGGCGGCCTAGCCTTGGAATGACCTGACCCAGGCGCGAACTGGCAGTCTGGCACAGGCGCAAATTGGCAGCCTGGCACAAGCGCGAGTTGGCAGCCTAGCACTGGCGTGAGCTGGTGGCCTGGCACAGGCGCCGACCTGGTGACCTGCGAGACGTGCTCGGTGACAAATTTGACATGCATATCCAAACACTCCCACGATCCTTGGAAGTTGGCCCACATGCCGAACGATCTGGAGGGTGGTCAACGTGCATGGTGGTTACCTCAGGGAATCTCAGACCACTTAGACGACTTCTCAGAAATCTCGGATATGGTGCATGAAGCCCACGCCAAACAATGCCTATATAAAGGCACCAACCTCAATGACATGAGGGGCAAGTAAGCATATTCTAGCTCTCATACTTTGTGATTTTTAGCTCGCAGTCTACTATGAGAGTACTGACTTAAGCATCGGAGCGACCTCGCCGGGTTAGCCACCCCGGGTGCTCTGACATTGATTCCTTGCAGGTCTCTAAAGAACTATGAAGCTCAACAATCAATCTAGCTCGCCACCAGGCAGCTCGGCCCTCTGGTCAGCTCGACACTCTGGTTAGCTTGGCAACTAATAGGCAACTCGACCCTTTGGTCAGCTCGGCACTTAACCTGCCTAGCTCAGCCCAATCAGCTCTCACCTAACCTGCCTAGCTCGGCCCAGTTAGTTCGGCACCTAACCTGCCCAGCTCGGCCCAGTTAACTTGGCACCTAATCTGCCCCCAGCTTGACATCCAGATCCTCATCCAGCAAAAGTTCACTTCGGCCTCTGAGTCATCGGCCACTTGGAAGCAGACCAAATGACGAGGTACTTAGCACAAAAAATTGATACATCACCAAAAAATTGATTCATCAAGTGGCGCCGTCTGTGGGAAACACTACAAAAAGCTAAGTTCTCATCCTCCGAAAGGCTAAGTCCTCTTCTTCCAGAAAGCTAAGTTCTCACCTTTTAGAAACTAAAAGCTCTCACTTTCTAGTTTCCATTTTTTATGAACTCAAAGACTATGCAGGAAGTTGATGGCCAACAGACTAAGCAACTCTACCAACTTTATTTCAACT
>NW_010729083.1:2480854-2507404 GCF_000365185.1 Nelumbo nucifera | reverse complement strand
AGGCCGCTTGCAGGCCGCGTGCAGGCCACGCCAGGCCGGCCAGGCCAGTGCCCAGGTGGGACACCAACTTGGTAAGTTGTTGCCTGGGTGTTGCCTAGTTGTCACGAGGTGCCACGTGTCACAATTTCACTGGAGGGCCAAATCTGCCCTCATCAGATGATAAATTATTCTCTCCAAGAATGACAATAATTATATTATTTCACTCTCTAAAAATGGCGAGAAGAGCTAATCAAATCCTTAATCAAGGGGATTAGGTGATTGGACAAAAATAATCTATAAATAAGGGTCCTTATCAAGAAGGAGGGGACTTTTGGTAAAAGAGAGAAGTTAAGTGAAAGTAAGAAGGCTCTTGGGAAGGAGGAAGCACATACCCCATCTTCTAAAGAGCAAAACCACAACACCTTTGTACTCTGGCACAATCCATCTTTTGATGAAAGCCTAACTAAAGGAAGTGATCTCCATTATTGTTTAAAGTACGGGAGAACGTCACCTAACCCTCAACTTCAACTCAAATCCAAGTCTTCAAGTTCCAAGAAGCATCATCAAGAGAGAATAAGAGATTCTATCTTTTTTTTTTTTTTTTTTCTTTTCAAGCCCAATTGAAGTACTATCCATTGTTGTTTGAAGTACAGGAGCACGTCATCTAACCCTCGGCTTCAACTCAAATCCAAATTCTCAAGTTGCAAAAAAGCATCATCAAGAGACAATCAGAGGTTCTATCTCTTTTGTAAGAGAGTTTTGTATACAAAGAGTTTGTATCCCATTTATTTCATAAAAAATCAATTTATTTGACTTTGTTTTCATTTTTCTTGTATTTGGATTTATACACGAAATTTGTGTTGATACTAATAAACAAGAATTATTTTTATTGATAGTGAAAATGAAATACATAATTTAGAATAGACAAAAAATGAAATTATTTTACTGTTAGGAAAAGATCAATAATTCAACTATTGGGTCGTATGTGTTAACATTTAATGCCATAAATGAATAATAAAAATTAATAAAATATAAAAATAAAAAATAAAATTAATACATAAATTTTGCAAATAAACATTCAGTCACATGTATAACATTATCTAATTATCATACTAAACAAAAAGTAAGTGTGACATATCATAATTATTTTTACACACGGAAATACAATATTAGAAATATGAATAAGATTGTGGAACTTTCTTTTGACTAAAATATTCATTTTTTAATTTAGACCCTATTTAGTGAGGTTTAAATTGTAATTTAAACTACTACTTTTCACCTCATTCAATAATCCTCTATTTAAATCTTGCATTTTTTTGATAAATGAACAAAAAATACACCAAAAAGATAAAACATTACAAATAGAAGAATCTAGCCAAGTAGGTAGGCCTGCCAATAATACTTGAAAGTTGAAACTTCACAACTTGATCCGATTATCACAAATTTGGTTGAGGTGTTTATGTAATTAGATTTAGATTTTGCAATCTGCATCCGATTAACAATAAAAAGAAAAAAGAAAAAATATATATTTATAGAAATTTTTGGATACATTATTACTATCATTATTATCATCTAGAATTTCCATGTGCAAAAGCACATGCATGCTTACTAGTAAAGAATAAAAGACTAAATAGTAGAGATTAAAGAGTGGAAACTTTTAATAATATATAAATAGTCCCAATTAGACCTGACAATTGGGTCATCGGATTGACCCATGATCCAACCCGATCCGAACCAAAAAATGGGTCGGGTCGGGTCATTTTCACATTCATGTAGCTAGACATGAGACCCTAACCTTGCTTTTTTCAGGCCAGGTTGGGTTTACGGCCTAGATCAACTTTTTCTCAAGTCTATGTTATCTTTTCTCTCACCCCTTGTTTTAGAACCTAATTAAGAAAATCTTTAGAAATTGTAAGTCTTTCAAAACCACAAAGGAAGAATTATCCACTGATAATTGAATTTGGATTTTCTCCTCACCGAGCATGCCTCATACCAACCTCACAACGCATTACAGCCGTCATTGAGGATCTTCCCATGAATGATAACATCAAGTACATAAGATTCTCAATGTACAACTATGATGCACTGTGAGAGTGTGAGATTGGTGTGAGGTGCACTTTGTGAGGAGCAAATCTAATCTATAAAGCTGGAGGTTATGTTATATATATATAATATTTATCTAAAATTATAAATTTGATAGATAATATATAAGACAATTTTAGCTAAAAATACTTAACTTATTAACATATAGATAATTTACTATTTCACCATCATTTTTATTAAAATTATACTATCAAAAATCAAGTTTTTTAAGTTATATATAATATACATACATACATACATACATACATACATACATACATACATATATATATATAACAAATCAAAATTATTTTTAATTTCCTTATATATTTTCAAATATATTTTCTTACATAATTAATTTATATATTTTGTTTTTTATTAAATTATGTTATTTTTTAATGTGATACTTTTTCTAAATTTTATTCTACATTTATAATCCTTTTTTACTAAATAAAACATAACTTAACTTAATTCATAAATATTTTATATTTTTTAATATAATCTAATTTATAAATGATGAAGAATTAAAGCTAGTAAANGGGGGGTGGTTCTAGTTGATGGTGGACTCCCAAAGCAAAATTTGTTTGTACAAGTATAATTTTGTATATTGTAGTTAGATTTTGGGAAAAGATTTCCTATTATAACATGTACATTTAATTTGTAATAGAAAAATAAATGACATATTTTTTGTTTAAAAATGTACTATAAGAAACTTTTTAATATAAATTGGTTTATTCTATTTATAAACAACTAAATAATCAACTTTCTTAAATTTTAAGAGCCACCAGGCCTGTTGGCTCTTCCTCGCCTCAACGCCTTTTAAAAACTACGAACTTGTTAGTAAGGGTGTCAATTGACTGATTTTGGGTTGGATTCTATCCAAATCAAAATCAATTTGGATGGACCAATAAGACATTGAATTTGGATGGATTGGATGGACCAATAAGACATTAGATTGGACCTGGTTTGTCTGTAATATTGGATGGAACCAATATTTGAATCATTGGTAGAAGAACACAGGTGCAAATGGATAAAGTTTGAGTTAAAACCAATCTAAATCAATTTGAATTTGAACAGATTAAACAGTCCAGACATTGAACTGGACCAATCCAAAATGATCTAAAATATTCATTGGATTAGATTAGACCAGATTAATTTGTAATGAACTTGCATTGGACTGGATTGGATTGGACCAAATCCAGTCTAATTGATACCCCTACTTGTTAGTGAAAACTACAATGATATCAGCTGGCGTACCTACTCAGTTTTTTCCTATTCTTAATATACCTATAATTTGATTGGGCTTGTTAATGGATTTACTCCTTGTCCATCTAAATTCTGTCTAATCTTTCTAGATCCAAATGATTCGGTCCACTCTGTTTTGAATCCAACTTATGAAACACGGCATTTTTTTCTCATCAGTCATCCAACATTACAGACCTGATAAAATCGGGGATAGTGGACCAGGTCTGAGAGATAATATGCGTAAGAGCATATTTAGCAAAACCTGCTTGTTTTATGTTGGCTGATTTCAGCTAGGCTGTTATCAATGAATTCTACGTGCTCATAATTAATGGTCAAATACTTTAAAATATTTTTCTAGTGATCATAATTTTTTTGAATAGAAGAGGTAATGATTTGAGACTATTAATTTTTTATCAATGTTTTGATAGTTGATAAAGAAAATTAGATAATACTCCAAAAGACATTTGTGTATTTTTCAAATGTCACTTAACGGCTTATTAACAGTTAGTTAACAATAGGTACTGGATTGTTATGTTTTGAAAATTCGGGTATTAAATTATCGCATTTAAAGTTCGAAGACCAAAATGACACTAGACCCAAAATACAAGGTATTAATTGAGAATTTTCCCTATTATTTATATAATGTTTCAAAGTACTTTTATTTAAGTATTTTGACAATTGACTAAATCCACTTATACCGTTAGAGTCTGTTAGTGTTTCATCACAATCTGTTTATACATAACACCACGTAATGCATAATTTTTTAAAACCCAATATTATCTTTTTGTAGTCAAATTTTCTACCTTTATTCTTCAAATTTCCAAAATTAAATTCACTCTTTATCAAATAAGGGATGTATGTGGGCCCAATTATTCAACACCAACTAGCCGTAGTTATGCAAGTCTCAAATTTAAGTTACTTTGGTCATAGAGTAATCCAAAGAACCCAAATTGAAATGCCTAGGACACTGCTATGGTATACCTCCTCAACATGAAGAGCTGGATTCATGTTAGGTGGAAAGGTCCAAACAATGACACTGTTAGGATCAATTTCGATGCTTCCTGTGTCAATGGGAACAACGTCTGTTCTGTGGCCGCTATTGCAAAGAATTGTGAAGGGGAAGTTATTGATGTCAAAGCCTAATCGTTTGGGTGATTCGACTATCAACTTCGCTGAAGCATGGGCTGCATGGAAGGCTCATGATCTGGCTTTGAATTTTAAGTAGTTTCTCATCATTATTGACTGTTGACGAAATTCAAATCTGGCTATCTCTTGTGTTAGAAAGCAGATGGGTCTTCTATGGAGAATGAAGAACATCATCGCTAGCTGCCTAGAACTGAAGGACCTCTCCGTCAATGGTTTAGTCTATAAGCACGCATACTGAGAGGCTAATCAAGCAGCAGATTGACTTGCTCATGAAGTTCTTGCGGATTCGTTTTCTTCTTCCTGTTTGTCACTGCAAGTTCTGCCTAGCTAGTTCCTTAGGTTATATATGTGCAAGTGATTTTGGGGACATGCTACCCGTATAACCCCTTTTCTTCTCTTATAGAAAAAAAAAAAAATCAAACAGTATGTGCTACCCGTGTAGCAATAAATCTTTACGTGCCTGGCTTTTATTTGTTTTGGAGGGTTGGTGTTACTGACTTACTGCCAAGTTTGGTTTTGTATGTCGACTCGATATAAGGCCAAATATATAAGAGGGTTTCATTTCATCACCCTTGTTTCTTAAACCTCACCCACCAAATTTGACCCAAATCAAATACAAAATTGTTCTACAATTCCATGCTTTAGATTTCCAATAAAATATTTAAACGTATCTACCAAAACTGTTAATGGATTTCTTATACAAGTCTATGCATGCAAGGAAAACTGTTAATAGACTCCATTATATTCAGAACTTTTCATATTTTATTTTGTTCTGTTTTTTTCCTATAATTCTGCTAAGAGTGATAAGGTGTGAAAGATCATAAATGAGCCGTTATAGTGGTAGCGGAAGAGGGGAGGTTATTCTGGTTTTTGGGATTTCTCCTTTGAGAAGATGGAGAAGAGCACTAAGGTATTATTTAAATGTTATTCATATGAAAATTTAAAGAATGAAGGGTAAAATAGTCTTTTTTCATCTTTCCATTAATGAACACTAATGGTAGGGGAGGGTTTAGTCAATTATTATAAAATTTAGGGGTACTTTAAGATAATATGTAAGCAGTAAGAATAGAGTAACTAAACCATAGAGGTGTTTTAAGAGATTTTCATTTGTGTTTTTCTTGCCCAAATTCCATCATTTTGAACTCAAAAAGTAGGCTTTTCCAAAAACTTTCCTTTTATAGTAATCTCTCTCTCTCTCTCTCAGCATCATTCCTTCTTTATGGCATGCTAGACATTATTACCCTACCTTTGCCATTGTGAATCATGTTATGTATGTTTATAGTCTACTCTTATTAAAAGAAAAGTTTGGTTTTGTTTGTTCTTTAGTAGGTAGATAAAAGTTGCCCGTTACCTTTCTATCATCCTTTACTTGTTCTAAAACTCCTTTAAATTTGATATTATTTGATGTTTAGTATCTTGCCGCAATGGTGCTTGATTATGGGTAATAGATACTAGGGGTGAGCATGGGTTAGTTTAATTCTGTTCGAAGGCAGAAAACCTACCTTGTAAAGGTTGGTTATAGGCTTTTAGAATTGAAACCTGCACTATCAAGATTGGTTCCAAGGTCAATTCCAAGGTATACCCATAGAACCTATTCTTTCTTTGCCCCCCTCCATAAAAAATGGAATATATTCTTTAAAAACTTGATTTTCAATAATAATAATAATAAATTAGTTTAATACTTATATTAACTTTATTGATTAAATTGAATAATTTAATTTGTAGATTATCATAATTCAAAACATACCATTATAATTCAAAATTTGTAAGTATTACCTTTAAATTACTTATTATACACATTCAAATATTAAATTGAAGAAAAATGATCAAATCACTTAAGTGGCACAATGGTCAAGTGAGACCATGGTTTCTGATTCTTTGTAGCCATGATTGTTTGGGTTCAAATCTTTACACCCTTAAAGTATTTTGGGATTTAATTTTTCAAGGCAAGTTTTGTTTCAATGCTAGTTCTCCGGATCAGTTTGTGTAAGGTAAACCCTAAGACCCTAGAACCATGTTGGGTGGGAGTTGGCTCCAAGAATTTAGAACCAAACTCTACTCTGCAACAGATTGGTAGGGTTGGTTCAAGGCCCATTTGAGGTTAGTTCCATTTGGTTTCAAGTAGAACCTACCCATTTGATCACCCTTAATATATACTATGTTATTTTTCATTAAGAACTTTAGTAGATTCACTTAGTTGCTTCATACCACCATGGCTACTTCTCTTAATGTCAATATTAAGTTCAAGAAACATATTGAAAACTAATAAGTGTGTGCGTGCTTTGCAAGCAAGAATTTTTAATGTTGATGATGATAGTAAATAATATCTTTCCAAATTTTTCTACAATTATTTTATATTTCTTTGTCTATAAAGATTATTCTTATTTGTCACACTTATTTTTGTTTAATATGATGGATATACAATATTCAAGATGTGCCCAAATGTTTTCTACCAGTTTCTTTTGTGTTTTTAATACTTCTGTGTATTTTTATCTTTTTTTATTTTTATTATTTAATTGTTGCATCAAGGGTTGACACATTTGACCCAAAAGGTTAAACCGTTGATTCTCCACCAAACAAGAAATAACTCCATTTTTGGATTGGTTCAAATTTGCATTTTATTTCCATCATCAATAAAAAGTTAAAAACAATTCTTATTTATCGTACCTAGTCTTCATATGATTAATATAAAATATTAGAGATGTGTCCAAATGTTTTCTACAAAGATTCTCTACTTTTCATTTTTTTTTGTATTTTTATATTTTTTAAATCTTTATTATTTAATTATGAGACCACGAGTTGATAAATATAAACCGAAAGGTTGAATTTTTGACCCACCACAAAGGAAACAATTTCATTTTTGGGTTAGTTTTAAATTTTATATTTTTTTCAACATCAATAAAAACAACTATTGTTTATCACACATTTTTATTTGATATGATTAATATAAAATATTAGATAAGTGTCTAAATGCATTTTGCAAATTTCTATATTATTACATAATGTTTTTGTGTTTTTATATTTTTTAATTTTTATTTAATTATGATATCATGGGTTGACACATTTTACTCAAAAGGTTGAATCATTGACCCGTTACCATGGATTGGTTTTAAATTTATATTTCATCCTAGCATCAATAAGAATTATTATTATTATTATTATTTATCACACTTATTTTTCTTTAATATAATTAATATAAAACATTAGAAATGTGCCAAAATTTTTTATATTTTATATTTGTTATATTTATTTCTTTTAAAAGTTTTTTATTTTATTATGACATCATGAGTTGACCCATTTGACTTAGATGGTTTGATTGCTTACTTGCTACAATGATGGAAAAACAATTCCATTTTTAGGTCAATTTTAAAAAGCATGTATTTTATGTCGTTAAAAGTATTGGATATAGATTTAAATAATAGAATTCATTGATGAAAAAATTAGCTTAAACATAGGATTCAATGAGAGAATGGGAGTTAATACCCTAAATATAAGACTTAATTAATAAAGGGAATTGAATGGGAAGAAATGTAGTACTTGAAATTATATTTTGTGCCCTCACAATTAGAGATGAACAAAATTAATAAATAAGGGTATTTTAGTCAAGAGTAGGATTCAATGAATGATAATGGAAATTAATATTTTATATATAAGATTTAATGAGAGGGATTTGAATAAGGAGAAAGTGGAGTGGTTGTTCAAATTACACTTCTATCCTTACAATTAGAGAATGATTAAATTAAAAAATTGGGGTATTTTAGTTAAACAAAAATTCTACACTCTCATTCACACTTTTAATAGTAGTATAGATTTGTTCTCAAAATTTCAAAGTGATTAACATAGTGAATTTAGGAAATTTTCTAAACACCCATCACCAAAATGGGATTGGTTGAATCCAAACATAGGCATTTGATAGAAAAAAATGCTCTCTATAGTAGTTACCACCTCTCTTCCCCTTCGTTCTTGGGATAATGTGGTTCAAACTGCTACTTATTTGATAATGTGGTTACTATCCCTTGAGAAATTTTTTGACAACACATGATACATATTAGTGTGACTATCTCTACTAAAAATGGGGGATGACACGATTCAAACCCAAATCAACTATAACCACAATGCTAGATGCACCTTAAACCATTAAGTTATCTTCAATTATCAAGCTAAAAAGTGAAATGAAAAAACTTTTATTTGTTTAAAATAGAATAATCTTCAAAACTAGTGTTTTATAAATGAGAAAATCTTGAAAGACATGATACTAGAAAAACTTTGACCAATCAAAACACCCCTCATGAATTTTTATGAATACCACCAATTGGTCACCTCTTTTATGATACCAGTTAATTGGCTATAAGTTTTCCCAATAATATAGTTAAACCTATCTATTCTATATACATATAAAGCAAGGCGGTCTATGTCGGCAGCCTTCTCCTTCCTCCAAAGTCCCCTTCCTACTTTCTCCTTGACTCTCTCTCCTTTCCCCTTCCAACCACTCCCATTATACCAAGTGAGCAGCCCTATTTCCTCTATGTTTACCCCTTTGGATATCCCCTCCTAAAAATATTACTAAAATCTCTCTTTGCCAAAATTTAATCTAATCTAGTTAAGTGGCACCACTATCCCCCCACTTTCTCCTAAATTATCTCTAATTCCTATTTATCCTCTTCCTCATTTTTCATCTATATCTATCTAAATAAAGTTTGAATTAAAAAGTTTAAGAATTATTTAAACATTATAATGATTTAAATATCTATATCTATCTAAAATCTATCTTATCTTTAATGATTTAGTCTGTTTGGTTCATGTCATGGTTTATCAGACTGTTTAAAACAACTATCAAGGCTATTTTTAGCACAGAAAGACCAAAAGTTTTATTTGAAGCTTCTTGATTTTTGTCTTTTTCAATCTTTTCGCACGATCGTCTTTGTGTCTTTTGGTTTACGCGATACCAAATGAAAAAAAAAACATTTTTTGATCTTTTGAGCTTTTTGTAGACCAAAAAGACATCGAAAAAACGTGCCAAACACCACCTTAGTTTAGTAATAAAACTGACCACCATAAGAACTAGGGATGGCAAATTTTCCCATAAAATCGGGGCCCCTGCCCCACCCCACCCCATTTAGGGACAGGTTTTCCCCGATCTTAAAAGGGAATGGGACAGGGACAGGAAAAATATTTTTCCCTGAGCCGAGGATGGGGCGGAGACGGGGTTTGCACATAATTCCCTAAACTCGAGAATAAATTAGTAAAACATCCCTAGATTTAATAATTATTTATAAAATATCTTTAAGTTTTCCCTGAATTTTTAAAATCCTAAGATCTCATAATTCCATTTTTAAAGTATCCCCCAATTGTCATAATTTAATTCCTAAAATACCCCCAAATTCACATAATCCTATTTGTAAAATATCCACAAAATAAATTATTTTTAGGTGATTACTTCAGGGCATTGAAAATTTGGGGATTTCCCGTCCCTGATGAGGAATGAGTGCCCCACCATGAACCTACCCCACCATCGGGGATGGGGTGGGGATGGAGAGGGGTACCCCACCCCGCTGCCATTCCTAATAAGAATTGTTCTTGTAGTCTTGATGTCTTACACATTAGACAACTTGAGGCTTAATTTGAAAGTATAAATACAAATGTATACAATACAAATATATACAAAATAATATAAAATATAAGATTTTACACTCTACAAATATATATTTATACTCCTTCAAAACTGAGCCTGATGGACATTTTTACTTGCTTAGTGTTGTTTAAGAAGACATTACATGGCCCAACCCCCAGACTTCATTGATCCTCATCATGCGTTAAAATTGATAATATGGGCTTAAATATGCTCAATGGGCCATGCTTTTCAAATTATTCCCTTAGCTATTGAATACTGGATTTTTTTTGTCCAACACCGAGAGCTTTTCTATTTATTTTCTCAAGAGACCAAGATTTGTTGTTCCTTTCGGTATTTGTCAATGGTATTGTTGTAAAATGGCGTAATATATAAGTCAGTGATCACATTATTGTTATAGGGAGTAATATGTCAGGCATTGATCACGTGATCAAGAATTTGTAATTCCCCTTTTCTAAGAATTTGGACTAGGGTTACAATATCGGCGGGCCTCAGCCCAAAATAGACTAAAATGTGAATTTGGGCCAATCTGAATTGCACCTCTAATTTGAACCTTAGGCTTAGTTTAAAAGGAGTATAAATACAAATACATACAATACATATCCATACAAAATAATACAAAATATAAGATTTTTGTGCTCTATATATATTTGTATTTATATTCCTTTAAAATGGAGCCCTTAGGGCTGTCAATGGATCGATTCTGGGTCGGAATAGAGTGCCCCCGTCCCATCCTGATTATTAATTGGGACAAAATGATAGATCCAAAGGACCAAAGTTGTCCTGTAATCGGGTCTGACCCGATAGTCCCGTTATATTGACATTTATACTTATTTGTATAAGTAGCAACTTACATGTTGATTTTTGATAATATAACCTTAATAAAAATGACAGTAAATTAAAATTATTTATATGTTAATAAATCAAGTGTTTTTAACTAAAATTATCTTATATATTATTAATATATAATACAAATTACAAAAAAAAAACTAAAAACACCTTTATAAATTATTAATAAAATAATCTGTTCGGGTTTGAATCAATTCAGAACAGGCAAGAACCAGAACCAATATAATCAGTTCAGTTTAGTTTGATCGGTCGGGGTAGAACTGACACACTGACAACCCTATTGGGCCTTTCAAGTTTCTTCCTAAGGATCAAGATAACTAGGAACTTATGATTTTTTTTCTTTCTTGTTTCTCTCTCAAGAACACTACATTATAGATCCAGTTTAATGTGTTGGCTTGAAACAAAGTTCAAAAATTCGATACACCCCGATACAGCAAAAGGTCTGTATTGAGACTTTGCACCTTGCGGTTTTTGATTTTTCTTAGCTTTTTTGCTTTTCCAAAATTTGAGTTTTTGCCTCTTCTTATGAATAGATTTCTTCCAAAAGCCCTTTAAATAGGTGTATCTACACCTAAAAGATATAATATAATGCACCTCATATCCGGCATATCTTATTAAAATTTTGAACCTTGGCTTAGAATGATATAAACTATTTTTCACCCCTCCTTTTAATTGATCCCTCCTCATAATATATCATTTTAACTAGGCACAATGTTACCTTTACCATTAAAGTTTGTTAATTCCTCCACTCTCCCACCTCAAAGCATTGGGTGGCCATGAAGAGATTTGGTATTTTAAGAGTAAATCTATTCATGGACTGGGCTTTGGATTCAAACTTACACTATTTTTGGGATTAGGGTTCAAGCTAGGCCCATTTCGAATTTTGGACGATCTACGAACAGATCTACTTAGGAGCACTCTAACTCATGGTTTGCATGACAAGTGCTTTTTCTTCTTCTCTTACTATCACTAAATATTTAGTGATAGTAAGAGAAGAAGTATCATTGTTTGATGTATTAGCTTTTCAATCACTCCCCCTCAAAAAAAAAAAAAAGAAAAAGAAAAAATTCTGATTTTAAGCAAATTTCAAATTAGGCATATCAGGCAGTATCGATAATTTTTTTTATTTTTATTTTTTTACTTTTTTTTTCAAATCTGGTTCAAAGAGACCGATTTAGGATCCATCCACCCCTTAACCAGTCAAAACCCCGATACACTCCGTAAGAATGTCTCAGGAAACTCCCAATACGTTCGGCTGATAAGCGTTAAAACTATTAAACTAATATTGATTCTAAGTTTATTCCATAAATTTCAAATACCGATCCCTACTAACCCATTTTATGGTGTCAGGTTCTTTCAATATTATATTATTATTGTACTTTGGATAAATTTGGGAGTGATTATTTTAAAAATAAGTAGTTAAAAATAAATTAGGATGATTTAGAGAAAAAACACATTTTAAATAGAGATAATATAGATATTTTCAAAATGATATGATGGGTTAAGAAAGGCAAAAAAAAGCCCAAAATTTGAGCTTCAAATGTGAGAACAAACTTATTTCTCAAACACAAA
The DNA here is from genome assembly GCF_000365185.1 of Nelumbo nucifera. The sequence goes on along the minus strand of NW_010729083.1, from coordinate 2,494,902 downwards.
TAAGTGATTATTGTAGTCCCAATCCAAAATAAGCGCTTATTATTCACTGTCATGTTCTTAGAAACTGATGTATAAGAAAAAAAAAACGGATGCAAAATATGCACTTTCCTAAATTCAACTCATTTCTGTCATATAAAATGGGGCAATATGCGCAAGAAAAGTAAAACGAAATTTACAGTCAAACCTATCTGTAATCTCACACATATACCTTTTCGTGGGAGATTTAAAGCAAGTTATTATTTTGCAAGTAGTTGACGGGATTAACATATGTATACTCAGCGTGGGTTTGTTGGAATTGAGAAGCTTAAGGACTACACCTGTGACCTGCTTCAACAGAGGATTCGTCGCATTCTGAGAAACATTGAGATAGAGACAACTACTGTAGTCTGTGGTTAAAGCAAATATTGTCGAGATTTTAGATAATTCCTTTAATTTTTAACAGTTTATAACTTTATATCGAACAACACAACATTAACATTGCATTAAACAAACAAGAAGAACGGATTCCGGAATCCGGACTCAGAAAATAAAATGAAAAACACCGATCCTTGCTGAAATGCAGTTTCTTGCTGGGTTGCTTTTGCAGAAAAACAATAAATCTATTTCATCAAATTATTAGCAAAAAATATATATTCCATCAAAATTATAAAAAAAATAGAAAAAAAGTAGATTTGGTGGGTAAAGGGCTGAAAATGAAACCCGATTTACTAGTAAGGAATTACTGGGGGTGGAGGAGATGCGTAGGATACCCCTGTAACAGGTGGGAGGGGTGTATTGTCAAAATGTGGTGGTGGTGAAGGCAGTGGTAATGTCGGAGGTGGAGGAGATGAATGGGTGTAGTGATTTGGTGGTGGTGGATTGCTTTGAGGGTGCGATGGTGGGGGATGCTGCCAATGTTGTGTTGGGGGAGGTGGTGGAGGCAACTGGTGGTAGACAGCATGACTTGGTGGCGGAGGAGGTGATTCTATGATGCACCCAGATGGAGGTGAGGGAGAGATTGAAGCTTGTGGTGGAGGAGCACTGGTTGGAGGTGGGTAGAATTCTTCTGGGGGTGGAGGAGTTGTATAATGATGGGTTGGTGGCGGCACTCTAATATGTGGTGGAGGTGGCGATGGTGGTGTATAAAGGTGATGGGTTGGGGGAGAAGGAAGATGAGGAGGTGAGGCGTAACCAGAATGATGATTTGGTGGTGGTGGTGATGCGTAAGGATATTGATGGGTTGGTGGTGGTGGTGATGAGTAACTATACTGATAGGTTGGCGGAGGAGGTGGTGGTGATGGATAACTATAATGATGGGACGGTGGAGGGGGCGGTGGTGAAGGCGAGGTGTAAACATGAGAAGGTGATGGAGGTCGGGATGCAACAGGGGGCGCTGGTGAATAAGGAGGTTGTGAAGGCACATACTCTATAGGTGGTGGCGGTGGAAGATGCGTCTTTGGCGATACATGTTTAGTAGGTGGTGGTGGTGGCGACACTGGTGAAGGATGGGGATAGTACGAGCCAGATGGCGGTGGAAGTGGAGGTGAAGGCGGCGAAAAGTAAGAGCTTGACGGAGTTGGTGGTGCTGGAAAATGGCCTACTGGTGGCGGTGGTGGATGTGATCTCGTCGACGGCGATGAACCCGAAGTTGGCGGTGACGGTGGGTAATGTCTAACAGGAGGCGTCTGGTTAGTCTGGTTAGCTGGATGTGGAGATGGAGGTTGTAGTATAATAGGCCGCTTTGTCTTCGGTGGTGCTCCTTTCGGCACGGTTGACTGTGGCGGAGGAGGCTTGAAGGATCTGGGCGAATGGGCCGAACTCGGCGGTGGGGGGTGCGGCACGGGCGTCATTGCTCCCGGTGCAGGGAAAGGAGCAGCACCACCCTTGCTGCCACATTTGAACTTGCTGCAGTCGACGGGCTGTGCAGCCTGGGAAGAACACTCCCTCGAAGATCGCTGATCTGGTTTACCGGGAATGCAGTTCTTCCGGTCATCCAACAGAACCCTTCCTGCACCGCCAGAGATGAGCGCAGCACACTTCGGTGCTTCACCGGTGAAGTAGTTAAACGAGTACGTAAAGTTCTCCAATCTCGGCAGCTGACACACCACCGCCGGTACAACCCCAGTAAACATATTGTGAGCCACGTCGAGTTGCTCCAAGCTCTTCATCCGGCCAATGGCGGGCGGAAGCGGGCCTTGGATATGGTTGAAGCTGATGTCGAACACGGTGACATCCTTAAGCAGGCCGATCTCGGAGGGCAGACAGCCGGTGAGGTTGTCATTCATGAGAATGATCTCGTTCAGGGTGTGACCCATCTTGCCAATGCTGCTGGGGATGCAACCGCCGAGGTTGTTGTTGGCCAGCACGATGACGGAGACGGGGGAGTTTCCGAGGTTGTCCGGAATGCCGAATCGGAAGCGGTTGTCATTAAGGAAGATGGCATCGAGGTCCTTGTCAAAAAGACCGGAAGGGATGGAGCCCTCGAAGTCATTGAAGCGAAGATCCAAGTATTTGAGCGAAGGGAGGGACAGGACGACGTCGGGGAACCGGCCGACGAACCGGTTGTTGCTGAGGTCGAGCTCGTAGAGCAACTTGAGACGGCGGAAGGTACGTGGGACGATGCCGCAGAAACGGTTGGAGTTGAGGTGGAAAAGAGCCAGATCCGTCAAGAGGCCAAGCTCGGGTGGGAGATACCCAGCAATGTCAGCGTGGTTGAGATCGATGCCGGAGACTACCGTGACGGAGGAGTTGAAGAGGGAAGGAGAACAGTAAACGCCACTGTAGGAGCAGACGTTGGGGCCATTCCAGTTAGCAGTGAAGTTGAAAGGGTCGGAGAAGATGGCCGTCTTCCATGTCTGCAGCGCAATGTAGGCCTGGCGGAGCCTTGGGTTTGCGAAGCGCAGAGAGCGTGGGTTGATGGTTAGCGAGTCCCCATTTTCGTCGATGAAGTTGGAACCCTCACGAGAGGCTGAGGAGAGGAAGAGAAGACAGTGGAGTAGCAGAAGAAGAAGAAGAGGGGGAGGAGGAGAAGGAGAAGGCATGGCGAGGGGCGGTGGGAGGTGGGAGGTGGGAGATGGGAGATGAGGAGGAATGGCGCAGGGTAGAGAGTCGTCAGTCACATGGAGATGCCCAGATACATAACGCAACGCTGCAGTGTGCAGATGGTTGGCCGATCCGATGGCCAAAGACCAAAGACCACTTCCCCTTAAACCTCAATTTGTATAATCTTATTAATTACTGTATTGAATTCTTCTGATACTAAAAATTGAAATGGAGTATCTCTGGCCCGTTGGCTGAGCTGTTGGTACTTGATGGTCACTAACTCTTAACTACTCTTAACTAGTCTCGTTTAAAATTAAGTACTGAGGAGAAGATTAAGTATGGGTGGTTTTATTTAGCACCACTTGTGCATTCCGCGTAAGTACGTGTGTGACAGACAGGCTGACACTGCCTGCGTATTGGCCATTCTTTTCTTTACGGTGGTAAACCCAAGCTAAAAGACAATAAAGTTTTGATCGTGTCACTTTGAAACTTCATTCATGTGAAGTTCTTGATCTGGTGGGGAGAAACTGAAAGAAAGAGAGAGAGAGGTAGGTTACTTTCTTGGATCGGGAATCCTGATGAGAATCCATAATCACTTATTTTAATATTCTGTCTTTGAATTCATGATTGACCATGGGTAATCTTAAATCTTAAATCTCAGGGTAAAACTGCTGAAAATGTCTTTTGAATTTTGGTAATTGCAATCAACTCCCTTTAATTTTTTAAACCTCTTCTAAAAAATACATTCAAAATACTTATATTACTTTTGATTAAAATGTTTATTATTCTAAATTTTTTCTTTATATAAAATATTAGTCTAAATCCTTCCAATCCCTTTTCTGAAATTGTTTGAATTTACCTTCCATATCATTGCTGAAATGTAAATATGCAATTTTAAATTTTCTATTTTTTGTTGTTTATAAATTTTTCATTGTTTTTTTTCAAGGTTTTAAAAACTGACCCGGAATTAAAATTGTTATGACCACTGGTTTTTGGGTCAATGGTTTACTTGTTCGGTTTGAAACGGCCCATTCCAATGAAAAAAATTAAAAATTAAAAAATAATCAAAACCATTGAATTGAAGAGATTAAATGGATCGACTATTTGATCACCCGGGCTAATGAATCATTGACCAATTCAACGATTTTTGACAAATGACCTGATTTAGGATAAAACAGAACCGATTACTGATTCAACAAATGGTTCAAAAACATTAGTTTTTTCTATAAAAACGTAATTACATAGATATTTTGAACAATTTTGTTTATTTAAGAAGATTATAAGAGATAAGACTTGCAACTGTATCAGAATATGAGGTTTCAGCAACTGTTATAAACTATAGGGAGATTTCAGCAATAAGCAAATCACCCTAAATCTTAAATAAGAGATGAAATGATTAACAAGTATGGTGAATACTGAATAGGAGTGTGTGCTGGCCCACCATAATGAAGGTGTTGGATGGGCATGGATGGGGAGCTTCTGGGACGTGGCCCCACCAAGGACCCAACCCCAGGCGGCCCATGATGAACTAGTATATACGTGCTGCCTTTCAATTGGTCACCGATCATGAAAACTTCTTACAATTTTACTTGTTTTACAAACAATCAGAAATTCAGAATCAGGGTGGAGAAAAAGAGAGAGAGGGATACAGTATCCAGATCTGAGTGATGCCTTTATGAGCATCAGAGAGGACAGACAGCCATGTGGATGGCCCTCTAAAAAAATGATAGTCTCTTGGGGTTTCCTTAGTTTTTTTCTCCTCCTTGGGAAAAATAAATGAAATTAATAATTAATTCTCTCGTACACTGTGGCCGAATGGTTTGTTTTCTTCTTTCTCTCTCTCTCGCTATTCTGGGAAGTGGGAATACGTAAAGAATCCAGTTGTCTTTGCCCAAGAGACGTGGGTCTCAGCCACAAGGCCACAAACCTGTCTGCACGATCTGAGTTTTAAAAAGCCCACCTCACTTCAAATTATATTTCTTTTTTCTCCTTTTCAAATTCAAAGAACTCGAAAACCGCGTTGTGGTGGGGATCTGTTGGACACGCCAGGGAAATTAAATTTTGGTGAGAGAGAGATGGATATAAATATGGGATGGGCGCAGAATACATCTATTATTATACTATTATTAGTACAAAAAAGTAATTTATTTTACACCAAAAAACAGGAAAAAAAATCAAAAGCCCCAAACAACTAAAGCAAAGATTTTTCACCGACAAAGCGTTGCCACCAGCTAGACCAAGTCATTCATTGAGCAAAGAAAGGCATAACTTTATAAGCCTCCATGTGCAGGGTATATGGATGCATGGGGTAGATTCTTTGCTTATTTTTGAAATTTTAAGCATTGAATCCCAGTTAAAACTTGAAGGGGAAATGCCCAACTTTGGAACCTTTTTCAGCTCATTTCAAAGCTTCTATTCATAATAATATTAAACGTGATATTTATTTCAAAGACAAAGATTGTAAAGCAAATTTATGGAGAGAATTAATTATTTCTCTTCTAACTAATTAGTCGGGACGTTTTATTAAAAAAGTTGTGGAAGAAGTTCTGTACATTTCCAATTAAACAATACTGATGTAAGTTCAATTCAAGAAATTTTTTTTGGTCATTTTTAGTTTATTGATCACAATTTAAGTTGTAATTTAGTCAAGGGCGGAGCTAGGAATTTTTTATGAGGGGGCCAAAACTTATGGATGGGCCATAGAGGGGGTCAACCATTGGGTGAAAAGTGAGGGGAGGAAACAAACTTACATAAAAAAATGTATTGACTGTGCAAATTTTTGGACCATAGGGGGGCCATGGCTCCCCTGGTCCCCCCTAGCTCCACCCCTGAATTTAGTGAGAGTGGCTAATTTCCTATATTCTAGATAATTTTATAATATATATATATATATATATATTTGTATTTTAATGCTAAGTTTTTTTATTAATTTTTAAATTTTATTGCTTTGTAATATTTTTTTATTATTTTTATGTAAAATTATACAAAAAGCTCATCTTATAGTAATTGTATAAACCATCCTTGTGTTTTGTTCCCTATAATTTTGAAAAAAAAAATGCAAACACCTCCTTCCCGTTAGCTTTTCAGTAACAAAGACATTAAAGTTATAGAAATATCTTTATCATTGTTAAGGCATTACTATACTAAATTTAAAGTTTTAATCATGGTTTTCAAAACCTGACCAGACTAGACCGGATGGTTGAACCATTCAAACTGGGAATCGGTCATGTCTTTGGGTCCGATTTTACTTTGGACTGTTAATTTTCAAAGAAACCGTTAAAATGGTCAAAGAACCACTAATCCAGGCGGTCGAACTGCTAAACTGTTCGACCCGGGCAGTGTCATGATTTTATTTAAAAGTGTAAATAGAGGAGATCTCACATTTAAGATAGAGATATCAGTTTTCAAATCTCAGATTTGAGATCACTGAGATGAGAAAGAGAGAGAGAGAGAGATCTGGCAGATCTCAGATATGGTAGATTTGATATGAGATTTGAGGTCGGATATGCTTCCGTTGGCTTGCCACTATTGTCTACTACCATCATCATCGTCGCAACCGCTATTGTTATCATTGTGGGTGAACCACCACCACCACCACCACTACCACCACCACCTCCTCCTCCTCCTCCTTCTTCCTTTCTTCTTTCTTTTCTTTTCTTTTCTTTCTTCCCTTCCCTTTCTCTTATTTCTTTCCTTTCCCAGCCGACATACCTCATTTTATTTATATTTCTTCCTAAACTGGCCTAATATACCAATTCAATGGCCAAGATGCAAAAGTTACCTTGACTGTTTTGATCCGTTTGACTTAGATGGTCAAACTACTGACCCAAAAACCGGTGGCCGGTTCGATGTCCGGTCAGTTTTTAAAACCTTGGTTTAAACTTTACCCTTACTAATTTATTTTGCCTAACAACTTTCAACAAGTAAATTTCTATACTTTTCTTCGACAAAGTAAGGTAAAAAGGCTGAAGTGAAGTAAAAGGAAGCAATTTTTTCCAATGTATTTTAGTAAATTTACATCTGAATGAAGTTGGTTAAATGCAAATTTGATATTAAAAAAATAATGTATTACATCAACATTTTTTATTTGAATGTTAATGGAAGGAAGGTATTTACATCTTTTTTTTTTAAAACAATATAAAGGTTTTTGGGGGAGGTTCATAGTATTGTTAAATTAATAAAACTATATTTAAGATTAATGATTTTTTTTAAACAATGATGGAGTTGAACCATAGGTTCCTGCTAAAACCATTCTATACCTGTGTTCTGAAAGTAATTGTAGACGAGCACACTTCCTGCAACCGTATCTGTAGCTTCCAATCGATCTCATCTTCTATACCTGTGTTTTGAAGTCTTTCTTTGTTGTCAAGGACAGATGTACATGATATCCACCACTCGAAACCTAGGCTGGGGAAAAAGTCCACTTCTCTTAGGATGAACGAGAAAGGGAGACGACTTATGACCCATAGCATTAGAACTTGGAGTGAACCTTGAAAAGGCCACTTCTTTTGGGTATGTAATAGAGCAAAGGCCTCTTAGTTTTTCAGTGAGGATCATGGGTACAAGAGTCACCCGCAGAGTTTTAGATGATGGATTATAAGGATCCAGCTTCCCCAAGATGGGCAACCAAGTAAGCGTGAACTGTTTCTCGGTCCAAAGGGAATAATAGGTGTTACACTATAGCCACAGAAAGGGCATGCTTCTGCCCCAGTTTATCTTGCTCCACCTTGATTAACCCATATAACTGGTATTCCTTCTAACAAATGTTTTCAACCCGCTGGTTCAGTCAAAATTTGCTAAACGGTCAAAAATTGTTGAATTGGTCAAGAATTGTTCGATCTGGCCGGTTTGACTGTTGACTTGTTCGACCTAATGATCGGGTCGTGGGTTGCATATTCAATGCATACAAACTTTTGAAGGCCATAACTTTACACTCCGATGTTCGATTGGAGTGATTTTTTTTTTTTTTTGTAACTTTTTTGAGATCTATGCGTCCCAAGGAGCCATAGGCACTTTGCCCCGCTATTTTCACAAAAAAAAAACCATTTTTTGGCCTCAAATTGCAAATTCTAATGTTTTTTTATAAATAAACAAATTAAAAAACATAAATTAAATATAAAATAATACATATAACATATTTATACATTATTTATTACTAAAATATATATATATTCATACACACACACATTTTTAATCCATGTCATTTTTGAAACTACCAATTAGAAACTCTATGTTTTCCAAAAAAATCTTCCTAAAATCTCTCTCTCTCCCACACACATTTCAATTACCTAAATAATCTAATATCCATAAAAAATGGTACTTTTTCGAAGTACTTTCAATAAAGTGCTTTTGTAAAAGCACTTTTATGAAAATATTTTTATCAAAGTATTTTTACAAAAGTGTTTTCTCAATGCTAAAAGTGCTTTTATATAATTTTTGATATTTCACTCGGTTTGGATTGGATCCAATCCAATCCATTTACATTTTAATGGATTGGATTGGATTTGGTTTGTATTGGATTTGGACTGGATTGGGTCCAGTCCATTTATTAGTGGAATCACATTGGAATGGATCGGGTTGGACAAAATCCGTCCAATTGACACCTCTACTTGAAGGGATAGACTTTTCTCACATGGACATGATTGTTATGATAGATACTCAAATATTATAATTAATCTCTTGTATTTTACTCTCTTCCCAATATCTCTCGAAATTATTTTGGAGTAGAGGTGAAAATTAAGTGGATTGGGTTTGGGTTAAGATTCAATCCAACCCATCTAACCCATCAATCCTTTAATTACTCATTAAGATAAAATTAAACGGGTTAGGTTTAACCCAAACGGATTGAATTAAGAAAAGTATAAACTGTAAGAAAATGGAATTGAAGGAGTATGGACTTGAAAATATGAGCAGTTGACTGCTTACATTTGGAGATACGATCGACCAGCAGAATTCGGCAAGCTAGCTTTCTTGTTGGTAGGAAATCATGTGTGGAGATACATCATCAACAAAAATCTGGTCTTACACATCGATTTTTCTTTTGATAGATAAATGAATGATTCTTAGCGTTTTCAACTTTGACTTGAAGAAGAATATATAGGAATTTCTTAAGCTTTTCTGATTGGCTGGATGGAAGAGGGACGAGTGAGATCTGAAGGATGATGCCGTATCTGGTGACGGCATGGACAAAATGGTTACTTAGACTATTTAGTATATGTTTGGTATCGGTGCTGCATAGTACTGTATATGTGTGGGTTGGAAGCATTGTTTTTTGAGAAAATGGTGTCTTTTATTTTTTGTTTGGAAATGTTGCAGTCACGTAGGATGTTTCCTGGGGCAACAACAACATCTCCTATTTGGTAACCCATTATAGGAAGTCCACGTCACTACCACATCATGTTCTCGTTGGTAGCAACAAGTTCTAAATTGGGAAAATGTCGAATTCAGCGTTTCCCCATACTATGCCTTCTCGATTTCTAAGGCATGGTTTGGAGCACCATTTTTTATAGAAAAACGGTTCTAAACATGTTACCGTTTTCTGGAGCACTAATTTTTCCAACTTGGCGCTGATGTGCCACCATTTTCTGGAGCAACGACATCGATGCCAAACACTGCCTTAGATAACCACTGCTGAGTTCCTCTTGGTTATAATTTGGAATTTTGGATTACGTACGATTTCTAACAGAGAGAGAGAAGGAAAGCAGATGAACAACAAGATACGAAACAGGAAGGAGTAAAAATTGAAATTGAGATTGTGTTTGGTTGCAGTGCAAATTTATTTGCATTAATACAAATGCATGGGAGTGCAAATGTAAAAAATTCAAAATCTTGTTTAACTTTGTTTTGGATTTTACTTTATTTTGCTTCATTTCTTAATTTACTTCATTTATACTGCAATCAAACAAAATAAGTTAAAACTAGCTTGAAACAAAAATAGGTCAGAATTTATACTTAAATTATTTGCACTACTATGGATTTGCATCAGTGCAAATTTATTTGTATTGCAACGAAATACAACCTGAGACTTAGTTTGAAAAAAGTACAAATATAAAAATATACGGTGCAAATACATACAAAATAATACAAAATACAAGATTTTATAATCTACAAATTTGTATCTGTACTCCTAAACTGAGCCTGAAAAAGAAAATCTCAACATATTAATAATTACCCGCTGATAATCATGAGCCAATCCACCCAATTTTTTTATTGGGTTATCCAACCTGCCCATGACCCAAGATTAAATGGATACAACCCAACCCGCTGGATAACCAACACAAAGTGATGATGCGCAATTCGGTCAGTCCTAGCTGCCGGTTACCTTGCCTTTGACGAGATTGGAGGTGCCTGAAACAAGGAAGAACTTGGAGACTTCCGGGGGGAACTCAGTTGGAACACTCTGAAGCTCAAGTTAGTGCTCTTGAGAAGGCAAGGGAAATGAGGAACTTTAAGACCAGAAAGCACAGAAATCACATACCTCTTTCTTTGAGAGATGGGGGCCTTTTATAATCACCCTGTACACTCACTCCCATACCTCTGTCAGATCGGGCATCATCACCTCCGCCAGATCGGGTGTCATCATCCCTGCCAGATGCCAGTTCGGGTGTCATAACCTTTCCCAGACACCAGTTCGGGTGTCATAACCTCTGCCAGACACCGGTTCGGGTGTCATAACCGCCATTGTCTTTGCCAGGGCCGTCTCTGCTGCGTCTGAGACGGCGGTGGCAGGTGGCCGTTGGAGGGCGGCTGTCATGTGTCGGACCCCTAATCAGTTAGGCGCACCGCCTCCGTGTACGGGCTTCTTGGGCGTCAGGTACAGTTGTTCAGTCAGGTGGTTTGGAGCCAAAGCGGTGTGCGAGGTGAAGTCTTGAGTTCGGATAAAAGTGTGGCCTGAGCTGCCCCGGGGTGGGTCAGCTCGGGTTTTTTCCCTTTGCGCTCCTTGTAAGGCTCGTGACCTCTAAGGGAGAGCTCGGGTTCTTCCTTGGGGAGCTCGGGTCATGGGTTCCTTCTTTGGAGGAGCTCGGGACTCCTTTTCTTGGAGTTCGGGTTATGGGCCCACTGCCGTGCCGAGCTGGCACTTTTGCCAGGTCACTCTCGGTTGCTCCCACGTGTCGCATGGACAAGGGGTCGGGCCAAATTTCCCTCCATCAGGGCCGGTCAGGGCCGGCTTGTGTTTTTGGCCTGCTTGTGTTTTTGGCCCGATCACTCTCGATTGCTCCCACGTGTCGCATGGCCAAGGAGTCGGGCCAAATCTCCCACGTGTCGCTTCTCCGGTCTAACCTGCTTATGTTTTTGGCCCGATCAGGGCCGGCTTGGTTCGACCAGGGTTCAATCCCGGGTTGCGGGCAGCTCACGCGTGTAAACGATTTCAAATTTTTGAACGTCAAAAATGCATGCCAAACTGACTTCTCCTCGGGGGGGTGCTCAGCCGGTTTCGTGGGGAGCCGTTGGATGGTTTTGATCTTGGTTGTTGATGCGTGAGTATAGTGGCTATAAATAGTGGGGGACCCCTGGTCACTTTCCTTCGCCATTCTTCTACATTTGCTTATTGAGCTCGCGTCCAAGGCTGTCAGCTCGCGTCATTTGTCGTAGTCCGGTAGCTTTTTCTGGTGAGTCCTTAGCCCTCTTTTTGATTCAATGTCTAGCTCGAGTAGCTTAAATAGCCTTCTAGGGGGGTTAGACGCTGGGTCCACGAACCAAGCAGCTGGCGCTAACAGCCTTAGTGAGTCTGAGGCGGTGCCCGAGGTAGAGCTCGAGGAAGAGCTCGAGTTTGAGCCCGTGGGCCAAGTTACCTCGGGTAGTTTGGCATCCACCTCCCGTCGAGTTCGGATGCCAGACAAGTTCGGGCCTTCCACTATGACGCCCGAGAGGCTTTGGTCCCTTGTCGCTCAGTACAACCTGCCCGAGGAGTACACTTACATTTTACCCTCGGGCGACTTCCCTTGGGAGCACGGTCCAGATGAGATTATGATATTCTGGGAGCAGCTCGTTGTCGACCTGCACCTTCCCTTCCACCCCCTTATCATCGAGGTCATGAACCACTTCGGCGTTACTGTTGGTCAACTCCACCCGAACTCCATCCGCAACCTTGTCGGGACCATCTCCCTTTGTTGCGAACACTGCCTTCCCTTGGACCTGGAAATCTTTTCTGCCATCCTTATGCTCAAGAAACAAGCGGGCCCCTGCACGGGCGTAGGTGGGCCTACTACTTGTCACCTCGTCCGAGGTTCAAGCTCTTGCACAATCTTCCAAATAAGGTCTCGGCATGGAAGCAGGACTACTTCGTGGTTCGAAGTGCCATGGGATGGCCATTTCCTACCGAGTGGGGATTGGCTATTCCTGACCCCAGTGCCACGTTAGATGAAGAAACGGTGAAGGGCCTCCAGGACTAGGCCCGGCTTGGACTCAAATGCGAAGTCTACCTGATAGAGGCCAAGCTTATTCAAGCCGGTCTGATTTCGGGTAGGTTTCTTGCTCAGAGGCTTGCTTTTGCTTTTTTTTTTATTCCCATCTTTTGACGTCGGACTCCTTTTTGCAGGTGTTATGGAGGCAGAGAAGACTCGAGGTGTGAATTTTTTTGATGGCATGAAAATGAGGAAGCGAGCTGCTAAGCGGGTCCGTGTCGAGCCTTCCCGGGTTACGGAGCCCGAGGCACCGAGAATGGAGCCTCCTGGGGAGCCCGAGGTGGCCCTCCAGTTTAGGAAGCGGCAGGGATCCCCTATGCCGATACTTCTTATACCCGGGCTGTGCCTTCAAGCTCGGGAAGTCACGATGAGGTTGGGAGCGTGCTGACGCCGAGCTACGCTCTCCGAAAAAGTAAGAAGGCTACTTGCCCCGAGGAGGTCGCGGCGTGGGCCGATCTTCCTACAAATCTCATAGGCGCCCGTGCTGCCTCTCACGCCATGGTGGTAAGTCGGAGTAGTGTTTTTTTTTTTTTTTTTTTACCGAGCTGATTTGTTCTCATTCTGGCAGGTGAACTCCTCTATCCACGCTTTGGTAATCCAGGCGGAGAGGGGCTTGAAGCGAGCACAAGCTGCCGAAGCGGCTTCCCGTGCCACGAGCCAAGCTAACGAGGTCTCGGAGGGACAAAGAGGCCTTAGGAATGGTGGTGAGACACATGGCGGACCTGAAGTTGGACCTGGAGCATCAAGTCGAGTACCTTTAGGATGATATCAGGGAGAAGACTAAGATCTTCTCTCAGGCCGTCAAGGAGGCAAAGGTGAAAGCCGTCGAGGATTACATCGCTTCGCCGTGCTTTGACGACATGATGGTGGGCTCGTACAGAAGGGGTTTCAAGTTGATGGATGATAAGGAATATGTACCCGAACTCGATATTAGCACCATAACTACTTTGCACATCACTCAGGAGATGGTTGTCGTAGCTGATGATGACGCGGATTCCGAAGACGAAGTGGGACCTTCAGGCATTATCGAAGTCCCTTCTGAAGGCAAGGGAGATGTACCTTCGGGCTTGTGAGGTCGTTGTTGTTGTGTTTTTTTTTGGATGAAGTGTAAACAAGATTGTTTTGCAATGAATAGTTCCCCTTTTTTGGCAAAGTGTTGGGCAATTATTTTCTTTTTTCGCCGAGCTAACTATGTTGTTGAAATGCTAGACTTAGGCCCCGAGGTGAGTTAACATAGTAAGGCTATGTGCCCGATCTGTTCTCCGCCCGGGTTAGTTAACATAGGCTGAATTGGGCCTTGGGCTATGCACCTCGGGTTAGTAAGGCTATTTTCCTTCGTTGATGAGGTGTCGAGGTCATCTTTAGCTCAGTATTCTGGCCCTTACGGTTGTTAGCTCGACATTCTGGGCCTTAGTGTGCCGAGGTCTTTGTTAGCTCGGCATTCTGGCCCTTAGGCTCTAGTAGTGGCTCATGTTCTGCTTAGTTTGATAATTCATAGGTAAAATCGTCTTAAGTTGACGATGTTCCATGCCCAGGGTATCTGTTTACCCTCTAGGGTCTCAAGCTCGTATACTCCCCCGAGTACTCTCTTTACTCGGTAGGGTGCTTCCCAATTCGGCTCGA
>NW_010729083.1:2430485-2476289 GCF_000365185.1 Nelumbo nucifera | reverse complement strand
TTGTGCTCTCCCTGCCGACCTGTCTTATTACTATTATTATTATTATGCTGTACAAAATTTCGTAGGTACCCGCGACGGATAAGTTCCTCTATCTCATCGCGGAGATTATTACAATGTTCGGTACTATGACCATGGTCCCTATAGAAGATGCAGTACAAGTTTTTATTCCTCTCGTTCGGGTTTCCCTTCAGACGAGGTGGCCACATCACATATGGGGCGTCTTTGATCGTCATTAAGATCTCGGCCAGCTTCGCGTTCAAGGGCGTGTAGTCCGTCTGACCTACTATGGGAGCTCGGAATGGCTGGCTTGGCTTTGTTCCCCGAGGTGGGTCTTTCCTCCTGTCATTTGGGTTGGAGGGTTCGCCTTCCCTCTTCCTTTTTTCGATCCCGCTTTCAGTCCTTTGGTTGATCTCCTCCTCTGTTCTTATAAATTTGTCTGCGAGCTTGAGGAATTCAGCTACGGTTGCGGGCTGGTTGACTACTATGTGCCACTTGAACTCCTTGTGTGCCACGCGAGCTTGAGGAATTCTGCAAGCACGCATCATTGAACCGTTTGACATAGCCCCGGATGGACTCTCCTTCCCTCTGGACTATTCCGAGGAGGCTYTCCTCGGTTCGGGGGCACCGCTTGCTAGTAACGAAGTGCACGGTGAAGGCTTGCACGAACAGGGTCCAACTTTTTATCGACCCGGGAGCCAGGTTCCTGTACCAGGTGCGGGCCACTCCCCTGAAGGTGGTAGTGAAGGCCACACACATGCAGGACTCGCTGGCCCTCGCCAGGTGCATTTGGGACTGGAAAGCATCGACGTGGTCGTTGGGGTCAAAGGACCCATCATACTTGTTGAGGGGAGGAAGTTTGAAATCTTTGGGCATGGGAATCGCAAGGAGTTCTAATGACAGGGGGGAAGGAACTGAAAGAATAGGGGCAACTTTTACATCGTCCGAGCTTGTTTCTTTTTTACCTCGGAGCTCGGGCAGGATGCGGGTGGTAGTTTGGCGACTTCGTCGGTGCCTTCGCTGCTGCTTAGAAGGCCTGGTATTGGCGCTACTTGCCTCAGTGTTGCCGATCCCGATTGGCCCGGATTGTTGGTAGTCCGCGGCCAGGATGCCGAATTGGTTCTCTACGAGCGGGAGCTCGAACTTAGAGTGCTGAGGTGCTGATTTCGACAAGGAGGTTCCTGATCCGCCGGCAAGCTGCGAGGCGGGGGTGATTGGTCTTTCCCTCCTGCCCAGGGATGAGGCCTGGCTCCTGGAGGGGTTCTGAAGTTGGGAGGCTTCCCCTTGGTGAAGGCGCCCACCCTGAGGGGAGGGCTTGATCGGCTTCGGAGCAGGGTGCCGAGGTGGGAGCTGTGGTTGGTTCAGAGGCAGTTGGGGGAACTGCTGTTGGTAGTGATGCTGGGAAATGTGGTGCAGTACTTGCTACTGATGGAGTTGATGTTGCTGGAACTGCTGCATTTGGGCTTGCATTGCCCGCATGCACTGCAGCAGGTCATTAAGCTGGTTCTGGTTGGTCGTCAGGGGGACAGCAGTTGGTTTGGTGAAAGTTGTCTTGATAGGGAGGGGAAGGGGAACATTCACAGGTGCCACCATGCTTGGTGCATTGAGGCTAGGGATTCCGTCTGTCGAGAGGGGGACGGTGAACTGTCCGATACATACAGTGGCGAGCTGAGGGTGTTCCCCTACAACATTCAAGTCGGCGTTGTGCTTGTTGCTGCTAGAGGAAGCCATGGAAGCTAAGGTTTCTTTGTAAGAGAGAGTTAGAGGTTAGGGGAGGCTTTTTGAAGTCTTACCACAGACGACGCCAATTGATGATGCGCAATCCGATCGGTCGTAGATGTCGGTTACCTTGCCTCTGACGAGATTGGAGGTGCCTGAAACAAGGAAGAACTTGGAGACTTTCGGGGGGGAACCCGGTTGGAACACTCCGAAGCTCAAGTTAGTGCTCTTGAGAAGGCAAGGGAAATGAGGAATTTTAAGACCAGAAAAAACATAAATCACATACCTCTTTCTTTGAGAGATGGGGGCCTTTTATAATCACCCTGTACACTCACTCCCATACCTCTGCTAGATCGGGCATCATCACCTCCGCCAGATCGGGTGTCATCATCCTTGCCAGACACCAGTTCGGGTGTCATAACCTCTGCCAGATGCCAGTTCGGGTGTCATAACCGCCACTGTCTTTGTTAGGGCCGTCTCTGCCGTGTCTGAGACGGCGGTGGCAGGTGGCCGTTGGAGGGCGGCTGTCATGTGTCGGACCCCTAATCAGTTAGGCGCACCGTCTCCGTGTACGGGCTTCCTGGGCATCAGGTACGGTTGTTCAGTCAGGTGGCTTGGAGCCGAAGCGGTGTGCGAGGTGAAGTGTTGAGTTTGGATAAAGTGTGGCCCGAACTGCCCCGGGGTGGGTCAGCTCGGGTTTTTGCCCTTTGCGCTCCTTGTAAGGCTCGGGACCTCTAGGGGAGAGCTCGGGTTCTTCCTTGGGGAGCTCGGGTTGTGGGTTCCTTCTTTCGGGAGGCTCGTGACTCCTTTTCTTCGGAGTTCGGGTTGTGGGCCCACTGCCGTGCCAAGCTGACGCTTTTGCCAGGTCACTCTCGGTTGCTCCCACGTGTCGCATGGCCAAGGGGTCGGGCCAAATCTCCCTCCATCACAAAGGAATCTTTGTTTATGGAAGAGTTATTAGATTACCCCTGACCGGACCTTGAGGAAGCTGATAGTGTTCTGCACGTTCTTCAAATAGCTTGGTTTATCGGTTACCCAACTTGAGACCCATTTTCTTACGTATACTATGTTCACAGCAGCCAGTCAGCCTCCCTGGAATGTTGCCAGTTTGATAAAAGATTGTAGAAACTTTTAATCTTTGGATTTTAAGAGGAAAAAGTTGATTAATGGGATTTTGGTTTTCATTGATTAAAATTAATATTCATAATTTTTTTTCTTTCAGATTTATGTGGGGTCCATTTTTCCTAGATATCACTTACTTGGACAAGTGATATTCATCTCTTGGATAAATAATTTTCTATCTAGGGAGAAATTGTGAGTACTTGAATGAGACAAAATTGTCCATTTTAATAATAGATTTTTAAGGTTAAAATAGTTATTATTTATTTACACGAAAGAAACATTTACCTGAATAAATACACTTACCAGATAAATAACTTCACGGAGCCTAAGAATCTTAGTAGGGTGGCTCATATCATTGCCGAATTTTCTTATTCAGCTGAAAGCATCTTTACCTGGTCCTCTGCACCAGATTTCATTCTTGAACTTATGCTGAATGAAAATCCTTTTAATGAACGCTTTGTTTCAGTTAAAAAAAGAAAAAAAGAAATTACAAATGTCCAATTGGGCTTTTCTTATTATAAATAATCATTATTTTGATCATGGCCAGGGATTGGTGGGGATGGTGTAGAGTGCACGTCAGGTCCAATTATTAACGGAGTGACCCCTCAGGGTTTTATGGTTTGGCTTGCCACAGCAATCTCTTTTCTTGAAAATAAGGTTTTTAAAATCGATTTGGACAACGAACCGGTCAGGGGTCCGGTTTCTGGGTCGAACGATATGACCATTCAAACTGAACAGTTAGTCTGTTCTGACAAAAAAATTAAAAAAAAATTAAAAAATAAAAAATAGTCAAAACCGTTGAACAATTTGGTTCAACTGCCTGAATCAGGGTTTGTTGACAAAATCAACAGTTTTTGGCACAAATCTGGTTTTGGAGAAAAATGGAACCGATCACTTGACTGGTTCCCGATTTTCCAGTCTAGTCTGATTTTGAAAACCATGCTTGAAAACCCTAGCTTTGATTTCTTTGCAACTATTTGTTGTTGTTGAGGGGATTACTTTTTAATTTTCATCTTTGTTGAGGGCAGATTGCCCCCCTTTCGGTGTTTATTGACTTTGCACTATTTGCATTATTGCTTAGATTTTATTGAGCTATTCACTCCCTATGCTCATTGATATTGCTTTGCACATCAATTTTAGTCTATTTTATAGTGCTGTTTTTTTTTTATTCTTCTTGTGGATTGTATTCCCTGTGATTGTAATAATCTGAGCATTTTATGAATCAAAATTTGTCTCTTTGGCTTCAAAAAAAGAAAAATAAAAATCTATGGGTCTATTTGATTTACAGGAACAAGGGCCTGGACCAACCATTTGGTTGGGTAGAATTAGAATCTCATTCCCATTCTTGGTGAAATGACATTCCCCATTTGGGAAATGGCCCTTATTCCCTCTCCCTTCCTCAGGAATGAGAATCTTTTGTATCTAATTTCAATTTCGGTTTTGATTCCGATTTCAATTCCTGTTTGAACCAAACATGCAAGGGGAATAGACCATTTTAATTCTGATTCCAATCAATTTCAATTATAATTCCAACTGTACACCAAACGTATCCCAAGTTTTCCAAAATCCTAATAGGATCTCTCACTCACCCCTTATGCAGATAACCGAAACAGAATTTTTTAAATTTCTATTTTTTGTTCATGCTTAAAAAGCAGATCTTGCCTATCAAAATAAAATAAGCCAATCTATAAAAAAAATCCTTTTAATTTTGACCATTTTTCAGGTTTTTAAAGTGAATCCATGCCGGACCAAATAACATGGCCTTTGGCTTTGAGTGGTTATTCTAAAAAAACATTTCAAGGCAAAACACGTAGTAAAACTAACAAATATTTTACTGAAACTGAAAGTACGCTCAATTTATTTGCAATACAGTTTCATTTGTACCAATGCAAAGAGATAGGAGGGCAAATAAATTGGTTGCAAATTCTGAACTATTTCAGTTCACAAGTTGAATGCTATGATGCTATCCTTTATAGCATGGGCCATTGCCCATAGGAGATATTCAGATATTGCTCACCCAACACCTGACAGTCCAGATCCAGGATCAATTAGTGGGGCCTTGTTCCAGGATTTTCAATATGGGCTTTCTGTTGCGGTACAGGGAGAATTAATCCTCCGTGTTTCGCTTTGTTGCCCTACCCCACGCATTAATAAATTAGCGAGGTCTCCTGTTATATATAGGATTTGTAAGGGAAAGTGAAATAATTATTATAAGGAATCAGGGGTAGAAGCAAATATATTGGTGGGGTCTTTGGTCCTTTAAACTTTTCTTTTCTAAATCATCATTACTAGTGGTGAACTGGTAATCTGGGCGATGTATGGGATGTTGTATATTTATCTTTTACATGTAGAATAATAGATTTTTTTTAGTTATTAAGTTTCTAATTTTTTTTTAGTTATTAAGTTTCTAATTTTTTTTTATATAGCTTATATACTAGTCAAAACCGGTGCGATGCATGTGAGTTTTTAATCGAATTGCAAATTAGAGTTAATGGACTTTTAAAGAGCCCTAGATACTTATAAACACCTTAAAACAAAATTTCATCATAAATATCCCTCATTTAACCCTCCATCACACTAAGATTTTAATTTGGGCTAATCTCATTAGCCAAGATTTTCATTTCTAAAATGCCCATGGTCATACAATTTATGGACAAATCAAACCCCACCAAATGATCCAAGAGACCAACACCTTTAGCAATCCCATTGTCAGCACTTGATTTTTGTTCAATTTGCCTTTGAAACCCCAATTTACCCTGAACACCCGATCAGACCGTTCTGATCCTTCCGAAGTACCTAAAAATCCCCGAACACTGGCATCAGACCCAAGACTTCCTAAAATATTTACCCCTAAAATTTCAACCCAAGATTCCCCTCTATTTATTATTTTATTAAACAAAGATTCCCTTTCGAACCCTCTGGTTAGACTAAAGCACCCATAATCCAAATCTTCTTGATCCTAACACCTCTAGATCAATTAGACCATACAATTGAACCCTAGACACACCAAAAACATCTACCCATAAATTTTCAAACTAAAATTCTCCCATTTGTCCCTTTGTCGAACAAATATTCCATTTCGGATGCTCTCGTTGACCCAAATTTCTGTGATTTTGGCCCTCCAAAATCAATCAGATGTTTTCATAAAATCCTAGACACCCTAAAAACCCTACTCACAAAAGTTCAGCCTAAAATACTTTTGCTCGCCCCTCTACTACACTAAGATTCCATTTCAAAGCTTCGTATTGACTAGTTCAAGTCCTTTCCGGATCTGCCTAGTGTTGGCATAGTTGGGCCAATTTGACCTTACCAATCAACCCATAATGCTCAAAAACACTACCCTTCCAAATTTCAACAAAAAAATTCCTCATTTTTCACTCTATCACACAAAGATTTTGTTTCAAAGTTAATAAATTAACTGAATCACTACCCCTCTAGATCTACCTAATCTCAGCCTATTTAGGCCAATCTGACCCCACCAATCAATTCAAAATGCCTAAAAACCCCCCAGGTAAAATTTCAGTAAAAGATATCCTTGTTAGCCCTATATATAAAATGAAAACAAAGGGAAAAACCTGAACCCAAAGAAAGGAGAAAATTATAGGGAAAAACCTGATAACCCAAAGAAAAGGAACAATGGTTTGTTTAGATTGGTTTATCTCATGCACTGGTGGGTTAAGATTGGTTACACCCTACTTTATTAGTTAGAGCCAAAAGGGATTAAGAGATATTTAGGAGAAAAATAAGGATTTAATGAGGGAGGGAAGATGTTACAATTGACTATTAAGGTGTATGAGAGAGAGAGAGATTTATTAGAGAATAAATATGAATTTTATGATGGACAATAAAGACCCATGAGGTTTTTAATGATTTAATATAAAAAGAACAATGGAGGAGACAAAGCTTGAGTTTGCATTTATAACAGTCTTCCTAATGGCCAAAACATTATGTATTCCCTATAATTTGCTAGTAAAACACTACATTGTAAGCATTGATCGTTATATATATTCCTCGTAACTAGTGAACACTACACTATTAAGTATTAATTCAACCATTTTGAATTTAAGCATCCTCTAAAACATAGATGGTATCAGGCTCATAAAAAATGTTAAACATGTAGATGGTACCAAGGACTCTTTGCTTGAAACTAAAGGCTAAAATATGTCTTTTCTACTCAGTTGTACAATGAATCAAAGAACAAAATACCTCAATAATTTGATTATAAAGTGACATAAACCACTTGTTATACCATATAAATTGGAAATTATGGCTTGATCGCTTGAGCATTGAGAATCTGCATACTTATCTAAAAAGATAAAAGGGGAAATCTCACTGAAACCCACCTCACAAATTTTTATTTCACCATACACTCACAACAATTTAAAACTTCCAATACCCCCGCTTATGAGTGATGACATAATAAACCTTTATATTGGCATCAATTCCCTCCCTTGTGTCATTCTTCTCAACTGCACGATGAAGTAAAAATTAAATGAGTGTAAAAATCTGCACACCCTCGCAAGGTTGGCTGAGTTGTATTATATATACAATTGTTGTGATAGAGTTTGCTACAAATATGCAAATGTTTAAAAGATGCTTATCTTATTGTTACAGCATGAGGATAGAATCATACAAGATAAGGAAAGCTGCTACATATCTATCTGCTGAGATTTATCTTTATTTCCAATATGAGACTTATCTCTATCTCCAACACTCCCACTCAAGCAAAATGGGGATGTAATCACAATGAACTTGGAACAGTGTTGAGAGAACCTAGCTGAAGATAATGATTTAGTGAAGATGTCAACTGGTTGATCTAGAGAATGGAGAAACCATACATCCAATAATTTGGAAGCCACATGCTCTCGTACAAAGTGATAATCCAAGGAAATATGTTTGGTACGAGCATGGAATCGAGAATTCGTAGAGAGAAAGGTTGCTCCCAGGTTGTCACACCATAAAATGGGTTGGTACTAAGTGGAAAACCCAACTCCCGTAAGAGCATCTCAATCCAAGTTAGTTCAGATGTGGTTGTCGCGAGACTATTGTACTCAGATTCTGTGCTGAAATGAGATACCGTACTTTGCTTCTTGGAGCTCCATGAGACTAAATTTCCACCTAGAAAAATGCAATAGCCCCCTTGGGATCTATGACCATCTGGACACCTGGCCCAATCCACATCAGAGAAGGCGTCTAATATGATAGAAGAACAACGACGAATAAAGGTGCCATGAGTAATGGATGAAAGGGATGGTAGAATCCATCGTATGGACGCCAAAACTGTTGCGGAATGGGTGGGAAAATTTCAAAAAATTTCCTACCTACCTTACAACTAAGAATCACATTCCCTGATTTTAGAATCAAGATTCAATGATCCTACTTGAACCAGAATCGAACCAGATCTGAACTAAAAGAGAAGGGAGTGATTATACCTGATCCAAAGAAATAGTATCTCCCAAAGTTGGTGTTCACGCCCAAAGAAGACACCAGGATTTGCTCATGCTGAAGATGACACAACAACTATGGAACAAAACCAGCAAAGTGCGTTCTACACACTAAATCCTTCACAAGAATCCTTTGAAAAACAATAAGCACCGAACTGAATCAGCCTTTCAGCAAAGACTGATATCAAGAACTCTTTCTTGATCTTTTCTCTCACAGAGAAATCGGACTACAATAGATGGTAGCGGCTACTGAAGGAGAAGGCTAGAGAAGAAGATGGCGAACTGCTTTTTTTTTCTCAAAAACTGTAGAGTGTTCTGTGTAATCCCTAGGGTTTGAATTCTTGTAATTCGAAAATAGGGTTTCCTCCAGTTGCTTAATGATTAAGAAAACCTCCTAATCATATCAAGAGTTGCCCTTATCCAAATCTGTATTTGGATTATGACTCTTCTTAATCTAATCTACAGATTAGATAAGCTTTTGGGCTCATCCTAATCTCAGATCCGCCCCCTGTTAATGACTGATCAAATTAGCCCATTTCGAAATGGGCTTTAGGCCCAATAAGAATCAAGTGCTCAAAAGTCTTCAAAACTACTGTCCAGTTGGGCCTCTTTGTATGGCGTGGGACCCAAGCATTGATCTACACACCAGCCACATGGGTTCGGCCCAACCTCTATTACAAAGCCTAATCAAATTCACTAAAAAGCCCACTGTACCCCTTGAGCCCATCACATGGACCCTATGGGCCCAACACTTACACTAAGTGGTCCCTGGGCCAAGCCATCTTATAAAAACCCAAGGACTGTGGATAGGTGCAAGATTAGCCCATCAGGTATTATCCCAAATGGCCTTACACTTAACCTCTCAGCCCTAATGATCAAGCATTGCTCGACAAGAGAGGACCTCTCCCTCGGCTGCAAAGAACAGTGTTGCACTCTCTACTCATATGGATCCCGAGAATTAAAACCATTTGCAAATATTTTGAATCCATACTTAGGTATATATCATATATATAAATTTTGCAAAACAAAATTCCAATGATTGAAATCAACTGCCGGTAGTTTGGTTTCCATCAGAGAGAGTGCATCCCCGATCATTACCTTTGTCTAACAAAGGGGTTGATCCCGTCACTATGATCACCCACTCAGATGAATTCTCAAACTGTCCCAACACACCCAGGTTTTGACCCCCGCTAAAGATCTCACTGATTAGCATATCAAAGGCAGTTCAATCCGACACCTAGTGTAGTACCATAATCGGGTCTAGGGGTCAGGTGTAACTTTCCATTTTTGTCCATCAATCTCCAAGGTCCAGGGCACTACTGGAAATCCGGTTTGGTTCAAGGGTTCAAGTAATCCTACACTGCATGTAACTTGGGCCTCACCCTAGCAGCTGAGACAAGCCACCCCAACAGTTGGCAGCACACCAGTGTCAGCCTTGACAAGATAAATCCCCCCAGACTTATCCAATGGTTGTGAACAATTAAAACCAACACAAGTCTCATTAAGTGTCTAGTTTTAGGGTCTTACACAGAAGTATACCACGCAACATGAATCAAACATGTACTTTATTTATTTACATTAGATATGAAAAGTACATCAGAAATGATTGAAGCTAAGGGCATACAAAAACTGTCCAACAATGGATCCTTTCAAGTAATGCAAAATGCGTTTAACTGCAGCCCAATGTTCTGTTGTAGGATGCTGCATGTACTAACAAACTTTGGTTACGAAAAAAGATATGTCAGGACGAGTGAGAGTCATATATTGTAAAGCTCCCACAATGCTTTGATAAATGGATACATCAACTAGTGGTTCACCTTGAAGAGTAGACAACCGAGTAGAGGATGCCATAGGGGTAGCACTGGGTTAGGCTTCATGCATCTTGGCTTTTGTAAGAAGATCTTGAATGTACTTATGTCGGCAAAGATGAAGACCAGAATTGGAATGATGGGGTTCAATACCCAAAAAGTAATGCAAGGGACCTAAGTCCTTTAAGGCAAATTGTTGTTGAAGAGCAGAGATGAGAGACTTAATTTGAAAGGAATATGATCCAGTCACCAGTATATCATCAACACAGATGAGGATAGCACAAAAGAACTACTAAGAATGCAATGTGAAGAGAGAAGCATCGGCCCTTGACTCCATAAAACCAATCTGAAGAAGAGCATCACGAAGACGGGTGAACCATGCGTGAGGAGCCTGCTTAAGTCCATAAAGAGACCTATGTAACTTACAAACATAATTTCAAAATTGAGGATCTATAAAACCCACTGGTTGTCTCATGTAAATGTCCTCCTCAAGATTTCCTTGCAAAAAGGCATTACTAACATCCAATTGGCGTACCTCCCAATTTAAAGTAATAGCCAAGGATAGAACTAATCGGATGGTGACCGGTTTTATTACTGGACTGAAGATTTCATCATAATCAAGTCTAGGCTCTTGAGTGAATCCTTGTGCTACAAGTCGGACCTTAAACCAATCCACAATCCCATCTAATTTCCTTTTAATTCAAAACACCCATTTGTTTCAATAATATTGCAATTTGAAGGGCGAGGAACTAGTATCCAGGTCTGATTGTCAGGGAGAGCTCTGAATTCTTCATCCATTGCCTTACACCATCTAGGATCTCTAGAGGCTTCAGTATAGGAAGAAGGTTCAGTTTCTTCTAAGAAACTACTCATCAACATATACTTGGGATTGGGTTTAGTAATACCTGATCGGGCTCTTGTTTGCATGGGATGTATAGATGCTATGGGAGGACATGTATTCGTCGGAGAACCAGAAGATGATGGAGATGCTATAGGCAACTCATTTGAGGGAGCAATAGGGAGAGATACTGTAGGCAAGTCAGATGACGGATGTGTGGTAATGTGTTGCTAATTGGAACATGGAGAGGTGACAATGAGGGGCCCAACTGGTGATGCCGAGGAGCTGTTATCATCAGAAGAATAGTGCAAAGCATTCTTGAAGGGAAAATCATTCTCATCAAAAATGAAATTACGAGATATCACTAGGCATCCTATGTCCAGATGGAGACATTTGTAGCCACGATGCTGGTTGCTATAACCAAGAAATAGGCATCGAGCAGATCTGAAATCCATTTTATGATGATTAAAAGGCCGCAAGTGAAGTAACACGCACAACCAAATACCCACAAGAAGGAATAGTCTGGAAGACGATTGAATAATTTTTGCCATGGAGACTGGTTCTGTAACACAGGTGTCGGAAGACGATTAATTAAGTAAACGGCCGTCTCAAATGCGTCAAACCAATACTCTTGAGGAGCACCAGACATAGCTAGAAGTGTCAAACTAGTTTCAACTATGAGTCTATGTTTGCATTCTGCCATACCCTGTTGCTCATGTGTATGTGGACAGGACAGACGATGTGGGATGCCACAATCATGTAGAATAGAAGAAATAGATTTGTATTCAGCCCCTCCTTCTGTTTTTCGTTGCTTGATGCGATAGTCAAAATTATTCTCAACATTTTTCTTAAAATGAACAAATATTGAATATAGATCAGATTTATGTGTCATTGGAAAAATCCATGTGAAGCAACTAAATGCATCAACAAAATGGACATAATATTTATAACCACCAGTAGAAGTAGAAGTGACTGGGGCTGGACCCCAAATGTCAAAAGATATTAACTGTAAAGGAATAGAATTCGTCGTAAAGAGAGAGATTGTTCAAATCTAGAGTCATGTGATTTATTGCCCCTGAATCAAGGTACCAATTTGGATCAAATCCAATAGGATTTTCAATGGAGACTATGAATGCTATTCCTTTATGCTGAGCATTAGAAGGGCCAAAGTAGTTTCTATCAAACCGCCTTCTACAAGTCAAAACAGTGTGACCATGGTATTGACACAATTGAGAGGTCACTGTATTATTCGGCTTAGATGAGGGAGCACCTCGCTGACTGTTGTTGATGTTAGAAGATCTAGGATCAGCAGTACACGGTTTAGGTGATTGTGCATTAGAAGAATGAGAGAAATTCTTGCCTTTCTGGTATGTGCAATTTGCAACATTTGCAGATGGTGACAATGCTAATAGTAAGGAGTGATGCTCCAGTCGTTTTTCATAAGAGAGAAGCATACTCTGAATGCCTACTGAAGTAAGGTCATCAAGTCGCGTTGTAACTGAGACAACGAATGCATCAAAATCAGGGCCCAATCCGCCCAACAAATAATGGATAAAATCCTCTTCTAAAACAATATAACTGGCTGAAGCAAGTGCATCAACAATGCTTTTGATTTTCTGGATATAATCATCCATGGATGATTTTCCTTTGCGTACATGTGCAAGCTCTAATTTGAGATCATGAATTCTAGATCTGTTTGACGATGAGAAGAGTCGATTGAGAGTGTTCCACAGATCCTGTGAGGTATTACACCCAACAACTTGAGCCAAAACAGGTTTTGTAGGTGAAGATAAAAGTCAATTGAGAATCAGTTGGTCTTGCTATGTAATTTGGATTGATATCTGAACTGGAATTATCAATGGATTTAGGAGGACATTTAAACGTACCATCAACATATCCGTAGACCTGCAAACCTATGAGAGCAGGGACAACTTGTGCTGCCCAGATGACATAATTATCATTAGTTAGCTTGACTGAAATCAGACTTGTGAATCCTTGGACTTGTACCAGTGAAGATCCAACATTAGATCTGGATTGGAAGCCATGGAAGATTTTGAGAGAGGCATTAGCTTTAACGCTCTGATACCATAAAACAGAGTAGAAAAATTAAACGAGTGTAAAAATCTGCACACCCTCGAAAGATTGGCTGAGCTGTATTATATATACAATTGATGTGATAGAGTTTGTTACAGATATGCAAATGTTTAAAAGATGTTTATCTTATTGTTACAATATGAGGATAGAGTCATGCAAGATAAAGAAAGCTACTACGTATCTATTTCATGAGATTTATCTCTATCTCCAATATGAGACTTATCTCTATCTCCAATAGTTCTTGGTCTTAAATTCATATCATTCTAAGGTTAGCAACTTTTTTTTTTTAATTATTTTGCATTAATTTTGCTTAGAACCATTATTAGAGAAATAGAAATGATTTGGGCCAAAGACCTCACACCACACCTCCCATACTTCCTAACACAAATAGAAATGATTTGGGTGAAGAGTTAGACAAAAGGTGAAGAGTAATGGAAAGTTGGTCAAAGAAAATGAAATTTTTGAAAAAAAAAAATAAGGGCTTGTTCCTCAAACCAAAAGATAAATCCTAATCACAACCTGTTAAACAATAGCAAACGAAAAACAAAACATGAGGGCTTTCCCCCTTTTTCCCGATATTGAGGATTACCGCTTGGGGAAGGTTCTCGAATAGGCTCCATTGGAGGTTCCAAGCTTTCTACCATTGCTGGGTTCTCCTCAGAGCAAGCACAATTGGCAAAACTTGGGTTGAGTGCCTGTAACGGTGCATTTAACCAAGGTATGTGCAGGTAGCCATTAAAATCACCATTAATAATTAAAAATGCCAATAAATGAGAATAAGTATTAGCAATTAAAACACTTGGTTTACCAAAAAAAAAAAAAAAGATGATTGAAAAACTTGGAACTGCACACGTGTAAGCATTGAGAATAGAGACGCCTACGTGTGAGAGCTGTGGTGTGACGTCTTTGGCCCTCACACATTCCTTTTAAGGATCATTATGTTCCTCCAACTCCAAAAATTAAAAAAAAAAAGTTTTTTTTTAACTATAATAGGCCCAAACCTTCTCATTTTAATAATATCTTACAAAAATAATTTAGTAATTTGGATTAATTATATTCATATTTTTTCATAAATAATAATAATTACTTAATAAAATCATAGTGTTCTATTTTATTTATTCTAATTTATTAATGATTAAATGGTGCAATCTTTTGTAAATATTACTTGAATATGTAAAATATTTAAATATTAATAAATATATAAAATTAGGTTATAGTCATAATTAAATTAATCTAAGCCTGATCTCGAGGTTTAGGACTTCAGTTTAGGCTTTGGTTGATCCTCCACCTAAGCCAACCCCTCAAGTTGCACCCCTAAGAGCAATGTAAAACTCGTAATTAGACTAAATCAAATCGAGTTCAACCAATGCATGCATCATTTATTCATTCTTAACTATTTTTAAATAAAAATTATTAATATTGAAACCAAAGGAGCTATTGTGGATGGCTACCCCCATTGTGTAGCCTAATGAACCAATAAATAAAATAAAATAAAATAAAATAAAATAAATATAGGGATAGATTTCAATAGTGTATTAAAAGGTTGCTTAGCTTGAATTGACCCACACCCTAAGAGTAATAATATTTATTTAGGCCTAGGAAAGGGACAAGCTTGCTGTGTTAATTATAAAACCATGGTCTTTTTTTTTACAAATTAAAAGTTTTACTTAATTTTAGTCTATTGTAAAAAATGCATAAAAATTTCTATTAGTATATTAATTAATATAGAATTTGTTATCTAAATACGTATGCATATAACTTCCAAGTTGAGTTTAGGAGTTAATTAGCTTGGGCCCTGCCCGCTAGGGCTACCAAAGGACTTTGAAAGGCTAATACCCGATTTGACTCCAAATCCAATTATCTTGGATTTGGATGTTAGAATTTACACCCAATTATATAAAGTTTATAATTGATAAATTTAATATTTTGTACTATAAATTTAAAAAAGTTAGCTTCTTTAAAATCTTTTTAATTTTTGTTGGTTATTTTAAACACAATAAGATGGTTGTGGATTAAATCTGAATTTGATCCAAAATCTGACATATCATCGAATGTGGATGCGGATGTAGCTGTATCCAATCTAAATCGATCCATTTACAACCCTATTGCCTACATTATATGTAGGTTTGGTGCAAATCTGAGCTAGACCTAGCTTAGAAGAATATAATTGTTTGAGCCTAAAAATTTGTAGGTCTAACCAAGTTAGGAGAAGTTGAAATGATCACCCCTAAGTAGGAGTCTTATGACATTTCTAATTGGGGCATTATTAATTTTATTGTTTTAATTAATTTTTATATGGAAAAAATGGTTATTACTTTCAATAATTTTTTACTATTTATTATTTATTTTAATTACATTATAATTTTTTTATTAATTTTAGTTATTATGTTTCAAATTATAATTTTCTAACAATTAACCAATTAAATAGATTTTGAATATGAAACAAATAAATGGGATTTGGATGAGAGTAAAATTCTCTCTCTCTCTCTCTAGAATACAATAGGCTATTAATGTATGTGTTTGGTTCCGTTGGCGTTTATTGAAAAAACACCACCACATTAGTGCTACATAGGCATTGGCATTTATTGCATATGAAGCTAAATGAAACAACTATTTGGTTTTACCGTTTATCAAATAAAAGGTAAAAAGCTGAAATGTTTTGATTTTTGTGCATGGGGCATTTGGGGAAATGCCAAATTCTTGATCCCCAAATGCCCCAGCGTTTCTTGAAACCAAATGCTGATGTGTCACACTTTAACGAGTATTAATCTAAGGTGGAGAGTAAAAAACGTTTAAAGTGAAGCCCAACCAAACAACAAAAATATGAAACATTAAAAGTAAAAAACGTTAAAGTGAAAAAGTACAAATAAACGGCCACCCATAAATGTAAACAGAACCAAACACCCTCAATGAAAGAGGCCTATAGAAACATGTTAAAATAAGTTAATGGTGGAAGGGGTGGGATTTATTTCTTATAATTCTCCCTCTCATTATTTTTAGGTGATTTAACTATTTATGATATTTTTATTAGCTAATTCTTTAACTGTTGGCCCATGTTGACCTTGAAGTTTTAGGCCTAATGCAGACTTGGGGGCACGCTAAATTGAAATGATCACCCCCTAAACAAATTACTTTTGATTTAGTAGATTAATGAGAGGAGACATAATAAAATAAAAACGGAAAAGAGAAAAATTAAAAAATTAAAAATGGAAAAGACTAAATGAATTTTAAGCAATTTAATGAAGTAATTGAGATGAGAGAATTAGTGGAGCGAGTTATTGGAGGAGAGAAAGTTAATGGAATGATTAATAAGGAGAGAGAATCAAAGGAGTTAATGAGAAAGAGAAGAAAGAGTTAATGCTGAGTTAATGAGGAGAGATGAAAGTCTTAAACACTTAAAGTGGAATGGCTACTTAAGTAATTTTGTTCAATTTAAAAAGAAAAAAATAGAAAAACCACAAAATAGATTAATGGAGGGGAGAAAGGAGAGCCATGTTGACATGGCATGTCTTGTTTTGTTACATATTAGTAGCGACTTGTAAGATACAAGGGATTTGTCGAGGGAAAATGAAATAACAAAAACTAATAACTATTATAAGCAATGAATGCAATGTTGTTTAAAATAATTATATTTATTTCAGTAATTTATTGCTTAAATAATTTAGTGATTTAGTGATTTGGATTAATTATATTAATAAATTTTAACAAAAACAATAAATATTGCTATTTACTTAATAAAATAATTACTTTTTCATATTATTTATTTGTGTTTATTTTATTTATTTTACTTTATTAATTATTAAATCTTATAATTTTTTTGTAAATATTATTTAAATATTATTAATTTTATAAAATTAGGTTGTAGTCATAATTAAACTAATCTATAGGTTAAGTTTTTTAGTCATAATTAAATTAATCTTAGCCTGAGCTTGAGGTTTAAGACTTTGGGTTGGGCTTGGGTTGATCCTCAACCTAACCCAATTTGCCCAAGTTACACCCCTAAGAGCATTGTGACATTTGTAATTGGACTTACAACCCATGCATGCATTATTTTTGGATTTTTAACTATTTGTTTGATAAAAATTATTAATATTGAAGTTGAAGGAGCTATGGGGGATAGGCTACCCCCATTCTATAGTCCAATTAATTAACCAATAAATAAATAAAAGATCTTGGGCCAAATTTTGATAGTGTATTAATAGCTTTTAAAGTTGTTGCCTAGCCCAGCCCGGCCCACATTGTTGGAAGGGTTAGAAATCAAGTTTCACATGGCCAAACCAAGTTTGGTGGCTGGCCGAATTTATAAAATTTTTCTAACCCAACCCAGGAACCAATTTCCTAATGATTTTAAAATATAAAATTTCGGGATTGGTTTTGCATTAAACTAGACCAGACTTGAAACCCAAATTAAAACCGATCATACCTAATATGGAGACCACAATGTGCATCTCCTAGAGTGGTAACTCACACCCAATGTCAATCCCAAAATTGGCCTCTAATTGAAAATGGTGTAATGTGTACATGAAGCCAATTCAACAATACCGTTTCAATAAAACCGGTTCAAAACTTGATTGGATCGATGTGGGTATGTAAACCTGATATCCTCTAATGTTTTTCTTGCAAAAACAAATTAGAGAATTGATGGAAATCAGTCCCTATTACAGTTAGGTCGAATTAGGGTTTTTGGGAAGTAAGGGAGAAGAGAAGAGAGCGAGAAATTGGAAAGAACTAGTGAATTTGCCCTCCCCTTAGTCCCTTGTATAGAGCACTCTGCTAATCTAATTAAGAGCTTATCTAAATCAATTTTGGACAAAGACTCTATCTTTAATTGATAAGCATTATCTTCTTAAGAGAATGAATGCTCCATACCCAAATCCATGCCCATTTTCAACCTAAATCACATGACAACTTAAGTTGTCATGTAACCTCTTAACTAATCATATCAGTAATAGGCCTTAGGCCCATTTTCTTTAATGGTTCATGTCCCAAGGTGTTGCATGGCCACTTTAGGCCTAAATCAATAAAATGCAAAAGACCGCCAACTTAGGTGCAAAATAATTTAGTAATTTGGGCCTAAATCAATAGAATCCAAACCACTTTGGGACTTAGGCCCATTAAAATGCTAAATCAATAAACAATTCAGGTACCACAAGAGACTGCCAACTTAGATGCAAAAGACCGCCGCCTTAGATGGTCAGTTGAATTTGAAGCGACAGTCATACCGAGCCACCAGCTTAGCATTAATTAGGCCTAAGACCGCCGCCTTAGATTTCTGTCAAACTCCCTCGTGTTCTTAGGAGGTGGTCCGAACTGTTGGCTCAGGTGTTAAATGATCGCCACCTTAGGTTTTGCCAACATCACTTGTATTTTTTGGTGGCAATCTAAACCACCGGCTTATATGCTATATGACCACCGCCTTAGGTGTTGTTTGTGGCTAAACCAGTGGTTGCATGACCGCCAACTTAGATCTTTTTTTTTTTCATTTTTATTTATACCAGGTTAATTCTAACATTTTTTTTTGTCATGTTGATAGCTAAGCTGGCGGACATGATCGCCGGAATATACCTTTTTTTTTTCAAAAAAAATTCATATACCCGCTTAATTGCAACATTTTTGTGGTACATAAATTGTTTATTGGTTTAGCATTTTCGTACCTGTTTAATACAACAAAACCATTTGATAAAAATCCATTTAAAATGAAATCTATTAATTCAAATATTATATTAAAATATCCAAAAGACATTGTTCAAATACAATATCCAATTGACATATAAATAGTACAAGAACTTAAAAAAATAATCAAGTTCTCTAATAATGCAACACATCTTCCAATGCAAATCCACTTAACATATTGGTTGAACATGCAAATCAAAACATATAAATATTAGAATTATATTCAAGTATTTTAACTATAAAGATAGGAATAGTAACTAAAATTTACAAAAAGGTAGAATCTAAAAAGTTGGATCACTAGCTAAACAGTAACTATGCAGGAAGATGGATACTGTTGACTCACATTAATGTAGACAAAGTAAGACCAGTGAATTCAAAGCACATGTAATGGGTAGGATCTAGGATGCAATGTAAGTTCAAAATTTGCCAAAGACACTCTCAATGGGAAATTTGCCAAATTCAGAGCACATAACTATAGGAAATTGGCCAAAGGAAAGACACTCTCAACATGCTATTTGATTGTATGCAACTATAAAGAAAGAATACTCAGGGAATATCATGATAATATATAGGAAAATTAGAAGATACTTGAACTTGATCCTTTAAGAATCCTTATATCTTCATTATTGTAGATTTATAATGATACCCAAAGATCATTTAGTCTTTCCATGATCACAACTGCACCCCTACACTACAGGAGCAACCGCACGTTTACATGGGAAAATGAAAGGATTTGGCATGTTAAGGCCTAAGGGGGAAAAGAGGACCCTGGTAGAGGTTTGAGGTGACATGAAATAGCTGCTACCCTCTATCCTGCATCCCACCCCATTTCTAGCAATAACCCTTGTAGCTTCACAAGCAGAACTTGGCATCAGTATTTTAAGGCTTTTGAAGTCCAATAGCTTGTTCCATATTCAGTGGAGTCATTGGGTTGCTAGAATCTGAAAGGATTGAATAAGAAAAGGAATGTGCTTTGGAACTGTATTCAGTATGGTTAGAGAGGAATACTTGACATCTTTGAGCAGAAAAACGATTTGACATTATTGGTAACATTTTTCTTAACTTTAGAAAAGCCTATCTCAACCATCTAATTAAATAGGCATTTGGCAAGTCTTTTTAGGAAGATCTTCCAATTAGAACTATAATTGGTAACAAGATTAAAGAGATTTTATTTAAAACTAAAGGTGGCAACCCTTCTCAAAAGTCTATGGTAGAAAAAGAGATTTTATTAAGAAAAGAAATGAAATGTAGGCAAAAGGAAAAATGTTTCAAACTAGATTTATGTTTTGGATCAACGTATTTCAAACTAGAATTTGCTTTCTATGTATCAGGTGACTTGAAACTATCTTTGTATCAGTAAAAGGAATGCATTGATCAGGAAGAAAATGAGAAGGTTGAGACCAGTGCATCCTATTAGTTTTGAAATTGGAAATTTATAAATTGGGAAAGGCTTGGAAGAGTTTCAGACCAGGTAATTCATTGGCACACCTTTGCTTCAGCCTGACCAAAGCTAACCTGAACAAGGAGACTTCAGTGTAAATTGTTAGCAATATAATCATTTTCTAAACACAGACAATTCATGTAAGCTTTTCTTAATATATAAGTAATAAAAATTTTGAAAGTACAAATGGCTGATTTTAATAGTTGAAATGGCAATGGATGACATACAATGCAAAATGTTCGGCATGGAAGTATGGTTGTTTTGTATATGGTTCCTGAAAATTAACACAAATACATCCAAATACTCAGATGATGCAGAAATACATTCGAACCAGAACAACTGATGGTTAACAAGTAAAACTAATTGAAATGGACTGTATTTTAACAAGGGGTCCCTCCCACTCAGGAACTCTTTTTTAACATCAGGTTAGAATCTCTATAATGCCCATACCCAACTATGTATTTCCATATGTAATCTGACAGAAATTGAGGCAAAAAGCTTCCTTTCATGTGAGAGGAAGAAATTTATTAAATTTTGACAAATTGTAAATAGGTCTTCCAGTGATGATATTAGGACAAAATCATCATCATCATCATCAAGACCTTATTCCCAATTCTGGCTTCAGCAAATGAATCCTGATCTGCTACTGTCTAGAATGGTTTCAAACAACAAATCAAGATTCATCAAATAACATACCAATAAAATGGATACTCGAAGACGAGCTAAAGTTTCTAGGATAGCTTTGATATACTAAAAGAAATGCCAAAATCAAAACATCCCATACCTTTTAAATCTAGCTAAAAGCATTTCATGATTTTTGGATTGTGTTTCTGAGATTATTACTCGACCAACAGCACCAACATCACCACTCATATCTATGGATTCTCCTTCGCACTCAACAAGTGCCTGAATATAACACAAAAATTTTTAAAAAGAGTCACAGATCCAATGGCATGGAACTATGGGTTCAATTTCATGTGATAGGTACTACAGTTGCATTGCTATCATAAGTACAACTAATCTGCATCATCCAACTATATTTAGTTGGATGGTGCAGAACGAAATTCAGAAATGCAATAATTATAGTCAGAAAGCACTGAAAATCTACAAAATCCAACCAAGTGTTGTATTAACCATTCAGGTTTGAAATTATGGTTCAATCAGATGCTGCTGATTTAGAAAATCTATGATGCCGGAAAGATATGATACCAGAAAGGTTTGAAATTATTGGTTGGTTGTAAGTTTTTCTGGTATCATGTCTTTCTGGCATCATAGTCAACCCTACTTTTAATTCTGGAGTTTTCTCGGTTAAATAAAAAGTTAAATGCATTTCATTCAAAGAAGATCCCTTCAGATCATGATCCATTGACAGCCCTAATCCTAACTAACAATATTATTTTGTATAGAAAACAATAATTAAAATAAGCCAACGAGCTTAATCCATAATCCTAACTAACAAACTAAATATTGTTAGAAAAAACAATATTAGCAAGTTAAACATTATTTAGCATGCAACAGTACAAAAAATGTACACAGTCAACAATTAAAGAAAAAAATTGATCATTAGCTACTTAGTTCTTACTGAGTATATACTACACCAATGATTCAGCAAGCAATCAATCACTGGGCAAATCTACCATTTCTGATGCATTTCAATAATTGGGATAAATCCCTTCTTCCTAAACTTGACAAAGCAATAAGAAGAAGGGCAAGGTGACCCTAGGAAAGCACCTTGTTGCCTGGGCATCATCTAGGAAACCCCCTAGGTGATGCCTTGACAACTGTGCTTCTACCTAGAATTTCTCTTCAGTTCTTGCATCTTTTGGTCTGTTGTCATTCTCTGTATATTTGTATGAATTCTATTACTAAGAGCAATAAATCCTCATAGCAAATAGAAGAGTTCCCATCATTGTTTGACTTTGATTCCAACTAAGATCTTTAAGAGAAAGAAATCACAAAGTTTCCCAATTTCTTGTCTGATCATTTCTGATATGTGATAAGACAAATATAATTAAGGCACTGATCATCTAGTTAGGTTGCTCAGATAAGAAGTCTACATTGTTCAACCCTCCCCCACCCCCCACCCCCCCCCAAAAAAAAAAAGATACAAGTTTAAATGACCCACGATTTCCAGCCCAAAAACCCTTGATAGGACCCTTTTAGTGTCATTCATTTCAACTATAAATGGGAACTTTTGAACAGATAATGTCATCCAGAGAGAACCCAATATAGGGTTGGCATGGACTGCAGAGTGAAAATGGCCAATCTAGAAGTTCCCATCTAAGATGTATGGTCTGGATTGTCATGATAAATCCAAGAATCCCAAACGGCAGAAATAGGTAGGTCCATCGCAGTAAGACTACCATTGTAAACGTATTTACATTAGCATATGATAACTGAAATCAGAAAATGGGTCTACCTTCGAACGTTGGACTTTATCAGATAACATCAGAGGTAACCTAAGCAAATGTGGTTAATTCAGACAATCCATGACAACATTATATATTTTATGTAGCTTGGCTCCCCAAGGAGAACTAGTGAACCGATATAAATTGAGTTGTATGTGTAGTAACCATTGCAGCATCTTAAATGAGGTTCAACATGCTTATTCCTCTCCAATACTTCTTCCTCACCATTCCGGAAACTTAACCTTGCTGTGGTCTGGTCAGATCTGCAGCGAAAAAACTAGAGAGTAATGAGGAGAGAGTGTGAAATCTAATAGAAAAAAGAAATCGCTGTGGTCTGATCTGGTCTGCAATAGAAAGACAGGGGAGGAATGAAAAAGAGTGTGAAAGAGAGGAGAGGAAGAAGAAGAATAGGAGAGAGAGTGTTAAGTTTCTATTATTGGTGAGTGAGGAAGGTATTAATCCACTAAAGCTGTTATTTGCCAAATTTCTATAACAAACAAGAGATAAAAGCAAATAAAAGAAGTAAGAAATACAAAGTTCCAATTTCCAAAGAAAATTAATTAGTCCACAAAATTGCAAAAGTGATGAAATACTAACAGCATGTTCAGGCTGGGAAGGTTTCCCAGGAAGCTAGGAATTTCTCCACTTAAACTGTTATTACTCAAGTCTCTGCAAACCATAAACAGAAATGATAAAACAAAATACCAATTAGTAAAGTTTCCACTTGCTTGCTTTTTGCACAGTTCTTTGTTTCTGATTTAACTACTTACATTAGTTGGAAAGTATCCAAGGCGCTAAAATCTGGGAGAGATCCCTGAAGTCTGTAGTTACTGCAATTCCTATGAATTGTTTGAAAGAAAATGAGTAAATAATGTACCTTTGGTAGTCAACAAATTTAGTAGAAAAAAAAAGTAAAAGAAAATAAACGATGAAAAAGAATAAATAGTTGGTAAACCAGAAAATAATCAAAACACATATGAGGAAACAAGATTTACTATGTCGAAATTTGAGGTGTATCGCTATTAATAGTACATAGAACCCAGTCCCAGGGGAATTCATTTGGAAGACAGGGGTCACCGCTCCAATTTTGAAGTTGAACAAAAGTTTGTTGAAGCAAAGATAGCGCTTTTACTGGTACAGATAACCAAAAAAAGGAAAGTAAGCCCAAATTTGAACACCAGATACCTTATGGATATGCAGAAAGATGTATTAGTGGATAAGAAGCTTCTTCCTCATCAAAATCTCCAGTGAGAGAGAACCCTAGAGGAGGTAGTAGACCTGTTGGCAACTCCAGTGAGAGAGAACCCTAGAAGAAGCTTCTTCCTCATCAAAACCTCCCATGATCCATTCTCCACAGTAGTAGAAGAAAAGAAAGTTGATCTCCTTCAACTCATTACTTTTATCCATAAAGATGGACTGACCCACATCTGTGGTGTTAAGCTCAACCGAGGAGTCGATGGTGGAGCAGATTGCCTTCGAACAATGTTTATCCCTCTGTAAGATTCTCCGTCAAAAACATAGGAAGAACCTTTTGTATTTTCGATTAGGGAGCACATTGCCTTCGTGCGCAAAAAAATAAAATTTTGGATTCCCCGCGTGATTGTATTAGACTGGTTTAATTTTAAAACTGTCGCCTCTGTTTCCGAACCCAACGGGAGGCCTCTTCAGACATCACTATAGTGGCGGTCATTACGACCGCCGGCATAGACCGTTTCTCTTGTAACGATATAAATATGTGGTCACCATGAGGTAATCCATCTTGGCTTTTACTACTCTTATGCTCTCTAGCTCTTGGGTGACCTCATCTAAGTACTCCCTCCTCATGCCTCGTCCAACCAGTTACACACTTACTAACTTGACCGTTGGAGTCTCCACCCCTAGGATAACACTCAGGGCCTCTGACATGCTTCATCCTTCATAGGTCAGACTTATAGGCCATCGGCTTCATCAACCTTCAGATACAATTAGCCCTCATCTACAAAAGCTTAATTACCTTGTTGCCCTCGACCCATCCTTGGTAGCAACAATTGGCGCCGTCTGTGGGAAAGACTACTAAGACTTCCCCGAAGTAAACACTTGATCAACAACTAAGCTTCCAACATAATGGTTGATAACTAGGATAACATTCAGAATGCTCAGAACCTAGTCACCATGGACCAATTTAGGATGGTCCTCAATAGACTTGACAACATCACCCAAAGATTGGACGAGGTGGGGTGCCTGGGAGGAGGCTGACCACAGGGAAACCGCCTTGCTGGGTGCCTGGGGAACCACAATGGACGCTCTACCCATGCTCCGTTGGTCCAACGCCCCGTCGGACCTAAGAAGGCCAACTCCTCAGTGTCCAATAGCTACAACTGATGTGCTAGCAAGCC
The DNA here is from genome assembly GCF_000365185.1 of Nelumbo nucifera. The sequence continues at coordinate 2,451,370 of NW_010729083.1, read as the reverse complement.
GTCAAAGACATCCTGCCTCCCCAGCCGATGGGGGGAGATCTAGCAGGGTCCCGTGACAACCATCGAGACCATGAAGTATACTATCGAGTTGAAATTCCTCGGGAGAAAGGCAGGCACTCTGGCCACTACAGTCGTCCTCCGAAGGCCGGAGGCCGATGCCACACCTCTCCCACACCTGTTTTGGACCTCCGCGACCTCCTCAATGATCACCGGGCCCAAAGGAACCAAGAAGTACTAGCATCAGAGAACTTTGGGAACTAGTCCAACCCGTTCCATGTACGAGAAGACAAGGACGAGGCCCAAGCTCCCAACGACAAAAGGATTATCGACCTCCAGGCAAGTCAAGGAAGGTTGAGGTGATGCCTCCGCCAATAAGAATCCCTCACCCAACAAAATGGACACCTTCATTGATTGCATCACCTTGGAACCTCTCCCACCTCATTTCAAAGCTCCTACACTGGAGATGTATGATGGAACCACTAATCCAAACGATCACCTAGAAAGCTTCTAAGTGCTCATGATCCTCTATGGATATTCCGACACCTTGACGTGCCGGGCTTTCCAAGCGACTTTCAAGGAGGTAGCACACTGATGGTTCTTTGGGCTCCCACCTCTGTTCATCAACTCCTAGGAGTAGTTTTCCGACCTCTTCCTCGCTCACTTCATCAGCAGCCAATGGTGCTAGAAGATCGTCGTCTCTATCATGTCGATCAAGCAGAAGTGCAGAGAGAGCCTTCGAGCTTACATCGATCATTCCAAGAAGGAAGAGCTTGAAATCCAAGATCTCAACCCCTCGATATCTATGCACACTGCAATCAACGGCTTTTGGCCTAGACCTCTCAAGTGCTCCATCACTAAAACACCACCCAAGAACAAGGCAAAATTTTTTAAGAAGGCAGAGAAGTGCATCGCCATGGAAGAGATCGAGGCCAACAAGCGTCTCCAAGAGAATGAGGCTGACCCCAACCAGGGGGCATCAGAGAAGAAGAGAAAGGACTGATGCTGCCGCGACCACAACAACAACAAGGATTCCAACAAGAAACTGCCGACCCTGTCCTTCAACAAATACACACCACTCAACTCCACCCGAACGCAAATTCTCATGGAAATAGGGAAGGAGGATTACATGAAGTGGCCAAAAAAGATGAAGAGGAACCCTAAGAGGGGTAATCCAAAGAAATATTGCAAATACCATCGCGGCACCGGCCATGATACCAAGGATTGCTATGACCTCAAAGATGAGATCAAGTCCTTCATCTGCCGTGATCACTTAAAGGAGTACGTGGGAGAAGAAAGCACATTTATGAAAGTACTTTTATGAAAGTACTTTTAGGAAAGCACTTTATGTACTTTCATAAAAGTGTTTTCATGTAAAAGTACTTTCCTAAAATTTTTTTTGTAAAAGTACTTTTATAAATGTGCTTTCTTAAAAGTGCTTTCCTAAAAGTACTTTCATAAAATTACTTTTACAATAGTGCTTTTATAAAAGGGTATAATTGGTATTCTAAAAATTTACCAAGGACAATTATGGGAGAACAAATTTGAATAAGTGCTCGAGTTTATTATCCAAACATGAATAAGTACTTAATGGTGTGGTCCCCGCCCAAATAAGCACTCTCAAACATGGCCTTAAATGCTTATATGGACAACTTTTATTAATGATTGCTAAAGGTGATCTAACATAAATTTTAACGGAAGATGAGTTTTAGACAATAAAACTCATTGATATGGGGCTCTAGAAAGGTTTTGAAATGTCATGGAGAGTTTAAGAGAAATGCCAAAAAATCATGATGAGTTTTAGATGATATCCTAGAAAGAAAAACATTATTTGTTATTATTGGAATATTAATATGAATTTTGATGTTTTTTTCTATTTTTTGTTGTGATATTATTATTTGTACAATAATAATAATAATAATGTATGAAACTTGTTAGTGTATGAAACTTGTTATTATTATTATTATTATTATTATTATTATTATTATTATTATTATTATTATTATTATTATTAAACTAGCTAATGTATGAAACTTGTTGTATGGACAAACACATGTTTATGCCCTTGTGCAATACTCTTGAGGAAATGTTACCCTAAAAATAGTCGAGATGTTATAGTGGAGCAACAATTAGCGATTTTCCTTCACACTATTGGGCACAATGAGAGGAATCAAATAATGCAAGAACGGTTCTAACATTGTAGTGAAACATTTCAATAATGTACCGATGATTGTGGTTAAACTTTCATTGTCCATCATAGGGCCTCCTAACTTCAATATTGTTCAACTATGCATGAGGTACAATACAAAATACTAGCCTAAGGTAACCTATATAAACTATGATTTATTATTTAACAAAATAAATGGGTATATGAAATTGGATGTTTATTTTATAGAATCACATAGAAGCCATTGATGGAACATACATTTCTACATGGGTCCCTACTAATAAGCTAACATTATACCGTCAGAGAAAGGGGCCTCGCACACAAAATGTAATGACCATATGTTGCTTCAACATGCGATTTACATTTGTCCTTGTTAGAGGGAAGGGAACTGCTCTTGACCATTGCATATTTGTAGAGGCCATATACAATCAGAAATACAATTTCCTGCATCCACCTCTTGGTATGTAAAAAAAGTATAGCCTAATGCATGAGGCTTCCACCAATGTGGAATCTAGAAAGGCATAGATGTACACCCCTACACATATAGGGAGGCTATTTCCAAGATTTAAACCCTCACCACCCAAGTCACACTAAAGCAATCCAACCTCTAGTATGTATGTCTATATAAATAATTGAGCTATATTATGTGGACACATGTTTAAAACTAATTCATAATTTGAATGCTCAAGTATTATGTTGTGGACTCTGCTAGCCTAACATGACTAGATATATGACACCATATCGTAATACACAATATCATTTGCTTGATTTTTAAAGGGATGGGCGACCTATAACTAAAGAAGAATATTTCAAGAATGCTCATGTTTCACTAAGAAATGTCATCGAGCAATGTGATAAAAGCTTGATTCTTGATATTGAAAAGTATGCCATGCTATTCAATGAAGACACAACAGTTGATAGTTGTGGCTTTCATGGTAATATACAACTTCATTAGAGACAACTAGAATACAAACTCTCTGTTTCAGGAGTTTGAGTTTGAAAATTATGAAGAGTTTCGGTCACAACTTTGTTTTGAAACTAGTGTGGAAGATTTCAACGAGATTCTAGTTTCTAGTGTGACTTAGTAATAGAAGATGCAGATTTCAACCTAATGAACAACTCCACATGATATAACCCCTAACTAACGAACATAATCTCATTCTATGTATTTTTATGGACTATGCTTTTTTGAGATGTGCTTCATTGACTATACTTTGCTACTATTGGGTCATGTAATTTATTGGACGAAGATAAGAAGACTCGTGAGAGTCCCGGTTTGAAAGTCATCTGTACCTATACCAATCTGTATAGGAAGTCCCTTTCCTTTCTGGATTAGGAAACTTTGTTTTAGAAAGTCTTGGGGAGCAAGGAACCCCTCCGCCGTATGTATATAAATACCATAAGGTTCAATGGAAAGGGGGGGGGGGGGGTTTGGAGCTTCCTTTGTTTTTCACATGGTATCAGAGCCATAACAAATGGGAGCAAGAGATCCGTGTTCTACGATCTAGAGATCAGTAGCGGTAACGAAGTTGCTGAGAGCAACACCGCATTCGCTTGGCGCCGATAGAGTCCAGACTTTGCACTCCAGTTTCCAGATCGGCATCGTCTTCTCTCCCCAACTCTTTCAGCAGGCTCCGGCTGGTCAGGATCTTCACCAGGTACCCAAAATCGTACGTGCTGTTAAACGTCACCCAACTTACCAAATCATTGCAGATGAGTCCCGACGACATCATCAACTCGGTGAATCGGCTCGAATTGATTCCCTTCTCCTTGTTCTTCTCAAAATCCATCCCTTGTTGCCTCAAAGTCGCAAAAGTTGAATTCACAAATGTACCGGTTACCGGTGCCCAGATCCGGAAGGTTACCGTCAGTGTCGGAGAAGGTGAGGCCGACCTGGATAGGATTCAAGTAAGATTGCAACATGGACGCAGCCATGGCTACGCAATTCTCTGCAACTCTCCCTTGCGCTCGCTCTCTTTCTTGAATCCATCAAAGAATTGGTTCGCTGCTCAACACATGAAATCCCTCTCGAAATGGCTCAGGAAATACGGGCTTCGATACGATGACCTCTATGACCCGATGTACGATCTGGACATCAAAGAAGCTTTGGCTCGCCTTCCTCGTGAGATTCAAGTAGTCCATGTTAGCTTTTAGGACGAGGTAATGGTCAAATGGCTTCCGGTGGTAAAAATTCACGTTTCTGCTGGGGAATTCTGTATCCATGGAGGTAAAGGGGTACTGATCGATTACACCCTGGATCAACTCGAATTCGGCTTCAAGGTTGTCGGACCAAACTTCCCGTATTACGATGGGCTTCGAATTTGAATTGGGGTCAACGCAAGACATGATCGTTGATGCCTGTAGATCCTTGAAGTAAAGTAAATATCTCTGGTTGTTCCAGATCGAAGATCATGTAATCTTCGGTGTTGTAGTGAGCTTTGAAGGTTGGAATTCTGAGGGTTTGTTGACGATTCAGAGGATAATCAAAGACTGTCATGACTCTTACTGTTTCTTCTCGATATTATTGTTGACAAGTCTTGTTGATCGGTTACCATGATTGCCAACAATGAAAGGAACGGTGAGAACTCAAGTAAGTCGGAATGGTGGGGAGGCAGACCCCGCGGTACGTCGACCGGGCATGGAGCAGGTCGAGGAAAAGGGGGTGGACCCTCTGGCGGACGTGACCGAGGTTCAGCAAAAACTCATGCTGCTCAGTCATTGACAGGGTGTGAGGTGGATGCTAATGCAGCCGTAATTGACAAAGACAGGACCGGACTAAACGGGCTCAATAACGAGCAATGGCAGACTCTTGTAAGCATGCTTGATGCTTACAAAACCAGGACTAATGAAAAACTCTCTGGTAAGACTTACTCGACTGAATGGATTGTTGACTCTGGGGTGTCACATCACATGACAGGGAATTTAAATGTGCTCGTCAACACCTATGATATTGCACCTTGTCCTGTTAGGTTACCCAACGCACACCAAGATTGTGAAAGAAGACACCATTGAACTTGGAAATAATTTTAAGTTGTTGCACGTATTATATGTCCCAAAACTCAATTGTAATTTGTTGTCAGTAGGTAGGTTACTTCGTGACACAGATTATATTGTGACGTTTACTAATAAGTTGTGTGTGATACAGGACCGCATCTCAAGGACTCTGATTGGTGCGGGTGAATAGTTTAACGGGGTCTATGTCTTCAAGGGTGTGACACCGGTTCATGCTTACAAGACAGATGGAATTGGGTCATGCGATTTGTGGCATTGGAGATTAGGACACCCTTCTTATCAAACGGTTAGCTCACTTCTTAATCTCAATAACAGTAAGAACAAGACTTGTGATGTTTGTTTGAAGGCAAAACAAACTAGAGATGTTTTTATTCAAAGCAGCAATAAGGCGACTGATTGTTTTGCATTAATTCATTTTGACCTATGGAGTGCTTATAAAGTACTTGCATCTTGTGGTGCGATATATTTTCTGACAATTATTGATGATTATTCTCGAGCGGTTTGGATTTATTTGCTGGCTGAAAAAAGTGAAGTTGATAGAGCATTCAAAAATTTATGTGTCATGATTGAACGACAATTTAATAAGAAGGTTAAGATGGTAAGAAGTGATAATGGAACAAAGTTTAAATCCTTGAAGCCATATTTTGACGAGCAAGGAATTTTATTTCAAACTTCCTGCATTGGGACACCTCATGGTCATGCGGAGATAAAGCATTGCCATGTTTTGAATGTAGCAAGAGCACTCAGGTTTCAAGCACATCTTCCGATCAATTTTTGGGGTGAGTGTGTTTTGACCACAGGATACTTGATTAATCGAACACCTTTGACCCTTCTTGGTAGTAAAACACCTTACGAGATGCTATTTGGACAAAATCCTTCTTACAAACATCTTAGAGTTTTTGGTTGCTTATGTTTCTCGCATACTAGGGACCATGACAAGTTTGCTGCTAGGAGTAGGAAATGTGTCTTTGTTGGGTACCCTTTTGGGAAAAAGGGGTATAAATTGTACGACCTTGAGTCTGGTGATTACTTCGTCTCACGAGATGTGGTGTTTAGTGAGGCCGAGTTTCCCTTTGCCACTCCAGAACATCAATCCTCTATAACCAGTCCTCCTGTAGCCAAAGAAAATATTGGGTTGCCTTGGGCCACTCCTCCTGACATGGTATCTGAGACACTTCATATAGAAGTCAGGGGGAACGACACGATCGATGAAGAAGGACATCCGAACATGGGTAATGATGAGGAGGCAGGTCCCATTGATGAGACAAGGAGCCATACATATTACAGAGATAATGAAACTCCAGCTGCTCCTCAGTCCACCATGGAGGCATTAGGTTGCGGACATCGAGAAAAGCGGACCCCCAGCTATTTACAGGACTTTGTCACACACTTAGCTCATCGCTTAGACCCCTCCGTTGTTTCTCCTGCATCATCTCAATCCTCAGGTACTCCTTATCCCATAACTCATTATATGATGTATGATAATTTTTTTTGTGAAACACAGACATTTCTTGGCAATTGTTACTGCAGGCCAAGAACCTACTCGTTTCTCTAAGGCAATGACTGATGCTCGGTGGCATGAGGCTATGCACCAAGAGATATAAGCTTTGGAAGACAATGGGACATGGACCTTGGAAGACCTCCCACCTGGAAAAAAGGCAATCGGGTGTAAATGGGTCTACAAAATCAAGTACAACTCTGATGGATCCATTGAAATATTTAAAGCACGGTTAGTAGTCCTGGGCAACACTCAAGTTGAAGGTCTTGATTACAATGAGACCTTTGCCCCTGTGGCTAAAATGGTTACAATTCGAACCTTCTTAGTAGTTGTTGCGGCCCAACATTGGGAATTGCATCAGATGGATGTCCATAATGCTTTTCTGCATGGTGATCTTCATGAGGAGGTCTATATGAAACCTCCTCCAGGTTTTTCGGCCTCCGGAATTAGAAAGGTATGCAAACTCTAGAAATCGTTGTATGGTCTATGGCAAGCCCCCCGGAACTGGTTCTCTAAGTTAGGTGCTGCCTTGAAAACTTTTGAGTTTGAACAGTCCTATTTCAATTATTCCTTATTTACATATTGCAAGGATGGGGTTGTCTTGCACGTCCTGGTTTATGTTGATGACTTAATCGTTGGTGGGAATAACCCGAAGTTCATATGCAAATTTAAACAGTATATGAACCGGTGTTTTCTTATGAAGGACTTGGGTGTTCTTAAAGATTTTTTGGGCATCAAAGTGACTCGTGGATCATCGGGGATATTTCTTTGCCAAAGAAAATATGCACTTGATATTATTACAGAAGCTGGCTTGTTGGGATCCAAACCTGCTCACCTTCCTATTACTCAGAATCATAAGCTTGCCCTTGCCGACGGCAAGCTCCTGGATGAGCCGGAACGGTATCAACGTCTTGTGGGCCGTTTGACTTATTTAACCATTACACGGTTGGAGCTCAGTTATTGTGTCCATGTCCTATCTCAATTTATGCAGAGTCCTCGAGTTGATCATTGGGATGCGGCCTTACATGTGGTTCGTTATCTGAAAGGACATCCTGGTCAAGGATTATTTTTGCGCTCTGATAGTGATCTGCAATTATATGCCTACTGTGATTCCGGCTGGGCGAGTTTCCCTCTCACTCGTCGCTCTCTTACTGGGTATTTTATCATGTTCAGACATTCCCCCATCTCTTGGAAAACCAAGAAACAACATATTGTCTCTCATTCCTCTGCCGAGGCTGAATACCGGTCAATGGCTACTACCAGTTGTGAGCTGAAGTGGCTAAAAGGCCTGCTATCATCTTTGGGTATCTCTCATCCTCAACCTATACGCCTGTTTTGTGATAATCAGGCTGCTCTGCACATTGCTGCGAACCCTGTTTTCCATGAGCGGACCAAACATATTGAAGTTGATTGTCATTTCATTCACAATGAGCTCTGAACTGGCACTATTGCACTTGCCTATGTCCGTACCAATGAACAACTTGCCGATATTTTCACCAAGGCCCCCGGGCAACAACAGTTTGATTCCTTCCTTCCCAAGTTGGGCAGTCGCAATCCTCATGCACCACCTTGAGGGGGAGTATTGGACGAAGATAAGAAGACTCACGAGAGTCCCGATTTGAAAGTCATCTGTACCTATACCAATCTGTATAGGAAGTCTCTGATCTGTATAGGAAGTCTCTTTCCTTTCTGGATTAGGAAAATTTGTTTTAGAAAGTCTTGGGGAGCAAGGAACCCCTCCGTCGTATGTATATAAATACCATAAGGTTCAATGGAAAGGGGGGGGGGGGTTGGAGCTTACTTTGTTTTTCACATAGTTTTTGGTTGGATAATGTATATTTTTGTTATTTTTTCCAATATATTTTTCCTTCATTATTTAATTTTGCATGAATTGTCCAACTCAAACTATATTTTTGGTGATTTTTTGCGTTGGATAATATTTTTTTAGTTATTTTCCTAAGATATTGTTGATTTTTTTTTATTTTTTAGTGTTAATTATGTAAATCAAACATTATTTTTGTAAAATTACTTTTTGAAAGTAATTTTGTAAAAATAATTTTTTGAAAGTACTACAATATTATTTTTGTTATTAGTATTATTGTTATTGTTATTGTTGTTGTTGTTGTTATTATTATTATTATTATTATTTACAAGAAATTATTTTTTGTATTTTATTACATTAAATAAATTATTTAATAGTACCATGTGCATGACAAGTGGACGGATGTGTGTTGTAAGGGTTATAGATGCCATTTTCATTGAAATGGTTCAATATAGTATTCATAAAATAACATTTATATGCATTTGTTGATTTGGGGTTATAATTGTCATTTCTGTAAAAATAAGTACTTATTGGTTAAGTGGCCCATAGAACATTGTATCCCAAATAAGTACTTGAAATAAGTGTAAGTGGTTTGGGAAAAGGACCCTCCCAAACACTAATAAGTCCTTATTCAAATCTATATCTATATATTAAAAGAAAATGTATCAAACTAGCACTTTCCTGCTTTTTGGTTTTTTTTTTCTCAAAGGCACTTATTTTTTTGTATCTCAAGTAAGTACTTAAAACAAGTGTAAGTGGTTTAGGAAAGGACCCCCCAAACACTAATAAGTCCTTATTTAAATCTATATCTATATATTAAAAGAGAATGTGTCAAACTAGCACCTTTTTGCTTTTTGTTTTTTTCTTTTTTTTTTCTCGAAAGCACTTATCTTTTTTCTTTGTTTCTTTTTTGAGTTTTGCTAATTTTAAAATAGAACAAAATATCTCAAGTGGCCAGTCACCTTTAATACTTTTAACTCTCCTCATTAGCTCACCATTAACTCTCTCTTTCAATAACTTAAGTCGTTAATTCTCTCTCCTCTACATTATTCCATTAAATTGCATTAAATTCATCAACTTTATCTATATCCATTTCAATTTAACTATAATTTTATATACATTAAATATATTTAAACTAAATTGTAATTATTAAGATTAATTATAATGGAGATATTCCATGATATATTATTAGACTAAATAAAAGATGGTTAATTTTTTTTAAATTAATTAATCAAGTGTTTTGCATTTCAGAATAATGTTATTTACTTCACCCAACAAATAAAATCAATGTTCTAAAAAAGTAAAATTTGACTTGGAGGCTGAATAGTTTTTGCCTTTAGGTCATAGGTCAGCAATTCAACTATCCAAGTAAGTTGGCGAGTCAAAATGTGACACACCATCCATCTATATATATGGAATATAAGGTCTATTTATTTTTAATTTTTTATAAATAAAAGAGATAAAATTGAAATTTGAGGTTAACAATTGGGTTTCTTTTTGTATAGTGGGGCTGCAAAGATCACAAAAAAAAGTTGCCAACTAAATTTTTGGGAAATAGGAATTTAGGAAAACTCGAAATTTTTCAAGAAAAGCAATTTTGTTTTCTTGGTGACTCGTTGCTCAATGGAGATAAGATTCTTGGGGTCCGGGGACCAAGGTACGGTGCAGGAAAGTATTAGTCACCCCACATGCTCCCGATTAAATTGGCCTCTACTTCACCAATTTCCAAGAAAAATTTAATAACTTTGGGCCTTAAAAATTAACACACATTATGCTAGCAAGATAAAGATAAAAAATGCAATTCTAACTATTCAATTTAACCATTAGGCAAAAATCCCAAACTACGAAAGTAAAGACAATACTAAACAAAGAGAAATGACTAAATAATTAATTACGACAGGTGAGGTATGACTTTTGAATAAATTTGCAAAGATTAAGATTGATTAATAATTTCCAGAAGAAGAATGTTTGATGGTGAGGATTTTGATAAACCATCTATGGTATACCTAGTGAAGATTATTCTAGCAAATAAAAAAAAGCAAGTTCATAAAATGTACCTAGTGAAGATCATACTTATGATGGTGCAATAATCATGAAAACTAAGTACTAGATTAAAGAAGAGAGATTATTCTAGCAAATTAAAAAAAAAAAAGAAAAGCAAGATGATGAACTAAAATGTACCTAGTGAAGATCATACTTATGATGGTGCAATAATCATGAAAACTAAGTACTACCTAGGTATTCTATGGGAAGGAATATGCTTCGGATTATGTGCAATTATCCAAGAAACATCCCTATCATCTAAATGGTGTATGCTGTGGTGATGGAAATCGAGCTAAGTGAATAACTATTATTAGACACATAGGTTAAATCATGCTAAGGAAATGATAAAATTCAAGGGTTAACTACTGATGTGTATGGTTCCAGGTGAAATAGACCTAGTATGAATTATTAATTAGATGTGTGCAAATAGTACTACTGATTGAAATGACAAATGAATGAACCATGAAGAGGTAAAACTGTAAAAGAACGTAAGTGGGTGATTTGGATTAGTATGATGCTGTCCACAAAAAAATGAGAAAATCAATTCCAACACAATATAAGACTCTAGATTGTTAATAAAAGAAATCAAAAGTCAATGTCCTAAATGCAATGTGTCCATCCAAATGTACATGAATCATGCAATGTTCTAAGTGGCACTGATTAATTCTCACAAAGATCTAATACCCCTAAATGAAAATGAAAAAACTAAAATCTAATGAACCTAAGTGCCCCTTTGAAAGAAATGTCGAGTGATTAGTCAATCTATGACGGTTCTGCTTAGGCTCAGTTTGGAAGGAGTGTAAATACAAATATGTAGAGTGCAAAATCTTATATTTTGTATGTATTTATGTTGTACATATTTGTATTTATACTCCTTCCAAACTGAGCCTTAAGTTAAAAAAATGTTAACAAATAAACAAACATACCAATGAACTAATAGACTAACCGAATGATAAAACTTCATATACTAATGATGCACGTTCACAAGAAACTTGAAACCTTAACAACAAAATTCAGATGGCTTGCTGGCCAATCCCACTCAACTACTTAAAAGGAGAAATAAATAAAAAGAAATGAACAGAAATTATGTTGCTAGGGTTGCTAATTATGGGTGTACCTTTCGGAAGAATTTAATTAGCTGAAATTGCCTTGCTCTCCACCGATTCATTCTCCTATGATAGATTATAATTTTTCTTGATCATTCATGGGCTGCACTTGGGTTTGATATGTAACCAAAGTGTTGATAAACATGCTGGATGACTGTAAATTTTCTGCTACAATATATCGACATCAAGAGTGTTTGATAACCTCTACATTGGATGTAAGCATGACCTAAGGGTTTTTTTGACTTCAGACTGATGTGGAGGGACTTTAAGGATGTGGGTAAAATGAATGGGGGAGCTATTGGACATGAAGGGGGCCGGGAATTCTTTAGGCTAATGGGGTAGAGTGTTCTCCCTAAGCTAGAATGTGTCTTTTAGTGTGAGAAAGGGGGAGGGGGTATTTATAGATTTTTGAGAAACGAATAGAGGGATGAGATCGGGAGAAAAATGAGATAAAAGGCTAAGGTTTAAAGGGTTATTGGAGGGAGATCGATTGAGGGAAGGGGCAGTTAAGACGATTTTGGTAGAGATCCTTTCAATCAATTTAGACAATAAGTGGAAAATTTCACCAATTTACCTGAATTAGACATTCCAAGTTTAGGTGATTGGCTTAATTGATTGGAGGCTCCTTAGCTAGTTAGATTTTAAATTTTAAGATGGTTCTGGAGGCTGGGAGAAGGAATTGCTTGTGGGATGCCCTATGTTCGAAGTTGTAATGAAGAGGATTCTAAATAGAAGGCCCAAATCGAGTCTAGCTTCGAGTCTCAAGATAGAGGGGTTAACGATGCCGCAGTTGGACAATCTTGGTACCATTGGACTTGAAGTTTCAAGATCTATCCATCTATAAGGTTGGATTTCAAATTTCACGTGGCATAGGGTTCAAGATAAAAAATGATCTTGATCAGACGATTGGAATCAGTTCCGGCTTTGGGTCTTGAGATGAAAGGGTAACTGGTGTCAAATTTGGGTGATCTTGGTGTTGTTGGATTTGGATTTTTGGGATCTATGTACCCGTGGTTTTGGATTTTTTATTTAACATGAAATGAAATTTAGAATCAAAATGACTCTGATAGGACGATCGGAATTGGTTCCGGCTTCGGTTCTTAGGATGAAGGGATAAACAGTGTCGGATTTGGGTAATCTTGGTGTGGTTAGATTTAGATTTTTGGGATCTAAGTAACTATGGTTTTAGATTTTTGATTTGACATGAAATGAGGTTCATGATCAAAATGACTCTGATCAGATGATCGAAATCAATTTTGGCTTCGGGTCTTAGGATGAAAGGGTAAATGGTGTCAGATTCACGTGATCTTGGTGTCATTAGATTTGAATTTTTGGGATCTACGTACCTATGGTTTTTTATTTCTAATTTGAGGTGAAATAAGGTTCAGGGTCAAAATGAATTCGATCGAACAATTGGAATCAGTTCTAGTTTTGGGTCTTAGGATGAAGGGGTAAACGGTGTCAGATTTGGTGATCTTAGTATTGTTGGATTTGGATATTTGGGATCTATATACCTCTGGTTTTGAATTTCTGATTTGATGTGAAATGAGGTTCAGGATCAAAATGATCCCGATCGGACAATTGGAATTGATTCTGTCTTCGGGTGTTAAGATGAAGGGGTAAATGATGTCGGATTTAGGTTATCTTTGTCTCATTGGATTTGGCTCTACAAACTTATGGTGTTAGATTTCTGAAGTTTACACTTTTGTGAAATTCCAAAACACCCCCGAATCGGCTGAGAGGTTAGCTGAAGCATGCTTGATCAAAGATGAACTTAAAGGTCACCCATGGTGGGTCAAGAGGGTCGAGAGGCATACCTTGTTATAAATCCTAGAGTTCTACCTTGATGTTTAAGTTAATGACAAGATTTGAGTCAATCTATCCTAGGAAAAGCATGATTTGCTGAATTTCTTGTAGGAGATCAAGAGACATATCTTTTTGCATCTAAGTCACAGATGGGCTCAAGATTGGACCAATCCAAGTCATGACTTTCCTATTCTACATCCTGATAGGCTTCGTGTTGCATCTCTAAACTCAAGTCATCAGTCACTCCCAAGTTAGGCTGGTTAGGGTCATGGTAAACTTGCTCTTGATGTTGCCTACCTTCTAGTTCTATGCCAATGATGGGGTCATGGTAAACTTGCTCATGGTAAACCCAAGTGCGGCGGGCACTTGGGGGGCAGGGCCCTCGCCCAGAAGGCACTCCGACAGGGATATTATTGGCCAACAATGAAGACAGACGCTATTGAGCTCATTAGAAAATGTGACAAATGCTAGAGACATGCCAATATTCACTACCAACCCGCTACCGACCTCATGTAACTCACCAGCCCGTGGCCCTTTGCATAGTGGGGCATCGATCTACTCGGGCCATTCCCACCAGCAACAGGTGGAAGGAAGTTCTTAGTAGTAGCAGTGGACTGCTATACCAAGTGGGTAGAAGCCGAACCCCTCGTAACGATCACAGCCCGAAATGTTCAAAACTTCTTTTGGAACAACATCGTGTGCCACTTCGGATTACCTCGGGTATAGATTTTCGACAACGGCAAGCAGTTCAAGGACATCAAATTTCAAGACTGGTGCTAAGACATGGGAATCCGACAGAATTTTACATCAGTCGCACACCCCCAAGAAACGGTCAGGCAGAAGTCACGAACAGAGCCATCCTCCGCGGATTAAAGGCACGGTTGGATCGAGCTAAAGGATTGTGGACAGATGAACAACCTAGTGTTCTATGGGCATACCGGACCACAAAAGAAGACCGCCACGGGAGAAACACCCTTCAATCTCACCTACGGCACCGAAGCAGTGATCCCCGCAGAGATCAAAGTACCTACGCTGTGACTAGAAGCATACAGTGACCAAACAAACGAAGATGAGCAACGTACCAACCTCGATCTACTTGACGAAGTAAGGGACCTCGCGTACATCAGGACCGCAGCCTACCAGCAGAGAGTAGCTCGGTACTATAACGCCAGGGTCAAGAGGCAGAACCTTCGCGTTGGCGACCTGGTCCTTCGTAAAGTTATGGTGCCCGAGCCCGGCGCTGTCAAGCTTGGGTCCAACTGGGAAGGTCCCTATCGAGTGAAGCGAGTGCTCGGGAAGGAATGTATGAACTCGAGACCCTCGAAGGGAAACAAGTACCTTGGGAATGGAATATTGTCAACCTAAGACAATACTATTTGTAAGAATTGAGTAGGCCATGAGCCACTCCCAAAACCTAAGGGCCAGAATACCGAGCTAATATGACTTCGGCACAACAGGACCCAGTCACCTCTATGGCATGGGCAGACTCCGAGAATAGGCCACGAGCCACTCCTTCAGCCTAAGGGCTGAAACGCCGAGCTAACGAGGAAACCTTGACAGCATACAAAGCAAAGTTGCCCCATCAGCATGAATTAAGTACTTGCAATGCCTAAGGTATAGGCGGCTCGGGCACGAACCTTACGACAAATAGCCCGCCCTGCCATGCAAAGAGTTGGACCCGTTAAGGATAACAAACGGCAACCTACCTCGGGTGCAGACAGGTCGGGCAAGCGCCATACTATATCCCTCACCCTGGCGTACACCAGGCTACCCCTACTAAACAGTTCAGGGCCACGATGGCCATTAAGGAACACCCACTTTGGAAGTTCAACTCCATAGGTTAACAACTTGGGGTGAGATAACCATTTCGACAAAAATGAATTGCGCAAACTTTTGACAAAAAGAAAAGGCTCTTCATTGCAGAAGATTCATTACACAAATTCCACTAAGAACGTCTTGATTACAAGAAAGAAAAAGGGAGAAGATTAAGTTTACAAATACAGGGAGCAAACTACTTCAGAAGTTCGTTGCCTCTGTTAGGAACCTCCTCGGGAGCAGTAACTAGGCCAACATCCTCTGCCTCATCTTTGGCACCCTCATCTTCAGAATCTGGATCATCTTTTGACTGACGCATGATGTCGTCAGTGATCCGTGAAGTAGTGACGGCACTCGTATCCAAGTCGGGGTAGAGGTGCCTGATTAGCCACCGACTGAGCTTGAAGCCCTTGCGGTAGGCCTCGGTCATCATGTCGTTAAACCTTGAAGATTTGACATAATCGATGACAGCTTGAGTCTTGGCCTCCTTGAGAGCACCCTCGAAGATCGCGGCCTTCTCTCTTATATCCTCTTGGAGGAACTCCACCCCGTGCTCCAGTTTCCCCTTTGCCTCCTTAAGGCCTTGCATCTCGAGCTTTAGGGCATCCCACTCAGCCTTGAGGCTGTTCACCTCAAGCCCTAAGGCCTCTTCACCGACCTTGAGCCCGTTTACCTCAGCCCTCAACTTATCTTTGTCTTGGGCCAGCTCCCCCTTCTCTGCCATTAACACCTTGATGAAGCTCTTTTGAGTCGAGGCGTCACTCTCCAGGCAGTGGACCTGACAGCGAGCTGCCCTCAACTTAGTATGGGCTGCGCGAGATGACTTCTCAGCCTCTAGAGCCCGCCTCAGGTGCCGATTTGATTGAAGGGTCAAGGCGCGAAAGGCGGTGTTCACTTGCGAAAGGGAAACCGGTCAAGAAGGAAATCGAAAAAAAAAAGAAGAAGAGAAAAAAGAAGGGGGAGAAAAGAGACTCACCACCATAGTATGGGTGGCAGCTCGGGCACCAAGCTGACCAGGAGTGAGATCAGCCCACTCGCTGACCTCCCCCGGGTATGTAGCCAGCTTGCTCTTCTCCAGGCTGCACTGGGGTTTCAGGACAGTTTGACTCCCCTGGCCCTCCGAGCTAGACGCTGTCATCTCAATGTCGTGAGTGGAACTCTCAAAGGCCTCGGCGGCAGCTTCGGCAGGATGAGCCCCGGCAGCAGCCCCTACAGCACAAGCCTCAGCAATGCTCTCAGCAGCAGGTTTAGTGGGCTTGGTAGCAGGATTGGTGGGCCTAACGGCAGGTTCCGCTATCACCTCGGGCCCCTGAGGCACTACCCTTCCTTCCAAGTCGATGACAGGCTCTGCTACCACCTCGGGCCCCGGAGCCGAAGTCTACAGAGGTTGGGCCTCGGCTGAAGCTTGCGGGGACTCAACACGTGCCTTCTTAGCTACGCGTTTCTTTCTCTTCATCTGGCGGAAGAGCTTCTGGTTATCTATTCTCTCCGTCTCCATGGGACCTGCAGCAAGACACGACATTAGCAATCCGAAGTAAACATACGTGCAAAAGGCCGAAGTAAAGCAAAACCTACCCGAGCTCAAGCCGGCATGAACGAGCCTCTCTTCGGATGTTAAGTCTTTATAATTTAGCCCAAGCTGAGCCAGCATCTGGAGTGCCTTCTTGGTCTTCCCATCTAAGATGACACCGGGGTCTTGAACAGCCACCCTCAAGTCAGTAGGGAAGGGCCACCCCGTGCTGCTTCGAACTACAAAGTAGTCCTGCTTCCAGGCCGGGACTTTACTCGGGAGTCTGTGCATGAGCTTGAACCTCGGGCGGGGAGACAGGTAGTAAGACCGTCGGTGCCCGGGGAGAGTGCCCGAAGCATTCTTCTTTATGGCCAAAATGGTGCTAAGGATGTCCAGGTCAATAGGAAGAGAATGGTTGAAGCAGAGAGAAATGGTCCCAACTATATTCCGTATGGAATTCGGGTGAAGTTGGTCCAAGGTTATGTTGAAGTGCACCAGCACCTCAGAAATTAAGTGGTGGAGAGGAAGTCGGAGCCCGGCTACTAATTGTTCCCTGAAGACCACGATCTCATCAGGACCGTGCTCCCATGGGAAACTGCCGGTAAGAAGACTGTAAGAGTACTCCCCAGGAAGATGGAACTTCTGTATGAGGTCCTGGAGTCTCTCCACAGTCATGGTAGAAGGGCCGAACTGATCTGGCACCCGACCTCGGTGGGAAGTGGATGCCAGATGACCCGAAGCCACCCGTACATCAGAAGGCTGGGCGGCAGAAGGGACACCCCGAGCTGAGGTACCCACCTCGGGCTCATCGATAAGGCTGTCTACGCTAGACGACATAGCGGACTGAAGGGAAAGTAACAAATTAGAAGGGAAAAGGAAGCTCGGGAGGACTCACCAAAGAAATGCAACCGGACTGGGAGAACATGACGAACAGGAAGACCCGAGCTAGGAGACCCCTGGCGCGAGCTCAAACGCCAACGACGAAAGCTTAAGAAAATGGCCAAGGGACCCCCTATTTATAGTGACAGCTGCGGGTTCATCGAGGCGAAAACGATTTAGCGCGTTTTTGACGTCCGCGAAGTCCAAGTCGCGTGAAGTCCGTGCGTGATCTAGACACGACTCGAATCTTTTTTTGGTCGAACCGGGCGCTAGACCGATCTAGCTAGATGGAGCACGTGACAAAGCGGCATAAATACCGATGCCAAATCCACCCGGCGCGTCATGACCTCCCCGCACTGGGTCATCGCCGCCAGCACAGGGAGTGGAGGGCAATTGATGGTGGGTAATTTGGCCCGACCTCGCAGCACGGGTACACGTGGGCGTGACCTTGCTCAAACAGTGACTCAGCGTGACAGCGCAACTGACACAACCACAACTCGGGGGGAGGGTCTCACCGAGTTGAGCTCAACAACTAGGCGGATAAACTACTCGCTAGAGGCCGTCCGGCCTGCATCTCCTCCCCGGGGTTAAAACACTTCGGGGTGCCTCGTGGTCGGGGTACCCTGACCTTTTCCGATACCCGAGCTCCTCCCGAAGGACTTTGGGCCATTCCCCGACGGGAGCTCACTGACCCACCTCTAGGCACCCTGGGGTGAAAACACTTCGGGCCAGACAGCTCGGCATAGCTTGCCACAGGCAACTCGCTGCCTATGGGATAGCCCGACACAGGGTAACTCGCGAAAGGGTAGTTCGGTGTACCACCGAAAGATCTCCTGCCCGACCACCGTACCCAACAAATCTGGGGACAGCAACCATGTCCCCCGTCAGACGTCGTCGTGGCTGCCACCTTTAGAAGGTGTCTTACACCTGACAGGCACGTACCCTGCGACGACGGCCCCGCGCGTGCCACCTCAGCCTTGCCTGTAACGGCTGTGGCAGACTGATAGTGGCGGTTATACCTGCCCTGTCAGAATTCAGAGGGCCTGATGCGACGAGATTTTGTTATAAGGGGCTTATTCTCAAGGAACAAGGTATCTTCGAATCACTAGCGCAATCTGCACTCTTAACCTTCGTCTTCCCTTTGCTTCTCACACAGAATACTGACTTGACCATCGGAGACTTCCCACCAGGCAAACCCCCCTCGGGAATTCTTCTTCTTCCCCCTCGTTTCCGGTACCTCTTAGGAGCCACGTGAGTGCCAGCTAGGAGTGACCGGTTCGCGCGATATCATTTGGCACCGTCTGTGGGAAACACTTTGAAAAAGCCTTTCTCCCAACTTTCACATCTCTTTACTCCCCAGAAACTCAACACTCATGGCTTCCTCTAGCAACATCGGACAAAGCGCAGAAATGGATAACTCCAGGGAACAACCCCAGCTTCCTACTGTCTGCATTGAATAGTTCACCATCCCCCTCTCGGTGGACGAAATCCCCAGCTTGAATGTGCCTCTTGTAGTGGCACCCATCATCGTGCCGCCCCCTGCTACAGTCGGAGCGACCTTCACTGAACCTTCAGTCGTGCCCCCAACGGCCAGCCCGAACCAACTGGAGGACTTGATGCAGTGCATGCGGGCCATGTAGGCCCAAATGCAACAGTTCCAATAATTTCAGATCTATCAACAACATGTGCTGCACCAGGTCTCCCAGTATCAGTATCAGTAGCAGTTTCCCCAGTTACCTCAACCTCAGCTTCAACAATCGCAGCTTACCCCTCAGCACCCAGTCTCGCACGGAGGTGGATGACTCCAGAGAGCAACCCCAGCTTCCTACTGTCTGCATTGAACAGTTCACCATCCCTCTCTCGGCAGACGAAATCCCCAGCTTGAATGTGCCTCTTGTAGTGGCACCCGTCGTCGTGCCGCCCCCTGCTACAGTCGGAGCGACCTTCACCGAACCTTCGGTCGTGCCTCCAATGGCCAGCCCGAATCAACTAGAGGATTTGATGCAGTGCATGCGGGCTATGCAGGCCCAAATGCAACAGTTCCAACAATTTCAGATCTATCAACAACATGTGTTGCACCTGGTCTCCCAGTATCAGTATCAGTAGCAGTTTCCCCAGTTACCTCAACCTCAGCTTCAGCAATCGCAGCTTACCCCTCAGCACCCAGTCTCGCACGGAGGTGGATGACTCTAGAGAGCAACCCCAGCTTCCTACTGTCTGCATTGAACAGTTCACCATCCCCCTCTCGGTGGACGAAATATCCAGCTTGAATGTGCCTCTTGTAGTAGCACCCGTCGTCGTGCTACCCCCTGCTACAGTCGGAGCGACCTTCACCGAACCTTCAGTCGTGCCCCCAATGGCCAGCCCGAACCAACTGGAGGATTTGATGCAGTGCATGCGGGCCATGCAGGCCCAAATGCAACAGTTCCAACAATTTTAGATCTATCAACAACATGTGCTGCACCAGGTCTCCCAGTATCAGTATCAGTAGCAGTTTCCCCAGTTACCTCAACCTCAGCTTCAGCAATCGCAGCTTACCCCTCAGCACCCAGTCTTGCACGGAGGTGGATGACTCCAGATAGCAACCCTAGCTTCCTACTGTCTGCATTGAACAGTTCACCATCCCCCTCTTGGCGGACGAAATATCCAGCATGAATGTGCCTCTTGTAGTGGCACCCGTCGTCGTGCCGCCCCCGGCTACAGTCGGAGCGACCTTCACCAAACCTTTGGTCGTGCCCCCAACGGCCAGCCCGAACCAACTGGAGGACTTGATGCAGTGCATGTAGGCCATGCAGGCCCAAATGCAACAGTTCCAACAATTTCAGATCTATCAACAACATGTGCTGCACCAGGTCTCCCAGTATCAGTATCAGTAGTAGTTTCCCCAGTTACCTCAACCTCAGCTTCAGCAATCGCAACTTACCCCTCAGCACCCAGTCTCGTAGGGAGCTAGGTCTCGCTGTCAGGAGGAGCACCCATCTCGCCAAGGAGAGGCCCCATAGAACCCTCCAAGGAGCCAGGTCTCCTCCCGCGGTAGACAAGAAAGATCGGCCGCTCCGACCTCGCCACGGGCAATCAGGTCGGGAGGACCTCAGCTCGCTAGGCCCATGTCGCCTCAGCCCTCAAGGCCTGGTACCCCGTTCCTAGAAAACCAATTCGAAATCCTAGCCGCAGGCTCCAAGCAGGAGCCCTCTGTCCGTAGCCATCACCAACGGCCTGAGTTGCTTCCT
>NW_010729083.1:2356863-2430480 GCF_000365185.1 Nelumbo nucifera | reverse complement strand
CAAGAAAGATCGGCCGCTCTGACCTCACCACGGGCACTCAGGTCGGGAGGACCTCAGCTCGCCAGGCCCACGTCGCCTCAGCCCTCAAGGCCTGGTACCCCGTTCCTAGAGAACCGATTCGAGATCCTGGCCGCAGGCTCCAAGCAGGAGCCCTCTGTCCGTAGCCATCACCAACGGCCTGAGTTGCTTCCTGCACACACCATTCCTGATAGTACAGAAGTGAGCAGCATGAATGCCGAGCCCGCCAAGAAGCAGAGATGCCACCGCCGAGCTCACCGGTCTGTCACCCACGACCTACCCGAGCTCGGAGGCAAAGAAGAGGTAAGCTCGGGCGAAGTTAAGGCATCCATCCTTCAGTTCAATCCCCCTATCTCCCGAGCTCCTGGCAGTCCCAATGCCTAAATATTTCAAGCTCCCTCTTCTTGATAAGTACGACGGGTCGTTCGACCTAAATGATCACATAGATGCCTTCCAGTCACAAATGCACCTAGCAAGAGCAAGCGAGTCGTGCATGTGCGTGGCCTTCTCCACCACTTTTAGAGGAGTAGCCCGCACATGGTACCGGAACCTGGCGCCCAGATCAATAAGAAGTTGGGCACAGTTCGCGCAGGCTTTCACGTTCCACTTTCTTACCAGTAAGCGGTGCCCGCGAACTGAAGAGAGTCTCCTCAGCATAGTGCAAAGAGAGTGAGAGTCCATCTGGGGCTACATCAAGTGGTTCAATGACGTTTGTATGCAGATACCGCGCCTAGACCCTGACGTGGGCCTTGCAGCAGCCAAGAAAGGCGTGAGGCATAAGGAGTTCAAGTGGCACATGGTCGTCAACCAACCAACGACCATAACCGAATTCCTTAAGCTCGCAGACAGGTTCATAGCCACCGAGGAAGAGATCAACCAGAAGGGCGAAGGAGCACTCAAAAAGAGGAAAAGGGAAGGAGAGCCTTCCAGTCAAGGGGACAGCCGAAAGAAAAAAGATGTAGCTCGAGGGGCAAAGCCAGGTCAGTCATTTCGAGCTCCTGCAGCGGACCGAACTGATTACACCCCACTGAATGTGAAGCGGGCCGAAATCCTGATGGCAATCAAGGACGCTCCGTATGTGAAGTGGCCACCCCGTTTGAGGGGAAATCCCAATGAGAGAAATAAGAATCTATATTGTAGCTTTCACAAAGATCACGGTCATAGTACCGAAAATTGTAAAAATCTCCACAACGAGATTGAAGAACTCATCCGTCGTGGATATTTAAGGAACTTTGTACAAAACAACAATAATACTAATAAAGCAGGCCGGCAAGGGGAGCACGGTAAGGATGCTCCCGAGTCCAGGAGCAGGCCGGCCGAGTAGTCACAGAGGCAGCCTCCGGAAGAGAGGCCGGTCCGGGGCACCATCCACGTTATAGTGGGAGGTTCGATCGTCGTGGGTTGCACTTCAGCAGTAGCTCGGACGTCAGTTTGTGAAGCCGCCCAGGAAGAACGGAATCCTTCGAAGCGGCCGAGGACAGAAGAGCCAATTTTCTTCACAAAAGATGACGCACGAGGGGTCCACTACCCCCATGATGACGCACTCGTGATAAAGTTGAGGATCAATGACTTTGAGGTCAGGCGCGTACTCATTGACTCGGGCAGCTCGGCAGATATCCTCTTCAAGGCTGCGTTCGACCAGCTTCAGTTGCAGAAAAGTGACTTGAAACCTACAGACACTCTTTTGGTGGGCTTCAGCGGAGAAGAAGTCCGGCCCCTTGGGAAATTAACAGTACCTGTGGAAGTTGGCACATGGCCCTACGTAGTTAGACTCAGCCACGACTTCCTGGTGGTCGCGACCCCCTCTCCATACAATGCCATAATAGGTCGGCCGATCACCCATATCCTACGGGCAGTGGTCTCCACTTACCATTTGACAATGAAGTTCCCTATAGAATTCGGTATGGGGGTAGCACGGGGCAACCAGCTCGAGTCTCGCAGGTACTATGTCGCCGCCCTGAAGGGGAAGACCAAGGTGGCCGACGACCTCGAACTGGAGCGGCCTATGGAGCAAGGCAAAGAACGAGCCATGCCCACGAAGGAAACAGTCACAGTTCCGACCTCGGCAGCAGATCCAGCTCGGACGCTTGGAGCGGCCTATGGAGCAAGGCGAAGAATGAGCCGTGCCCATGGAGGAAACAGTCACAGTTCCGACCTCGGCAGTAGATCCAGCTCGGATGCTTCAGATCGGTGCTTCCGTCCAAGAGTCTCTACGATCCGAACTGATAAGTTTCTTACTTCAAAATTTGGATATTTTTGCATGGTCCGCGGTAGAGATGCCCGGTATAGACCCCGACTTCATTACTCACAAGTTGAATACTGATCCTGTAGTTAGGCCCGTAAGACAGAAGAAATGCAACCTAGCTCCAGAGCGATGGAAAGCGGTTGGCGAGGAGGTCGAGAAGCTCCTCGCAGCTGACTTCATAAGAGAAGTCCATTACCCGAGCTGGGTAGCCAACCCCGTCCGGGTAAAGAAGGCCAACGGCAAGTGGCGCATGTGCGTCAACTACACCGACCTAAACCAAGCTTGCCCAAAAGACTGCTTCCCGCTCCCCAGAATTGGCTGCCTGGTGGACGCGACCGCAGGGCACGAGTTGCTAAGTTTCTTGGACGCCTATTTGGGCTACAACCAAATCAAGATGGACCCGGCGGACGAAGAAAAGACTGCCTTCATCATGGAATTCGGTCTATACTGTTACAAGGATATGCCCTTCGGATTGAAAAACGGAGGGGCAACCTTTCAAAGGCTTGTAAATAAGTTGTTTGCGCCATTAATTGGCAGAAAAGTAGAATGCTATGTAGACAACTTGGTTGTCAAAACTCAATTCTCACATGAATTAATACAAGACTTGCATTCTGTTTTTGAAATTTTGCGTAAGTTTAATATGAGACTGAACCCAAACAAGTGTGTGTTCAGTGTGATCTTGGGCAAATTCTTAGGATACACCGTTAACCGGCGCGACATTGAAGTCAACCCAGATAAGATTAAGGCCATCTTAGAAATGAGACCGCCCCGGAAGTTGAAGGAGGTTCAGAGGTTGAATGGCCGCATAGCCGCCCTGAGCCGCTTCATGTCCAAATCGGCGGACCACTGTCTACCGTTCTTTAAGGCGATCAAGAGCAAAGGGTTCGAATGGACCCAAGACTGTCAGCTCGCATTTGACGATCTCAAGAAATACCTCGCTAGTGTGCCGATCTTAACCCGGCCCGAAGAGGGCGAAATTTTAGAACTATACCTCTCGACAAGCGACGAAGTGGTCAGTTCGGTACTAGTAAAAGAAGTAGATCAGGTTCAACGACCAATCTATTATGTTAGTAATGTATTGTAGGGGGCAGAGACGAGATACCCGGATATAGAAAAGCTAGCATATGCACTGGTAATTGCAGCACGGAAGCTCCGCCCATACTTCCAAGCTCATACTGTTATCGTCCTCACCGACAAACCTTTGAGGCAAGTCTTACTTAAGCCCGAGGTCTCTGGTTGGCTGACGAAGTGAGCCATTGAGCTCAGCGAGTATGACCTCCAGTACAAGCCGCGAACTGCCATTAGGGCCCAAGCCTTAGCAGATTTCATCGTCGAGTGCACATTCGGCTCCGAAGTCCCCAGGCCGGTTGAGCACAAGGCTCCCAGCTCAGGTGAGCCCGATGCTCCCAAGCCGATCGGGTCCGAACCCTGTGAGGTAGCAGCCAGTGTGGCATCTCTCCTAGTTCGGCCAAATGCGAGCTGGGATGAAGAGCCCTAGATCCTTCGCGTAGATGGCTCCTCAAACCAACAGGGCAATGGAGCCGGAATAGTTCTGCACGGCCCAAGTGGCACGAAACTGGAATACGCGCTACGCTTCAAGTTCGCGGCATCTAACAACGAAGCGGAGTACGAGGTGCTGATAGCCGGACTAGCTCTAGCTAGAGAAGTAAAAGCCAAGCACATCGTTATCTGTAGTGACTCCCAGCTCGTGGTCAACCAGGTCATTGGTGAGTACGAAGCTCGCGAGCCAACCATGATTGCCTACTTAACCAAAGTCAGGGAGGCCCTGCTCAACTTCCAGTCACACTTCATCAGACAAATCCCAAGGTCGGAGAACGCTAAGGCCAACGCCCTGTCCAGACTAGCCTGCGCCAGCGACATCACCATGAGAACCGTGTACATAGAGGACTTGTCTCAACCTAGCATTCTCGGGGGGCAGAGGAGGTCGCTCCCGTCGTTCAAGCAGAGCCGAGCTGGATTGACCCACTCGCGAGCTTCCTGCAATATGGGACCCTCCCTGCAAACCGCAATGCAACCAGAAGGGTGCAGCGCTAGGCAGCCAAATATGTCATGATAGACGAACGGTTGTACAGGAGATCCTACACGCTCCCCTATCTTTGTTGCTTGCAACCTACCGAAGCTGAGCTCGTACTCTGTGACATTCATGAGGGGTTGTGCGGCGGGCACTTGGGGGGCAGGGCCCTCGCCCAGAAGGCACTCCGACAGGGATATTATTGACCAACAATGAAGACGAACGCTATTGAGATCGTTAGAAAATGTGACATATTCCAAAGACATGCCAATATTCACCACCAACCTGCTGCCGACCTCAAATATCTCACCAGCCCGTGGCCCTTTGCATAGTGGGGCATCGATCTACTTGGGACATTCCCGCCAGCAACGGGTGGAAGGAAGTTCTTAGTAGTAGTAGTGGACTACTTTACCAAGTGGGTAGAAGCCGAACCCCTCGTAACGATCACAACCCGAAATGTTCAAAACTTCTTTTGGAAGAACATCGTGTGCCACTTCGGATTACCTCGGGTATTGATTTTCGACAACAGCAAGCAGTTCCAGGACATCAAATTTTAAGACTGGTGCAAAGACATGGGAATCCGACAGAATTTTACTTCAGTCGCACACCCCCAAGCAAACGGTCAGGCAGAAGTCACGAACAAAGCCATCCTCCGCGGATTAAAGGCACGGTTGGACCAAGCTAAAGGATTGTGGCAGATGAACTACCCAGTGTTCTATGGGCATACCGGACCACAGAGAAGACCGCCATGGGAGAAACACCCTTCAATCTTACCTATAGAACCGAAGCAGTGATCCCCGCAGAAATCGAAGTACCTACGCTGCGACTAGAAGCATACTGTGATCAGACAAACGAAGATGAGCTACGTACCAACCTCGGTCTACTCAATGAAGTAAGGGACCTCGAGTACATCAAGACAGCAGCCTACCAGTAGAGAGTAGCTCGGTACTATAATGCCAGGGTCAAGAGGCGGAACCTCCGTGTTGGCGACCTGGTCCTTCGTAAAGTTATGGTGCCTGAGCCCTGCGCTGCGAAGCACGGGTCCAACTGGGAAAGTCCCTACCGAGTGAAGCGAGTGCTCGGGGAAGGAACGTACGAGCTCGAGACCCTCGAAGGGAAACAAGTACCTCGAGCATGGAATATTGTCAACCTAAGACAATACTATCTGTAAGACTTGAGTAGGCCACGAGCCACTCCCAAAACCTAAGGGCCAGAATACCGACCTAATATGACTTCGGCACAATAGGACCTAGTCGCCTCTATGGCATGGGTAGACTCCGAGAGTAGGCCACGAGCCACTCCTCTGGGCTAAGGGCTGAAACACCGAGCTAATGAAGAAACCATGGCAGCATACAAAGCTAAGTTACCCCATCAGCATGAATTAAGTACTTGCAGCGCCTAAGGTACAGGTGGCTCGGGCACGAACCTTACGACAAATAGCCCGCCCTGGCATGCAAAGAGTTGGACCCGTTAAGGATAACAAGAAAGAAAAAGGGAGAAGATTAAGTTTACGAAAACAGGGAGCAAACTACTTCAGAAGTTCGTTGCCTCTGTTAGGGACCTCCTCGGGAACAGTAATTGGGCCAACATCCTCTACCTCATCTTCGGCGCCCTCATCTTCAAAATCTGGATCATGTTTTGACTGACGCACAATGTCGTCAGTGATCTGTGAAGTAGTGATGGCGCTCGTATCCAGGTTGGGGTAGAGGTGCCTGATTAGCCACCGACTGAGCTTGAAGCCCTTGCGGTAGAACTCGGTCATCACGTCATCAAACCTTGAAGATTTGACATAGTCGATGACAACCTAAGTCTTGGCCTCCTTGCGAGCACCCTCGAAGATCGTGGCCTTCTCTCTTATATCCTCTTGGAGGTACTCCACCTCGTGCTCCAGCTTCCCTTTTGCCTCCTTGAGGCCTTGCATCTCGAGCTTCAGGGCATCCCGCTCAGCCTTGAGGCTGTTCACCTCAAGCCCTAAGGCCTCTTGACCGACCTTGAACCCGTTTACTTCAGCCCTCAACTTATCTTTGTCTCGGGCCAGCTCCCCCTTCTCTGCCATTAACACCTTGATGAAGCTCTTCTGAGCCGAGGTGTCACTCTCCAGGAAGTGGACCTGACATCGAGCTGCCCTCAACTCAATATGGGTTGTGTGAGATGACTTCTCAGCCTCTAGCGCCTGCCTCAGGTGCCGATCTGATTGATGGGTCAAGGCGCGAATGGTGGTGTTCACCTGCGAAAGGGAAACCGGTCAAGAGGGAAATCAAAAAAAAAAAAGAAGAAGAGAAAAAAGAAGGGGGAAAAAAGAGCCTCACCACCATAGTATGGGTGGCAGCTCGGGCATCGAGCTGACCAGGAGTGAGATCAGCCCACTCGCTAACCTCCCCCGGGTATGCAGCCAGCTTGCTCTTCTCTAGGCTGCACTGGGGGTTTAGGATGGTTTGACTCCCCTGGCCCTCCGAGCTAGATGCCGTCATCTCTATGTCGTGAGTGGAACTCTTAGAGGCCTCAGTGGCAGCTTCGGCAGGATGAGTCCCAGTAGCAGCCCCTACATCACAAGCCTCAGCAACGCTCTCAGCAGCAGGTTTAGTGGGCTTGGCAGCAGGATCGGTGGAACTAACGGCAGGCTCCGCTACCACCTCGGGCCCCGGAGCCGAAGTCTGCGGAGGTTGGGCCTCAGCTGAAGCTTGCGGGGACTCAACACGCGCCTTCTTGGCTATGCGTTTCTTTTTCTTCATCTGGCGGAAGAGCTTCTGGTTATCTATTCTCTCTGCCTCCATGGGACCTACAGCAAGACACGACATTAGCAATCCGAAGTAAACATACGTGCAAAAGGCCGAAGTAAAGCAAAACCTACCCGAGCTCAAGCCGGCCTGGACGAGCCTCTCTTCAGATGTGAAGTCTTTATAATTTAGCCCGAGCTAAGCCAGCATCTGGAGTGCCTTCTTGGTCTTCCCATCTAAGATGACACCGGGGTCTTGAACAGCCACCCTGAAGTCAGTTGGGAAGGGCCACCCCGTGCTGCTCTGAACTACAAAGTAGTCCCACTTCCAGGCCGGGACTTTACTTGGGAGTCTGTGCATGAGCTTGAACCCCGGGCGGGGAGACAGGTAGTAAGACCATCGGTGCCCGGGGAGAGTGCCTGCCGGGACTTTACTTGGGAGTCTATGCATGTGCTTGAACCCCAGGCGGGGAGACAGGTAGTAAGACCGTCGGTGCCTGGGGAGAGTGCCCGAAGCACTCTTCTTTATGGCCAAAATGGTGCTAAGGATGTCCAAGTCAATAGGAAGAGAACGGTTGAAGCAGAGAGAAATGGTCCCAACTATATTCCGTATGGAATTCGGGTGAAGTTGGTCCAAGGTCATGTTGAAGTGCATCAGCACCTTAGAAATTAAGTGGTGGAGAGGAAGTCGGAGCCTGGCTACTAATTGTTCCCTGAAGACCACGATCTCATCAGGACCGTGCACCCATGGGAAACTACCGGTAGGAAGACTGTAAGAGTACTCTCTAGGAAGATGGAACTTCTGTATGAGGTCCTAGAGTCTGTCCACAGTCATGGTAGAAGGAACGAACTGATCTGGCACCCGACCTCTGTGGGAAGTGGATGCCAGATGACCTGAAGCCACCCGTACATCGGATGGTTGGGCGACAGAAGAGACACCCCGAGCCGAGGTACCCACCTCGGGCTCGTCGATAAGGCTGTCTACGCTAGATGACATAGTAGACTGAAGGGAAAGAAACAAACTAGAAGGGAAAAGGAAGCTCGGGAGATCTCACCAAAGAAATGCAACCGGACTGGGAGAACATGACGAACTGGAAGACCCGAGCTAGGAGACCCCTGGCGCGAGCTCAAACGCCAACTATGAAAGCTTTGTGGCGAAGAAAATGGCCAAGGGACCCCCTATTTATAGCCACAGCTGCGGGTTCATCGAGGCGAAGTCCGTGCGTGATCTGGATGCGACTCGAATCTTTTTTCGATCAAACCGGGCGCTAGACCGCTCCAGCTGGACGGAGCACGCGACAAAGCGGCATAAATACCGACGCCAAATCCACCCGGCGCGTCATGACTTCCCCATGCTGGGTCATCGCCGCTAGTGCAGGGAGTGGGGGGCAATTAATGGAGGGTGATTTTGCCCGACCTCGCAGCACGGGTACATGTGGGTGGGACCTTGCTCAAACAGTGACTCAGCATTACAACGCAATTGACACAACCACAACTCTGGGGGAGGGTCTCACCGAGTTGAGCTCGGCAACTGGGCGAAAAAACTACTCACCAGATGTCGTCCGGCCTGCATCTCCTCCCCGAGGTTAAAGCACTTCGGGGTGCCCTGAGGTCGGGGTACCCTGACCTTTCCTGATACCCGATCTCCTCCTGATGGACTTCGAGCCATTCCCTAACGGGAGCTCACTGACCCACCTCTAGGCACCCCGGGGTGAAAACACTTCAGGCCAGACAGCTCGGCATAGCTTGCCACAGGCAGCTCGCCGCCTATGGGATAGCCCGGCACAGGGTAACACGCAAAAGGGTAGTTCGGCGTACCGCCAAAAGATCTCCTGCCCGACCACCGTACCCGACAAATCTGGGGATAGCAACCATATCCCCCGTCAGACGTCGTCGTGGCTGCCACCTTTAGAAGGTGTCTTACACCTGACAGGCATGTACCCTACGACGACGGCCCCGCGCGTGCCACCCCAGCCTTGCCTGTAACAGCTGTGGCAGACTGACAGTGGCGGTTATACCTGCCCTGTCAGAAGTCAGAGGGACTGATGCGACGGAATTCTGTTATAAGGGGCTTATTCTCAAGGAACAAGGTATCTTCGAATCATTGGCGCAATCTGCACTCTTAGCCTTCGTCTTCCCTTTGCTTCTCACACAGAATACTGACTTAACCACCGGGAAACCCCCCCCCCCCCGGGAATTCTTCTTCTTCCCCCTCGTTTCAGGTACCTCTCAAGAGTCACGTGAGTGCCAAATAGGAGTGACCAGATCGCGCAACATAAAAAATCAACGAGAACATCACACTAAGACAATCTAACCATTTGTAAATGGAAAAATAATTGAATGATTAGATAGCATCTAAATGTGGTGATTGAAGACTTTATGCAAAGAGATGATTGACAAACTAAATGAAGCATATCGGAAAAAAGATCAAAAAAAGAGAATTAATAGACTAGTTAAGTGATGAGCTAAATTACAACAAGAAGAGACAAGAATCTAGCTATACAAACTAGTGAACATCTAACTTTTCCTTTTTGTTTAAGAACTTGATGACTTAAATGAACTACTCTATTAGTGCACCAAAAACTAAAAAAATATGTCAAAACAAAACTGATGCAACTATATATAAAAAAGACTAAGTTAATGCAAAATATAAGTCAGATTGATTCATTTTAAATAACAAAGATGGGACTGTAGTATCACCAACTGAAAAACAAGCTATAAGGAAATAAAAATCTCTAGTATTAAGTCACTACTAAATTGAACAAATTAAAGACCTGATGCATCTTTATTAGCTTCTAGAGGTCCTACAGATTCATCTTTGGATGCCACTTGACTACTATAAAAGGAACAAAAAAAAAAGAAATAATAAAGAAAAAAAGAAAAAAATGTAGAGACCAAATGCAACCTTTGCTAACTAGAATATCAAAGAGGAATAATATCATTAAAAAGCTAAGTGAATCATATGATCAAATGAAACACCTAATTAGTGGGTGGAATCATGTACACATGATATAACTAGCAATACTAAGTTTCAAGAATGAAATGTCCTACTATGCAGAATTTATCAAAGGTTTAAAAGTGAAAGGAGGTAAAAGTTCTAGTGCAGAACTAGAAATACTAAAAACAAAAAACAAAAAGAACTTCAATGCATAGGTTAAATTAAGACAAATCTGTACAAAAATACAAAGTTGACGATGATACTAACAAAAAGTGTCTATAGTGAAAATAAACTTAAATATGAGTAAGAATGATCAGCTACATTGCATGATTTAAGAGATGAAAGAGAAGAGCGAGATCCATACTCATATGCGTTCAAGAATGTTTCGGCTTTCTTGGGAGGTTTTTAGACTTCAGACATGTATGGAAGACTCTAGGGACGTTGGAGAGTGAGTGGGTAAGGCCTTGGGATGTGAAGGGGGGTATTTATAGATTTTTTAGAAGGGAATTAAAGGATGAGGTAGGAAAAGCCAAGGGAGATTAAAGGATGAGGTTTAAAGAGTTTTTTTTGGAAGTAAATGAATAAAGGAAGGAGCTGTCAAGACAGCTTTGTGGGAGATCCTTTCAATTAATCAAGACAATAAAAGGAAAATTTCACCAATTTATCTAAACTGAAGATTCCAAATTTAGATGATTGTCTTGATTGATTGGAAGCTCCTTAGTTGGATAAATCTTGGATTTTAAGATAGTCCTAGAGTCTAGGAGGAAGATCTAGTCATGGGATACCCTAAGTTTGAAATTGTAGTGAAGAGGATTCCAAATGAAATGCCCAAATCAAATCTAGCTTCGAATCTCAACATTGAGGGGGTTAACGGTGTCAGAATTGGATGATCCCAGTACTATTGGACTCATAATTCCAAGCTCTATCCATCTACAAGGTTGGATTTCAGATTTCATATAGGATATGGTTCAGGATCAAAAACGATCCCGATCAGACGATTGGAATCAATTCCAGCTTTGGGTCTTAGGATAAAAGGGTAAATGGTATATGATTTGAGTGATCTTGGTGTCATTAGATTTGGATTTTAGATCTCTACATACCTATAGTTTTGGATTTAATGGATATTTTAATTTACATAGAGAATTTAATATCTGGTTGACCTTTTTGTTAATGTAAAGAAGTAAAAATAGTAAAATCGAAAATAATTGATATTATAATTAAAATATATTAGAAAAATATGTTTTGCATTTTGAACTCTTGATTGAAAAATTATCAATAAAATTGTGTGATATCTATGCATCATATTATATTAATTGTAATATATTTTTTTCACATACATTTGCTATGTATTTATACATTATTTATGGTTATTTGACCTTAAATTTAATATTATTAATGTATTATAAAATTTTTATGTGTTTGCCTAGCATATCCATATTTTTCATCAGTATTCATGTGTTTCCAAAGCGTATCTGTATCTATATCCATATCCATATCCAAGTTGTCTGATATGATACTCAACAGCGATACTTTAATCATTGATTTTAGATTTCTAGTTCGACATGAAATGAGATTCAGGATCAAAATGACCCTGATCAAACGATCGTAATCAATTCTAGATTCAGGTCTTAGGATGGAGTAAACAATTTCGGATTTGGGTGATCTTAATGTTGTTGGATTTGGATTTTCAGGCTCTACGTACCTATGGTTAGGGGTGACCACGAGTCGAGCTTCTCATGAGCTATTCAAGTTTGGCTCGTAAAAAGCTTGGCTTGGCTCAGTTTAAACCGAGCCTGATACATAGGCTCGTTTGCTAATCGAGTTGAACTCGAGCCCAATGAAGCTTGGCTCGTAAAGCTCACAAGCCTAGTATAATAAATAAATAATTTTTTATTATATACATGCATACATACATACATAAATATATAAATATATATAAAATAAATAATTTTTATAATTCATATTTTTTGTATGTAAAATAAAAACAATTTTTATATTTTTATTTTTTATATGTATAATAGTAAATAATTATTATAATTCTTATTTTGTTGTATGTAAAATAAAAAATATTTTTATATGTATAATTTTTATTTTTTAGAAAAAACTTGGCTTGTAGTTAAGCTCGGACCGAGCCGAGCTTGAACTTGCGAGCTTTGAATCGAGCTAAGCTCAAGCTTAAGTCTTTAGCTCGAATCAATCTCAAGCTTAAGCTCGAGCCTAAGACTATTTTAGCGAGCCAAACTCGAATAGCCAAGTATTCGGCTCAAATCCACCCCTACCTATGATGTTGTATTTCTGATTGGATGCGAGATGAGATTCAAGATCAAAATGACTTTGACCGGATGATCGCAATTGGTTCTAGCTTTGAGTCCTAAGATGGAGGGGTAAACGGTGTTGGATTTGGGTGATATTGGTGTCATT
This sequence comes from Nelumbo nucifera, assembly GCF_000365185.1. The sequence goes on along the minus strand of NW_010729083.1, from coordinate 2,418,110 downwards.
GGATTCAAATTTTTTGGCTCTATATACCTATTGTCTTGGATCCTTGAGGCCCTAACTTTTGTAAAATTCCAAAAATGCATTGGGTCAACTGAGAGGTAACTAAAACATGTTTGAAGCTCAAAGTGATGCAAAAAGACTGAATGACACAAAAATGGGGTGTCTACATTGTAAATTGTAACCTATGACCCAATGACTGGATTAAAAGGGTCAACGGTTTAACTACCCAGGTTGAACAAAGAGGTTTTTAAGAAACCCGGAATTAGAAATAGGGTAAAGTGATTGCTTGAATGGTTTAGCTATTTTAGTCAATGATAGGTTGAAAACATTAAATAAAAATCATAAAAATTAAAACTCTTATATTCTATTTAAAAATAAAAAAAATGAATTAACCATAGTAACAATAATTTAATTACTTAAATAAAATAAGAATAATTATTAATTATTGTTATTGATGAAAACATTTTTGTTGATATAATAAAAATAATTTAACTAATAAAAAGGAATAAGATAAATAAAAACTAAATCAATTTAGAGTTAATATAAAACTAATAGAAAACCATCTAACAATTATTAGTTTTATAATTAATTTTTACTAATTTAAAACCAACATAAGTTTTACTAAAAGTAAAATCTTAATATAATTAATTAAATTTAATAAGGATTAATAAAAAGTTAATAAAAATTATTAATTTTAAATATATTTTAATTGATTTAAAAATAATTTATATTCCATTTAAAAATAAGTAGAATTATAAAAACCTCATTGGGTTTTCTAACAATCCTATGAAACTCCCTTGTGTTTTGACCTTATACAAAACCTCCTCTATTGTTTTGAAAAAAAAAAGGTGCAAATAACTTCCTTTCGTTAGCATTCCAAATAGAAAATGCAATGCATTAATTTTTTAAAATGCCAAATTTACCCTTAACCAACTTTATTCACATGTAAATTTACTAAAATACCTTGAAAGAGAAAAGATTTACTTCCTTTTACTTCAGTTAAGCCTTTTTAATTGATTTCGTCCAAGCAGAGTAGGGAGAATTACTCTTTGAAAGTTGTCTGGCAAAATAAATTAGTGAATGATAAAATTGAAACTTTAAAGTGTACAATAGTGCCTTAACAATGATATGAAAAAATTAACATTAAGATATGAAAAAATTTAACATTAATAAAGTTGCACCCTATTAGAGACAGACCTTTGGGTTTTCCAAGGCCTCTTATTTTAATGCATGTTATTATTACATTTAAAAGAGAGAGAGAGAGAGAGAGAGAGAGAGAGAATCGTAATAATATTAATCAAATAATATAAATATGTTAAGGTTAAATGATCAAAAATTTATTAATTTAAAAATCCACTAAACTTTCACTAAAAATAAATACTAACAAAACTTGTTAAATATTAAAAATGTGTTTCAATTATACTTAAAAATCGAAGTTAATAAACACTAATAAAAATATTAATTGATAGTTTTAATAATATTATTAGATAACTTATGAGTTGAGACCTTTATTGTGCATAATGAACTCATTAAAAATGATAAAAAGTAATGAAAATTTAAAATGCAGAACCCATTTTATTAATAGTATTTTATTGCAAAAATTACTGAATAATAATAAAAAATACCAACAATTAATTAAAAATAAGAAATTTAAATATAAAAATATTAATTGATAGTTTTATTATTAGATAACTTTGTATTAATGTATTTTTAATCAATTAATATTTTTTATGAGTTGAGAACTTTATTGTGCATAATAAACTCATTAAAAATGATAAAAATTAATGAAAATTTAAAATGCAAAACCTGTTTTATTAACAGTATTTTCTTGCAAAAAATTACTCATATGCAAAAATTACTGAATAATAATGAAAAAAATACAAACAATTAATTAAAAATCCAAAAAAAATATGAAAAACCTAAACGTAATTAAAATACTAAAAATAATGAAAATAAAAAATATTTTATATTAATAAGTGTATTTACTAAAAATAATTAAAAAGTACAACTAATAGCATTTTATTTTTAAAAAATACCAAAAATTATTAAAAAATAACCAAGCTAGAAATTATTGAAAGTACTAAAAATTAGTTGTATTTTATATTAACTATGGTATTTATTTAGTTATTTAATTTATCTTTACTGAAAGCAAATGCAAATTAACTTGTTAGTGACTATTATGCAAAAATAAATGCTGAAAATACTAAAAATTATTGAACAATACTCATATGCAAAAATTACTAAAAAATAATGAAAAAAAAAATAATTAAAAATTCGAAAATTCTAAAAAACCTGAAGCTTAATTAAAATACTAAAAATAATTAAAAAATTAAATTTATTTTATTTTATTGCAAAAAATACTGAATAATAATGAAAAAATAATGTATTTTAATTATTATTAGTAATATAATTAACCATAATTATTTTTAAACTGTAATTAATAGTAATTAAAATTTAAGCTATAAATAGTATAAAGTAACAAATCATTTATAACTTAACCTAACTTGATTAGATCTATAAATTTGCAAGCTCAATCAACTATTTTCTTTTGAGTTAGGTCTACCTAAGATATTAACAATGCCCACATTATTAGGGATAATCAGATTCAAAGTCCAATTGGGTATCAAATTTTTGGAGTCCAATTATGGCTTTAGCGGATAGGGCCCAAGCTAAACAACCCCTAATAAACTCAACTTGGAAGTTATATGCATGTATGGTAAATATTATTATATAATATTTAAATAACAAATTTTATATTAATATATATATAGAAATGTTATATATGTTTTTGTGCTAGACTAGAATTAAATAAAATTTTTAATTTGTAAAAAAAATCATAGTTTTATAATTAACACGAGCCTCTTTATCAAAAGAAAATGTGAAAGCCCGAGCCAAAAGCCCGATCTATACAAAAAATGTCTTATTTTTAGTATACTTTTATAAACTAATACTATATTAATTAATAATAATTTAATAAATTAATAAACTAATTTATATATATATATATAACATAAGTACTTTTTATATATGTAATAGTATCAGGCCGGGCTTAGGCCCGGACTGGGCTTATTTGAGAAATCTCGAGCTCGAGCCCACGAGCTTGAAATTTTGTCCAAGCTTGAAAAATAATAGGTTAGGCCGGAGCGGGCCATTGGGCTACTCGGCCCATGAATAGGTCTAAATGTATAAAAAATCATATGAAATAAAAATTTAAACATCTTTTTCAATTTTTTTTTTTAAATGGACCTCTCATAGTTTGGCTTGATCCACGGCCTAGCCTGGTCCAAGGCTCAGCCCATGGACCATCCCAGCCCATGCCCGTGCGGGCTAGGGTTGTGTCGAACCAACCCCCCAAATCATCACAGGGGAGGGAGGCACGACTCAGGACGCCTTGTGGGCCAGCACAGCACGGCCCGCACAAACATGCGGGTCATGCCATGCCAGCCCAACACAACCTGATTTACACCTGTACTTGAACTCGTCCAATACTGGGGACATGTTGTGCCATGCTGTGCCTTGCCCTTGAACTTGCCCGACATTGAGGAGTGGTTGCCTTACCCTAAACCCACCTGACACTAGGGATGGGGTAGAGTGTCTTGACTATGGGATAGGGACGGGGATGGGGTGCCCCGCCTTGAACACACCATATTGTATTTCCTATATAATTGTTAATTATTAGTGAAATTAATAAAAATGTTAGCTTTTATAATTATTTTTATTTATTTAAAGTTAATCAAAACTTCATTTAAAAATAATAACAATTATTAAAATTACTACAAATTATTAATAAAATGAAATTTATTAAAAAATGTTTGTTCGTATTAAATTAATAATAATTATTTTCTATAAATCAACATTAAATGAAAATACAATTATTAAAATTTTAGATATTAACAATAACTTTAAATGCTTTTAGTTAATTAACAACAAATTTTGATTAATAATTTAATATTAATTAATAGTAAATAAAATTATTAAGTCTTTCAGATTTTCCCCCGCTAGAAATTGAGTTAAAATCCTCTTTTTTTCAGATGCTTAATTGGAAATGTCATAACCGCAATCCTCTCTTTTCCCATGAGACTAGGAATCAGTCCTCACTTCTCACTAAATACTTAGCTGCTATGTTTGATAGTTTATCTCCTCTTCTCATATGTGCAAGCCACCTAACGTACCAGTGATGACTACTAGTGCTCTGACACCGAGGAGTCTGGATATCTTGCACATGTCTTCCTACACATTTTTCTGCACATGAGAAGCATGAAATACCACCACACGGTTAATAGTTTAACATTAAAGATGCTCTGTTTAAAGGTTCTCTTTAAAAACACATTAAAATAAAAGTTATAAAACAAAAGAGAAATAGCGATGAAGATAAATCTGTGTTTTCTTAGAAGGTTTCCCCCAAGGCCATCTTGCCAATAATTTAGGAGCTTATGATAGATAACTACAGTTTTGATCTTGAAAGCATGATCAAGCTACTGAGCTAGTACAAGGGAGAAGAAGAAAAAAAATGGAAAGCAGGGCAAGAGAAAAGAGCATTGAGAGAGAGAGGATTGTTTACTAGCCACAATGATGGCAGTGATTGGAATGGAAACTTCTCGTCCTTTCCTTTCTCTCTCTGGTTTGATCATCAACAACGAAGAAAGAGGAGGCCCATCTCCCTCTCTCTCTCTCTCTCCTTCTCCCAACACCACTCTGCCCCTGTTTTTCTCTATAACAAAGAAACGGAAGTAATTTCATTCTGGTTAAATTATTCGCACGTACAAATCCTTTAACCCATATAACGTTAACGTGTCTCACTTTAATAGGTTGTGCAGGGAAATGTATAGAAATAAATGTACAGGATATCCGGACTCGACACCGAGCAGCATCAACAATGGCTCATAAAGCATAATTTTGGTTTTACAAGAAAAAGAAAGCATATTTTTTGGTAACCATCGGATTGGAATCCATACAAATAGCTGCCACATCCACCTCAGCAACGGCATGAATCTATTCTGATTCCATTTTCGTGGTTGAATTGAACCATCACATATTCTCGGAATCACCTCTCTAGACTCGCGGATAGTAAGAGATTAGGACCATGCACGGGGTATGGGTAGAGAAAATATTCAGAGATTTAAGCTGCTGTTAAAGCAGCTCAATAACACAAAACCACCCTGATAAACAGAACAACAAAGATAAGACTACATAAAGTGAATGGTTTCCATGTTATAATACCAATAGACCACATATAATATATACATACAGTACAAAAGAAATCTTTCATGTTCCAAGTATCAATAAGAAAGAACTAGCTAGCTCTGTAAATTATGTAAATTAGGCTCCAGACAGACCCATTCATGGTGGGGACTCTCTCCTCTCCTTGATGATATATGGGTGGTTCGCACTTTTCTCTAATTGCTCAAACACCAGCTGATATGTTATGGTCACAGTGCAAGTCTGCAACAACATCTGCAACAAATTTCTGCTCTCTCTACAGGTACAACCTCCCAGTCTCCATTCATATTCAGAAGGAATGACACTAACAGAAATCACAAACGAGCACATTCTTTTCAGCATCTGAAGCGGATGACGATACACGATATGTCGTCTTTACTTTTCCTCGCCAACGCTTCGGTGGTCAACCGCTTTGCTGCTGCTTGAGGATCTTTTATAGATTTCACCAAATCTACTGCTTCCTGGTTCTTCATGACCTGGAAAAGAGGGCAAAAAAGTTTTCTACTTCAACTTGGGAAAAAGAAATTGTGTTTGTCTTGTTCTTGCCACGAGATGATATAGTTCAGTTTCCCACATGCAAAGCTAACATTTATTTAATGAGATTCAATCAATTGGCACTCTTAGATAATCAAGAGTGATGTATAAGAATCACTCAGGTATACATTTCTATAATTAAATTTCTAACAGAAGCACTTTCAAAAATAAATAAAAGAGAAGGTTCAATGACTGCTGAAGTGGCTGGACTGAATGACTTTGTAGATCTGTCTTTATATAGATGTTGTGAAATCCATAATGGTTGAAGCAGAAGTGGGGTGGGGTTGATTACTACACCCTCACATATTTCATTATTTAATTAGTCCATCCACTAAAAGACAAATAAACAAGTCATTCAATTCAGCCACTTCACCATTATTAAACAGCCAGATGGGATGGAGCAACTGAATGAAGCTCACTAAAAACAACTTAGCATATAAAGCTTGCCTAATGGTAATTGCAGACTGGTAAGCTTTATTCACCCTCCTGGTCCTTCGTTGTGCCTAATTGTTTGTCAGATGGAAGCAAAACCAATTAAAATATACATTCAGAAGGGTACCCTTACAATACACATGCACTGATGGGGATTAAGTCCTTAGGTTGTCCTTTTTCCTATCTCTAGGGGGAAATTAGAACTCAGGAAAAACATTAAAAATGACAGTAATAAATATAGAAAAAAATAAAAAGCACTAAAAAATTATGATTTTGTTGTGAATGAGATAAACACTAACCTTCCATAAGCCATCACTTGCCAAAATAACAAATCCCATAGTTTCATCAATGCCTACATGCCTTACATCAGGTTCTGAACTTAAATGAGCCTTGAGGCTTTGATCACCAAATGCACGTGCAACAGCAAGTTGGCCATTAACTCTAGGCACATCTCCTGAAAGAAAAGTTGACAAATATAAGCATGTTTAGCTTCTCATATCCTATGGGATTTGACACTGTAATCCCTACAGGAACAAATATTGAAGAAGAAAAAGGCATCCGAAGACAGTTGAATAGGCAAATGAAAATGTACCAGGAAGAGTTGTCACAAAACCACCCTGCTTCTCAATCCTTCTCCTTTCACTATCTGGTTCATGGTCAACTGTAAGTTGATTTGCAGAGCCCCTTTCGCACAAGACGGCTCTGGAGTCACCAATATTTGCTACCCATAAGTCCTTACCATCAATAACAATTGCTGTAACTGCTGTTGAACCACCAGGCCCTAATCTCGAAGAATTTTCAAGAATATATTTATCAGTAGAACGGTAGGCATTCCTTATCGCCTTCTCAGGGTCTTTCCAGAAGTTTGGCTGTATTACATTAGATATAAAAGTAGAGTAAATATAATTAGTTTAAAGCAGCGTTTTATAGGACAGTGGGAGAATAAATATTGGAAACAAAAATAAATAAAAAAGATCAATTCAGTATCTTAATTTCTAGTTAGACTCAATTTTCTTAATTCCTATCTATATGAAATATTATCATTCAATTTTGAGGATATTTGTCCTGGGAATGTTTAGATTTCTACAAGACTCTAGCCCACAGAGACTTCCCTATGCTACTAGAGAAATCCAACAGTGGACATATTCACTGGATGTTGAGCTTTCTAAGCTGGCATACAAAGTGAACAAATTGGGTGATGCTTTGTCCAGGAGATCGTCAGAAGAATGAGTATGGAACAAAGAGATTGTATTCCTTTGGTTTTTCTTTTCTTTGTTTCCCTTGTTCTTGATTGCTAGGGTCCTTAACTGGACTATTTCTTCTCTCAGCATCCCAACTCTTTTCCTCAAATATATCTTCTCTTACAAAGGAAATAAAAGCTTAAGAAACAAATTGCATCATTGGCATACCATATAGAAAGTTAAAACACCATGTGGCAAAGTGGCGGTTCAAAATCTCGGGCCGCAAATATTTACAAATCACAAGTTGAAAATAGTATATGAAGTGAAAATGTGGAGCCTGTCCATTTCTATCTGAAATAAGTTTTATTTCTTGCTTAGGTGTAACTAAAGGAACAGAATGAACTAACATAAGACAATGTATCTAGGAGTTTCCAATCTTTCATCTTTTCATTCCAATTCTTATTTCCACATTTAATAACTGAGGAAGATGAATGGAGCCAAAATGTGAACATGAAAACAAAAAATAGACGGCGACCAAGATACGAAGAAGTTGCAACAAATTAGCAAAAGGGTATAATATTTTTGTATGGGGATAGAGTTACCTCCTCAAGTATGTTATTGAAAAGATTGTTCTTCAGATAATTTGGAACGCGATCACCAAGGTGCCCATCAAAGATGGCAAATAATCCGAGCTCGTGGTTCTTTTTGCTCCTGTACTCTGCAACATGGTAATCTTCCATGTCATGACCGGATTTTCCTTCCACCAGGTGGAATCCATGTGAGACTCTGTTACTTGATGATTTACTTCGCCCCTTCCCAGTGTCTGGAGCCGATGAATTCAGAGAAAAAGCACTCTATATTGAAACCCAACAAAAACATGAAAACAAAGTAGAAACATCAGGAAAGTTGCAAATCACCTTGATCGGATTTCATGAAGCCAAAATAGAGCTGAAACAAACCTAAGCAACCTATTTCTTTTCGATAAAAGTTTACAATTCAAAAATACATGAGGAATTTCAGCAATCGAGAATTCAGATTTCCAACAAGACACTCAACATGCAACAGAAAGTATAAAACCGCAGGTAGATTATCAGCACCAGTTCAATAAGCACACCAATAACACATGCTAAAATAAGCCCAAACCTTGATATTATGACACCAAATCATCTCAAATATTATGCTTATGTTTTAGAAAACTTCCATATCTTCTGCTGGTCATCTTACTAACGAGATTCAAGGAAAGAAACACATGACAGAACAAAACAATGATCCGAAAGAAACACATGAACAACTGAAAACACCAGAGCCAACCCAGGAGAATAAAACCCATAATTTGGATTGGATTATAATATAATAAATAGAACAGATACTCAAGGCATACCCCAAAACAAATAATAAGACTCAAAGGAAAGTAGGAAACCATCTTCTCTATATGGGCAACAAAACTATAAAAACAAAAACAGAAACCCACTGAAAATCTTACCAAGAATTAGACTGTTTTTCAGGGTATGTCACCTAGAATCAGATTGAAAAAGCAGACGTGGGAGTAATCAAAGAAAGGGTTACCTTCATCATGTTAAGAAACTCGTTTTTCTTCCGGCCGTTGGTCGAAGTGGCTGCAACTGATTGCTTCTCCATGTCCCAAACATAAGCCTCCTCTTCCTCTGTTTTACTTTCTTTCTTCCTTGTTTCAGTATAATTATTTATGCATCAATTAACATAGAAATACAAGGAAAGAAGGAAGAAAGAAGCCAAGAGATGTGAAGTAGATTGTTTCATCGTCGCTGTAACAGGAATTTCCTATAAAAAAATCAATATTTTCAACAATATTTAAGAATTAAATAACCATTCATCAAATCAAGAACTACTGATTATTAAGTGTATCGTATCGTCTCATCTGCCTGAAAACGTACTAAGAGCTTAGCTTGAGCGTTGGATGGGAAGGATGGACGCCTCAGGATGGAAGCTTGAAGTCAAGAGTCACATAGAGAGAGGAGAAAGCGCGGAGGAATTGGGTGGTGAGAAAATGGGAAGATGGGTGCATTTTCTTGCTTGGTTTGAATGGATGAAAGGTTTCTTCTGGTCAGAGCGTTGGGCTATTTCCGTGTGGTCCCTACCTCCTTCAAAGTTTCAAGCCAACCTTTCCTATCATCATCTTCTTCTGTATTCACTTGTAGCGTCTTCCTCGAAGTTTCCAACATGTAATGCTTCATTGACTTTTTTTTTGGAAAATTCTATTTTAGTATCTGAACTTTGAGATAATCTCATGTTAGTGCCCAAATTTTTAAATGTATCATTTTAGTATCTAAACTTTTAAAAAGTATTAAATTAATCCCTACTATTAACCAATTGTCAGTTATCTATTCAATAGTTTTGCTTTCGATTATTGTTTCCTTATCATAATTTATATTTTTTTCTCTTATTTTGAATAGCATCTTCTTTTGAAGAATTGTTTTGACATTTTCAATTGATAACGATGGTTAACAGTAGAGATCCGCTTGTCGCTTTTTGAAAGTTTAAAAACTACAATGACACATTTAAAAATTCAGATACTTACTTGAAATTATCCAAAATTTAAGATATTAAAGTGAAATTTTCCTTTTTTTATTGATTTTATTGAATTATGTTAATGCCACGCATGGCTGCCGTGGATGCTGCAGCCAAAACGACACGTTAAATTCTCTCTCTTTCTTGTGTGCCACTGCCAACCAGCTGACAATCCCGCGGCAGTTGCAGCCTGCAGGCCTGCAGCTGAACACCGCAATCGGGCGCGGGGTGTATGGGCCTGGGCCACTGGGCCAGCCCATCCATCGTGGATCATCTTGTTCCTGTCCCTTTCCCAGGAGCCTGGTGGGCCGGGTAGCTTGATGGATATTGAAGCCCAGAAGTACAGCTACTATATGGGCTGGGTCGACACCTAGTTTTGAGCTTTTTTTTTATGGGAGAATGACCAAATCAGCCCAGATCAGAATTTTATAGCCCTATAGTACAGGGGGAATTTTATAGCCCAGATCAGAATTTTATCTGACCATGAACTGATGTAAATTCACGGGCAGCATGTAGTTTATAAGGGGGAGAGGATTAGTAGTAGGGGGCTGGAATTCAGAATTGTGCATCGGGTGTATCCGTACTTTTCCGTTTTTTTATTATACGGGTTGATTATATGGTTCAAAATGTTTCTAGAGAATGACCCGTACGAAGTGTGGGTCAGTATTTTGGTTTTTTTATTTATATATTTTGATAGATTTTGTTTGACATCCATTTTTTATTTTATATTTTTATATATAAGTTTGTTATATAATTTAAGAGATTAAAACAAGTTTTATTTTTAACAATAATCCACTTTATGGATTATGATTATTTGAAGTGAGTTTTTTTGTTGTTTTTTATTTTTATGGAGGTAATTACCACTAACTTTTTCGAAGGTGGAGGTAATTAATTATTGTTTGAAACTCAAACCTTTTAGTTGAGTGGGTGGATACTCTAAGAACAAAGTTTTTGTTTGAAAGTGGGAAATGCCCATGTTTTGTTTCTCTTTTTTCACTATTAATTTTCTTCTACCTTTGGATTTCAAATGCAAATCAGCGTCAACAAAGTTAGCTCACCCCGGTCTGTTCCTTAGGGTTATCTCACTTTCGGATGCTTATTTTGTCACCACTGGTTTGCATCCAAGGCTTAGTTTGGAAAGAGTACAAATACAAATATGTAGAGTGTAAAATCTTGTATTTTGTATTATTTTGAATGTATTTGCACTGTACATTTTTGTATTTATACTCCTTCCAAACTGAACCCAAAGTCCAAATGTAGAAGAAAGATGAACAATAAAAAAAGAGTTAGAACATGGGCATTTTCATACTTTTACCCCTCACTATAAAGTTAGTTCAAGGGAGTTGGACTTAAATGTATATTTCTGGAAGTCTAGGTACTAAAATGGTACATCAAAAAGTTTAGCCCTAAAACCAAACAAAGAGAACTTCAATAGATCAGTTCATAATGGAATACTTATAAGTGTTGATTTTGACAATGTTTGATATGGTGGTGTTGCCGGAGGTGTTCCATTTGTGCATGATTTGAGTGCATTGGAAATTAAAAAAAGTTAACACCAAGGCTGACCCAAAAACAGAACCGTTCTGGCCCCCGGTTTCTAGTCAATAGTTCAACCAGTTGGGTCAAATAGTTCAGGCAGTTTAGTCTTTTATTAAGAGAAATAGACATATCTAGTTGTTGGAACTCGGTTGAGAAAAAAATAAAGAAAGAAAGAAAGAAATAAAGAAAAGAAGGGAAGAAAGAAAGGAAAGAGAGAAAGGAGGGAGGAGAGAAAGAAAAAAAAAACGGAAAGGAATGAGGGAATGAATGAAGGAGGAGGGAAGAAGGAGGATCATCTGATGTTCACCGGCAATGGCAGTAGCAATGGCAATGGCAGCGGCAATAGCAATGCAGCATCCAAGCATCAAATCTCCCTTAGATCTCAGATCTGATTTCTCTATGATCTCTCTCTCTCTCTAGGACGATCTCAGATCATTCTTGTCTCAGAGATCATTCTTCATTCTTGTCACGAGCCATTGTATTTGAACCTCTTATGCCTTCTTGTTAAACCGTGAACCGCTGTCCGAGTCGAATGGGCCGATGTTTTGACCGCCCAGGTCAACAATTCTTTGACCAAATCAATGGTTTCTGACCCAAGAACAGGTTAAGGGTGAAACAAAACCGATTTCCTAGATGATTTTCAGGCCGAATGGTCCAACCATCTGCGTCAACAACAGTTTGAAAACACTAGTTTACACTACTAGGAACCCCGTTGGAAGGTGGAAACGTCCCCCCCACTCCCCCTCCAAAACAAAAAACAAGAAACATCCAATTTTTTTGGTAAAACGATGACTTTTATTGCAATAAAATCAAGGAAGCCACCCTTAATGAGGATACATAACTAAATAATCCAAAAAATCATAAACATCCAAATGATGCTTCTGCCAAAAGTTGAAAGGTCTGGTGCAAAAACTATGCCAAATTGTCATAGGAAAATTAAAAAGTTCAATAAAACTACAAAATGTGTTTCTTTTCATTCATTTGAATATCAAAAACAAAAACTAAGAGGACCTATTATTACAGTGACGCAATTGAGCTATACCTGAGACACCCTCCCACATCAGATAGAATCTCTATAGGAGGATGCTCAAGGTATTTACATCTATTTAGTTGATAACCAGCTAAAGTAGCTAACATGTCTGCACACTTTTAGCAAGAAGAGAGTGTTCAAACAAATGACTTCTGCTTGCCATTTTGGACATCTTCTGGTCATAAGAGATGTAATATATAGTGTTAGAGAATAAAACTTATTCAAGGACCTCACTTAAAAGCTTAAGCTTTTAGGTTCAATAGTTCTTTGAGATGGTACCAGAGCCACTTTGACTAAGTGGTCTAGTGTTCGATTCTCGTTATCCCCATTATAAATAATTAAGTTTTAGCACAAGGTATGGGTGGGCCTGTGTTGTCCACACTTCAAGCCCAATGGGCTTTTGTGTGATGGGGCATGTTAGAGAATAAAACCTATTCAAGGACTTCACTTAACAGCTTAATACAAGCCATGAAGCTACCTTTCCATCTTCCTTTATGATATCGGAAAAAGCCACCGCAAAAGCCACTCCAAAATGTGGTTTTGCACCTGTTGAAGCATTTTCTCTACCTAGATCAAAATAAGATTTTTCCCGCATCATATCTGATGGAGGGTGATTTGACCCGACCTCCTAACCAGGGGGCACGTGGATATGACTCAATGTAAATGACAGGTCAGCATGAACAGTAAGCACAAGACAGCTCGCTACAGAACGGCTTGCTGCAAGGCAGCAGCTATTGGAGCTCGCTCCAAAGGAGCTTGCTATAAAGGAGTTCGCTACAAAGGAGCTGGCTACGAAGGAGCTCGCTACTGAGCAACCCGGAGTCTTCGGGAAACTTCTCATTCGACAAGACTGTGCCTGTCAGACTGCTCCCATGTCTCTTTTCTGGCGGCGCAGCACTTGCCAGCCCAGAGGACTGCGCCCACGTCTCAACGTCAGGCGGCGTCGTGCACGCCAGCTCTGCATAACGTCTCTCAACTGACAGGACCATACTCTGCGACGGTTACCTGCACCAGTCGAATCAGCCTGGTGAATAGCGGCTGTAGCAGAGAATCAGAGGCGGTTATACCCGATGTGACAGAGCATCAGTATATAAAGGCCTCGATTTCCAAGGGGCAAGGTAATTGAAAAGTCACGAATCTTCACTCTTAGCATTTATCACTTCGCAACTATCTTAGTTTTCCACTGAGTTCTAACTTAAGCATTGGAGTGTTCCCGCCAGGCGAGCTCCCCGGGAATCCTTCGTCTTCTTCTCCTTCTCAGGTGTTGTCCGTTTCTAGCTAGGAGCGAGGCCCCTGCCAGCTAGGAGTGACTAGATCACGCTACATAATTTGGCACCGTCTGTGGGAATGTTTCAAAAAGCCTTCTTCCACAAAATTTATAGACTTCAGTTTTCATGGCTTTCTCCAACAACGTCGGACGCAGCGTAGAAATGAACACCGCCGGAGAGCAACTCCAGGTCCTGGTGGTGTGCATTGGACAGTTCACCATCCCCCTCTCTGCAGACGAAGTTCCTACTCTGAACGTGCCTCAAATAATGGCACTTGTGAACACTCCACTTCTCTCCACGATAGGAGCAACCTTCGCCAAACCTTCTATCCCTCCGGTGACCGGCCAAAACCAGCTTGAAGACCTAGTACACTACATGTGAGCTATGCAGGCCCAAATGCAACAGTTTCAATAGTTTCAGCTGTATCAGCAGCAAGTGTTGCACCAAGTCTATCAGCACCAATATCAATAGCAATTTCCACCACTACCCAAAAACTAGCAACAAGTCCCTCCTCGACACCCCACTACGAAGCAGGCCAAGCCCCACCGTCACAGCAAGCAACCCCCCCGCTGGGGAGAGACCTCTCAAAGTCAAAACCCTATTGGGAGTCAGATCTCATCCCGCAGAAGGGAAAGATAGGCCACTCCCCCCACCTTGCAGCCTATAGTCAGGTTGGGGGCCTCTCATCCAGTCAGACCCGCATCACCTCGGCCCTCGCAATTCGAGATTCCGCTCGCCGAAAATCAGTTCAAGGTCCTGGCTACGGATTATAGGCAGGGCCCTTCAATTCACAACCATCAGCAACAATCCGAGCCCCTTCCTGGGCCCATTGAGCTCGGCAACACAGAAGCAAGCAGTACTAACGCCGAGCCAACGAAGTAGCGGAGATGCCGTCGAGCTCGCCGAATTGCCACTCACAACCTGTCCGAGCTCAAGGGTAAGGAAGAGGCGAGCTCAGACGAATTGAAAGCCACTCCACTCCTCTCAATGCCGTCACCCCTGTCTCCAAAACTTCTAGCTGTCCTTATGCCTAAGGACTTCAAGCTTCCTCCCTTGGACAAGTATGATGGATTGTTCGATCCGAATGACCATGTCGACGCCTTCCAGTCGCAGATGCACTTGGCAAGGGCCAATGAGTCCTGCATGTTCATGGCCTTCTCAACAACCTTCAAAGGGGTAGCCCGCACATGGTACAGGAACCTCGCACCCGAGTCAATAAGAAGTTGGGCGCAGTTCATGCAAGTCTTCACCTCCCATTTCGTCACTAGCAAGCGGTGCCCGAGAACCCAGGAGAGTCTCCTCGGCATAGTCCAGAGGGAAGGAGAGTCCATCCGGAGTTACATCAAGCGGTTCAATGATGCTTGTTTGTAGATACCCGACTTGGACCCTGTAGTGCGGCTCACAGTAGCCAAGAGAGGCATCACGCACAAAGAGTTCAAGTGGCTTGTGGTGGTCAATTGACCCAAGACTGTAACCGAGTTCCTCAAGCTCGCGGACCAGTTCATAGGAATGAAGGAGGAGATTGGCCAGAAAAATGAAAGCGTGCCCGAGAAAAGGAAAAGGGAAGGTGAGTCCTCGATCCAAGGGGATAGCAAGAAGAAAAAAGACCCAACTCGGGGGGCAAGACCAGGTTGGCCATTCCGAGCTTCTCCAACAGAAAGGACTGACTACACATCCCTGAATGCGAAGCAGTCCGAGATCCTCATGGCGATCAAACCCGTATGTGAAGTGGCCGCCTCGGCTGAAAGGGGACCCCAATGTAAGAAATAAGAATCTGTATTGTAGTTTTCATAAAGATCACGGTCATAGTACCGAGAATTGTAAGAACCTCCGTGACGAGATAGAAGAGCTCATCCGTCACGGATACTTGAGAAATTTTGTACAAAATAATAATAATAATAAAGCAGGTCGGCAAGGGGAGCAGGGTAGAGATGCTCCCGAGCCCAGTAGCAGGCAAGCAGAGCAGTCGCAGAGGCAGCCCCCTGAAGAGAGGTCAATTCGGGGGACTATTCATGTGATCGTCGGAGGATCGGTCGTCACGGGCTGCACCTCAGTTGCAGCTCGGACATCAACCCGTGAGGTTGGAAGGGAAGAGCAAAACCCCCCGAAGCGGCCAAGGACCGAAGACCCAATCTTCTTCGCTAAGGATGGCGCGCGCGGGGTCCACTACACCCACGATGACGCGCTCGTCGTGAAGATAAGGATTAATGACTTTGAAGTCAAGCGTGTCCTCGTCGACTCTGGCAGTTTGATAGACATTCTTTTCAAGGCAGCATTCGACAAGCTTCAGCTCCAAGAAAGTGACCTCAAGTCCGCAAGTACTCCCTTGGTAGGCTTCAGTGGAGAGGAAGTCAGGCCCCTGGGGAGAATCACAGTACATGTGGAAGTCGGCACTTGGCCTAGCAAAGTGAGGCTTAACCACGACTTCTTGGTGATCGCAACTCACTCCCCGTACAACGCCATAATAGGTCGGCCCATCACCCATGCTCTTCGTGCGGTGGTCTCCACCTATTATTTGGCGATGAAGTTCCCCACAGACTTCGGAGTTGGGGTAGCGCGAGGCGATCAGCTCGAGTCTCGCAAGTGCTACGTCGCCGCCCTCAAAGGGAAAGCCAAGGTGGCCGACGACCTCGAGCTGGAGTGACCTATGGAGCAATGCGAAGAGCGAGCTGCACCTATGGAAGAGACCGTCTCCGTCCCAACCTTAGCAGAGGACCCAACTTGGACACTCCAGATCGGTGCTTCAATCCAGGAGCCCCTGCGATCTCAACTAGTAAGTTTTTTACTCCAAAATTTAGATGTTATTTTATGGTCCACGGTAGAGATGCCTAGCATAGACCCTAGCATCATAACTCACAGGCTAAATACTGATCCTGTAGTTAGGCCCATTAGACAGAAGAAACGCAACTTAGCCCCGGAGCACTGGAGAGCAGTTGACGAGGAGGTTGGGAAGCTCCTCACTGCCGACTTCATCAGAGAGGTCCATTACCCAAGTTGGGTAGCCAACCCAGTCCTGGTAAAGAAGGCCAATGGTAAATGGTGCATGTGCATCGATTATACCGACCTGAACCGAGCTTGTCCGAAGGATTGCTTCCCACACCCTAAGATTGACTGCCTGGTGGACGTGACCTCAGGGCATGAGTTGCTAAGTTTTTTGGATGCCTACTCGGGCTATAACCAGATAAGAATGAACCCTGCCGACGAAGAAAAGACAGCCTTTATAACTGAGCTAGGCCTGTACTGTTACAAGGTCATGCCCTTCGGGATGAAAAATGCCGGGGCTGCCTTCCAAAGACATGTAAATAAATTGTTTGAGTCGTTGATCGACAAGAAAGTAGAATGTTATGTAGACGACATGGTCGTCAAAACTCAATTTTCAAATGATCTAATAAAAGATTTGCACTCAGTTTTTGAAATTTTGCGTAAGTTTAATATGAAACTAAACCCAAACAAATGTGCCTTTGGTGTCACCTCAGATAAATTCCTAGGGTATATCATGAACCGGCACGGCATTGAGGCCAACCCAGAAAAAATTAAGGCAATCTTAGATATGAGACCCCCCCCGGAAATTGAAGGAGGTTCAGAGGTTGAATGGTCGTATAGCCACCCTGAGCTGCTTCATGTCCAAATCGGCAAATTGCTGCCTTCCTTTCTTTAAGGAAATTAAAAGCGAAGGCTTTGAATGGACTGATGAGTGCCAACTCACGTTCATCGAGTTCAAAAGGTACCTCGCCGGTATCCTAGTCTTAACCCGACCCGAGGAGGGTGATGTTTTGGAGCTGTACCTCTCTGCATTTGACGAGGTGGTCAGCTCGGTACTGATAAGAGAAGTAGATCGGGTCCAACGACCTATCTACTATGTTAGCAAAGTGTTGTAGGGTGCAAAGACGAGGTATCCAGAGATCGAAAAGTTGGCGTATGCATTAGTCATTACAGCTCGGAAGCTTCGTCCGTACTTCCAAGCTCATACTGTCATCGTCCTCACCAACAAGCCTATGAGGCAAGTCTTGTTCAAGCCCGAGGTCTCTGGTAGGTTGACAAAGTGGGCCATCGAGCTCAGCGAATACGACCTCCAATACAAGCCGCGAACTGCTATCAAGGCCCAAGCCTTAGCTGACTTTGTCGTAGAATGCACTTTCAACACCGAAGTCCCCAGGCCGGTCGAGCCCGAGGCCCCCAGGTCGGATGAGCCCGAGGTTCCTAGGCCGGTTGGGCTCGAGCACCGTGAGGTAGCAACCAATGCGGCTTTTCTCCTAGTTAAATCGAACCCAAGCTGGGATGAGGAGCCCTGGATCCTTCACGTGGATGGCTCGTCCAACCAGTAGGGCAGCGGAGCCGGAATCGTTCTGTATGGGCCAAGTAGGGTGAAACTGGAGTATGCATTATGCTTTGAGTTCGCAGCGTCCAACAATGAAGAGGAGTACGAGGCGTTAATAGCCGGGCTGGCTCTAGCAAATGAAGTGAAATCCAAGCACATCGTCATCTGCAGTGATTCTTAGCTTGTGGTCAACCAAGTTACAGGTGAATATGAAGCTCGCGAGCCAACCATGATCGCCTACTTAGCCAAAGTCAAAGAGACTTTGCTCAATTTTCAGTTACACTTCATCAAGCAAATCCTGAGATCAGAGAACACTGAGACTGACGCCCTGTCCCGGTTAGCCAGCACCGGTGATAATACCATGAGAACCGTGTACATAGAGAACCTGCCTCGGCCTAGCATTCTCGGGGGGGCAGAGGAGGCTGCTTCTTTCGTATAAGCAGAGTCGAGCTGGATCGATCCGCTCGCGAGCTTCCCGTTGCGTGGGACCCTCTCTGCAGATCGTAATGTTGCTAGAAGGGTAGAGCATCAAGCGGCCAAATACGTCATAATAGACGAACGGCTATACCGAAGATCTTACACACTCCCCTATTTGCGCTGCTTGCGACCTTCCGAGGCCAAGATCGTGCTCCGCGACACTCATGAGGGCCTATGCAGCGGACACTTGGGGAGTAGGGCTCTCGCCCAGAAAGCGCTACAACAAGGATACTACTGGCCAACGATGAAGGCAGATGTGATCAAGCTCGTCAGAAGATGTGACAAGTGCCAGAAGCACGCCAACATCCACCACCAGCCTGCTGCTGACCTAAAGTATCTCACCAGGCTGTGGCCTTTCGCACAGAGGGGGATTGATATACTCGGACCATTTCCGCCAGCAACAGGGCAGAGGAGGTTCTTAGTGGTGGCAGTTGATTATTTCACTAAGTGGGTAGAAGCTGAACCTCTCACAATGATCACAACGCGGATTGTGCAAAACTTCTTCTGGAAGAATATAGTGTGTCATTTCAGACTACCCCATGTACTGATTTCTGACAATGGTAAGCAGTTCGAGGATATAAAATTCCAGAACTGGTGCAAAAATATGGGAATTCAACAAAACTTCACCTCGGTGGCGCATCCTCAAGCAAACGGCCAAGCGGAGGTCACGAACAGAGCCATTCTCCACGGACTAAAGGCACGCCTCGACCGAGCTAAAGGACTATGGGTAGATGAGCTACCTAGTGTACTATGGGCTTATCGGACAACAGTGAAGACCGCAACAAGCGAGACCCCCTTCAACCTCACTTAAGGAATAGAGGCAGTCATCCCATCCGAGGTCGAGGTTCCCACGCTACGTCTAGAAGTGTATGATGACAAAACAAATGAAGATGAGCTATGCACCAACCTCGACCTACTTGACGAGGTATGGGACCTCGCATACATTAGGACCGCGACCTACTAGCAGAGAGTAGCTCGGTACTATAACACCAGGGTCAAAAAGCGGAACCTCCGCGTCGGAGACCTGGTTCTTTGTAAAGTTATGGTGCCTGAGCCCAGTGTTGGTAAGCTCGGGCTAAATTGGGAAGGAACGTATGAGCTCGAAACCCTAGAAGGGAAACAAGTACCTTGGGTATGGAATATTGTCAACTTAAGGTAGTATTACCTGTAATCACCGAGCTGAGTGGACCCTAGTTGCTCCCAAAGCCTAAGGGCCAATATGCCGAGCTAACAAAAGGCCTCGGCATTATAAGACATAGTCGCCTCTTCGGCATGGGCGAACTCTAGGAGAGTGGACTATAGGTCACTCCCCCAGCCTAAGGGCTAAAATGCTGAGCTAACGAAAGACCTCGGTGCCTTAAGTAGCTCGCATAATTCGAAATGATTCTTCAGTTACCCTTGCTTGTTGCCAGCTCAGCAGCTCGGGTAACCTATCTACATGCTTGGATAAAAAAAGGAACCATTCTAAGCGAAAAACAAGCATTACCCAGGTCCTTACATAAACAAAATAATAAAAAACCGGACCTAACAGCCCAGGAGAGTACGTCAAAGTAAAAAGAAAAAAGAGAACCGGGCTCAGCCGCTCGGGAACAACCACTTCAAAGATTCATTTAAAAGAAGGAAAAAAAAAGAAGCAACCAGCCTCAGGGTCCCACCACCTCTACATCTTCGTCACTCTCCTCCAGGGACTCGGGCTCCTCCTCCTCCGCAGAGTCTGCCGTCTCTAGGGCCAGGTCCTTCATTGTCACGCCTTCGAGGTTGAGGTCGGAGAACTTCTTCCGGACCAGCCATCAGCAAAGCTTGAACCTCGAGCGGTAGGACTTTGAGCCGTACTTGACTTGGAAGTCATGGAACTGCTGGGACTCTTTAAAGTCCTCCACCACCTTAGCCCGCTCTTCCTCCACTGCAGCGTCGAAGTTTCGGGTCCGCTCGTGGAGCATGGACTCCAAGCTCTGGACCAGCTGACAAAGAAGCTCCCTCTCCGCCGCCACACTTGAAGACTCCTCCCTGTAATGGGCGCTCTCCTCAGACAATCGAGAGATCCGCACTTCCTTTTGAACCATTGTGTTGTGATGAAATAGCAATGTACATAAGAAAGGTCGAAGCAATCTTTTCTTTTAAGATAAAATAACTATATTAGCTAGGAGAAACATTAATAAAGTTCAGAACATCAGGTATCCCCCTCAGGATAAGTTTCAAAAGAAAAGAAATGGAGAGAAGATTAATTCTAYACAGACTTTATAACTTGTTGGGAATCCAAACAAATTAAAAGGTTTTCCTTGAACATATGAGAAGCTTGTTCGATTCCCTACAAGATGGCAAATAATTCMGCTTCCACAATAGATTTGAGGTTAGTTTTGCRTYCAATAATATGTAAGCAAGATAAATTAGGAGATAGGTAGATTTCCACATAAGAAAATGATGAGTGAGAAACAGATCCTACATAGCTGCATCTACAAAAATAATGCAGTTAATAGAAGGATGCACTTTTAAGAGAAATGTAGCATTTTTAGCAGTTAATGAGCTTGTTGGGGTTTGTTGAAAAGCTATTTGAGCAAACATGGAATTGATATGAGAGACTAGTCATTGGACAGAGATTTGCCTATCTTTAAAACATTTTTCATTTTGAGAAAACCAAATATAGTACARAGCAATAGCATACCAACTCAAAATCTGGGAAATCAGACCTTTGTCAAGYAGAGATCTAATTAAATCATGAATGCAATTCAGCTGCATCTACAAAAATAATGCAGTTAATAGAAGGATGCACTTTTAAGAGAAATTTAGCATTTTTAGCCGTTAATGAGCTTGTTGGGGCTTGTTGAAAAGATATTTGAGCAAACATGGAATTGATATAAGAGACTAGCCATTGGACAGAGATTTGCCTATCTTTAAAACATTTTTCATTTCGAGAAAACCAAATATAGTACAGAGCGATAGYATACCAACTCAAAATCTRGGAAATCAGACCTTTGTCAAGTAGAGATCTAATTAAATCATGAATGCAATTCAGCCAAGAAGATTGAAAATGACACTTAGATTTATATTTCAAGGGTCAATAAATAAAATTGCTTGAGTTTGTGGGCATTCAAAGAATAAATGAACAAACTGGCTACACGTCTTCCTAGACTGAAATAAAGCTGACTGCACGTTTTCCGAAACTGAAGACAGCTTGGCGCATTTTTTGGCGCCCGAAAAATCTAGAAATCGCCTGACATCCGCACATATACTTCATACGGTCGGTCAACCTAGCTTGAATTGCGGGTCAAATCCACCCGTCATTTTGTGAACTCCCCGCGCTAGAGCAAGACCCTTAGCTTGAGGAGTGGGGGGGCAATTGATGGAGGGTGATTTGACCCGACCTCCTAACCAGGGGGCACGTGGATATGACTCGACGTAAATGACAGCTCAACATGAACAGCTCACCACAAGACAGCTCGCTACAGAATGGCTTGCTGCAAGGCAGCCGCTATTGGAGCTCGCTATAAAGGAGCTCGCTACAAAAGAGCTCGGTATAAAGGAGCTCGCTACAAAGGAGCTCGCTACTGAGCAACCCAGTGTCTTCGGGAAACTTCTCATTTGATAAGACCGTGCCTGTCAGACTGCTCCCACGTCTCTTGTTTGGCAGCACGGCACTTGCCAGTCCAGAGGACTGCGCCCATGTCTCAACGTCAGGTGGCATCGTGCATGCCAGCTCTGCATAACGTCTCTCAGCTGACAGGACTATACTGTGCGACGGTTACCTGCACCAGTCGAATCAGCCTGGTGAATAATGGCTGTAGCAGAGAATCAGAGGCAGTTACACCCGATGTGACAGAGCATCAGTATATAAAGGCCCCGATTTCCAAGGGGCAAGGTAATTAAAAAAGTCACGCATCTTCACTCTTAGCATTTATCACTTCACAACTATCTTAGTTTTCCGTCGAGTTCTAACTTAAGCATCGGAGTGTTCCCGCCGGGCGAGCTCCCCGGGAATCCTTCTTCTTCTCCTCCTTCTTAGGTGCTGTTTGTTGCCAGTTAGGAGCGAGGCCCCTGCCAGCTAGGAGTGACCAGATCGCGCTACATCAATATCAAACTCAAAAACACTAAAAAATTTTACCTAATGGAGATTAAGAGATATCCAGTCACAAGGACAGCTGATTGCTATGGTGTTCACATCCAACTTTTCTACGTCCAAGTTGGTGTAAGTGGTGCACCAAAGTTCTTTTAGTTCTAGTGACTTCTCTAATGTGAAGGAAGAACTCTTGT
Source organism: Nelumbo nucifera (assembly GCF_000365185.1). The sequence continues at coordinate 2,395,319 of NW_010729083.1, read as the reverse complement.
AAGTAAAGCACACATGCCTCCCAAAGTCACTAGCATCCCTATGAAGGTTGATTTATAGCCAATTGAACAATCAATAATTGAATGTTCTTACTAGTAGGGTTTCTTTAGCAATCTATCTATATACTTAAAGTATTGGGAGGGTGTACGACAGCATTGTGAGGTTGACACATATATGTTTATTGTTCTCTAAAGTATTGACACGTCTCTCTCTCTCTCACTCCCTTCTTCTCTTTATTCTCTCTTTTTTTCCACCTCTCTTTGTTTGAAAAATTACAAGAATGCCACATATAAGATAAACCTCCCTGTATGCCTCTATAATATTCAAAAATTACAGCAATGCCATATATAAGACAAATATCCTTATATAATTGATTCAATGGCATTCGAAAATTAAAGTAGTGCCACATATAATTATTTATGATTATGACATCCTATAAATAAAATGCCATTCCTCTTCTTTCTCAACTCTCTCACTCTCCTATTCTCTATCTCAACTTGTATTTATTTATTTTATTATTATTATCTAAACATTTATTTATTTAATTAATTAAGTAAATTATTTATTTTAATAAAATAAATCAGTAGAATAAAAGAGATGTGACATTAAGAGATAGATTTCAATAAACATTTATTTATTTATTTAGAAATAATTTACTAACAAATTATTCTCTCCCCTTGAGCCCAATATTTAGTGTTGTCAATGGGTCGGGTCTGGTTCGAGATAACCTTTACTAGTCCCATCGCAATAGACTTTTATTTATTTATTTAATTTAGTTAAGAAAAACTAGGGCTAAACCAATGGGTTGGGTCTATCTTGTTGGATCTAAATTGACTGAACATAATTATAACGGTTTTGGTTCCATGATTTTGTCTTGATTAATTATTGGATTGATTCAGGTCCAAAACCAAACATTTTATGAAATATATAATTTTTTATCGTTCTTGTATTTTTTATCATGTTTCATGTTTGAAATAGTAAATTTGATAAATAATAAATAAGATAATATTGGTTAAAAATGTTTAACTTATTAACATAAAAATAAATTAGTATTATTTTGACTATTGTTTTCAATATAATGAGGTCTATGATTTGATCCCAATTAATTGGTTCAAGACTAGTTCTACGTGGTTGTTTATTATTCATAATAATATAGTTATAGTTATTTTATTTTAAAAATACAAAATAATTTATTATTGTATCTCCCATGGTTTTCGAACAACTGTTGACCCAAACGGTCAAACCATTTGGCCCAGGAACTGTTCAAGCAATCGGTTCCATTTTACTCCAAACCCGATCCCTGGCCAAAAACCATTCAATCAGTCAATGACCCGTTGACGCAGGTGGTTGAACCGTCGACCTGTTGAACAGTTTTTGGCCATTTTTTATTTTTAATTATTTTTTATTTTTTGTCAAAACAGACCATCCATTCAAACCAAACAGTCGAACCGTCAACCCAGAAATCGGTGGCCAAAACGGTTCCGTTTTTAGGTCATTTTTTGATACCATGGTATCTCTCCAAATAGGCATAAAAATTGTATCTCCAAATGGCATTTTTAAATTTTGCCCCTACGAAGCAAGGGCTTCCCCGCTAGTTACTAATTGTTAAAACTGATCAATCGTTAGGGAAGATGATGAAAGCAATAGTATTGGACATCCCAGCCTTCTCTCTTCCTTTTTTATTTGGGCTTCAAAACCCTATACTAATGCCAATTGAATTGAAAAAAAAAAACATGCACCAAGTTTACTAACCAATTTATCCCACTAGTTAGTTCCAATAAATTCTACTCTAACTGAAACTTTGATTCCCAACAAACCAACCCCATGAACCCTTTTTCAACCCAAAGAATCATTAGGGAGAGTAAGTTTATTGAGACCCGTATAAGTCTATTTAGAACCAAAATAGGGAACCTACATAGTATAAACAATTTCTCAATGAAGTTGGACCCACATGGCTGAATTCTCACTTAAACAAAAAACTAGGTAGGACCCATGCGATGCACATGCGTTTTTTTATAAGTAAAATTGAGAATGGAGATCTATGACATTTTCAATTAAGCAATACCCATGTAGTTCCAATTTAAGTATTATTTTTCAGATTTTGTCTAGTTTATCCGATCACATTCTAAGTTGCACTTTAGTTAGAGTGGCTAATTTCCTACGCTCTAGAGAAATTTGTATTATTTTTTGTATCTTAATATGACTTTTTTAATAATTTTATTGATTTGTTATTATTTTCGTATCATTTTAGGTAAATTTATAACAAAACCTCATTTTATAACAATTCTATAAACCACTTTTGTATTTTGACCCTAACAAAGGCCTCCCCTATAGTTTTGAAAAAAAAACAAATATCTCCTTTCCCTTGGACTTTAGTGACAAAGACATTAAACTTACCAAAATACCCTTGTAATTATTAAGGCATCATACACAATTTAAAGTTTCAACTTTACCCTCCACTAACTTATTTTGCCAAACAACTTTCAAAGAGTAATTCTCCCTACTCTTCTTGGATGAAGTAAGGTAAAAGGGCTAAAGTGAACTAAAGGGAAGCAAATATTTTTTCAAGGTATTTTAGTAAATTTACATGTGAATGAAGGGTAAATTTGGAATTTACAAAAATAATGCACTACATCAACATTTTCTATTTGGAATGCTATTGAAAGAAAGGTATTTGAACCTTTTTTTCAAAACAATGGGGGAGGTTTTTGTTAAGGTCAAAACATAGGGGAGTTTCATAGGATTGCTAGAAAACCCAAGAGGTTTCTATAATTTTCCCTAGATTTCAATGGAATTTAAATTGATTTTAAATTAATTAAACTATTTTCAAATTAATAAATTTTTATTAATCCTTATTAAATTTAATTAACTGTATTAAGTTTTTTATTTTTCAATGGAACTTAAGTTGGTTTTAAATTAGTAAAAATTAATTATAAAATTAATAATTTTTAGATAGTTTTATATTAATTTTAAATTGAAATTAGTTTTTAAGTTATCATATTTCTTTTTATTACCTAAATTATTTTTATTATATTAATAAAAATACTTTTATCAATAACAATAATTAACAATTTTTTATTTTATTTAAGTAATTTACTAAAGGATTTTTAATATAGTTAATTAATTTTTATATTTTAAATGGATTATAATTTTGTGATGCTTTGTTCAATGTTTCAACTTGTCTCAGACAATTACACCATTCAAGCCATCACTCAACCCTATTCTTAATTCCGAGTTTTCTAAAACTTGCCCTATTCGACTTGGGTGGTTGAATCATTGATACTTTTGACCTAGATATTAGGTCATAGATTATGATATACATTGTATTGAAAACTTCTAGAGGATTTAACTTTGTTCTGGTTGTTTGGTTGAGGATGATCTTTTTTTTTTTACTTTGGATAACTTTGTGCAATATTTACAACCTCACTATACAGAAAAAACCTCAATTGTTAGTCTTAAATTTCAATTTTTGGCCCTTAGATTTATAAAAGAATAAAAACAAATAGACCTTATATTCCGCATGTAGATATAGATAGAGTTCACCTTGTTTATTGGGCCTAATGTGTCTTACACTTTATGCTTGGGATTTTCTTCCCTAAAACCCTAACCATTTGGTCCTAAGTGAACAATGCCCATCATGTAAATGGACCCATTACAATCCTTTTAGCATCAAATCCCAACACTAAAAATAAGGAAAAGAATTATTCCCTATACTTAGACGAATCCTAGAAAATCTTTGATTTCAAGCTAATTTGATATTTTGTGTTGGATTTAAGTATGTTAGCATTATTGGCCCTATATGTTTTGATGTTAACAAACTCATTGATAGTACTAACCTTTGTGAAAAGCAAGTCTTCAAACATTTTCTTTGGTTCCTTAGATGCACTGAGCATAAACTAAGAAAAAGCAAGAAATCCCAACAATAAGGAAATGAAAGAAGTTCTTCCTACGGAAAGAATAAAGGGATCAAGTCAAAAGCATGAATCAAATTCAAAGAGTTTACATGTGTCCAATCTTTCTAGGACTTGATGCAATTAGATTGCATATACACTAAGGGCTTATCTTAGACCTACCTTGGCTCACAATTTAACCTTAGAAAATTAATGGTTAGCTTAAGAAAGGCTTTAGGTCATTCTCAGATCTTTAACAAACTAAAAAAAAGGCCAAAATCATTTTTTTTCTAAGTTTAGAAACCTAAGGAATTAACCCTCTAAGCTAAGGAGTTGACTACTTAAGTCCGCCAAAAGAGGACTATAGCAATTAGTCGACTACTACATCCAAGTTGTTAAGTAGTTGTATAGTTAAGATTGGAAAAGAGAGGTACTCGACAACTATATTTTGATAGTAGACTACTAGAGAAGAAAAATTGCTAGTAGCACGTGACAATTGACTACCAAGACTTAGTAGTCTACTCCCAAGGCTCCTATCAGAGTTTTCCAACTCTAATAGCTGAAGCAATTGGCTACTAAGTCATGATAGTCGACTACTTTATGCAAGTGGCTTATGTCAGCTCTCTATTTTCAACCATTTGAAGCCCATAACAACTCTTTCTTCTTCTAGTACGTATGGAAACTATAGAGGATGATCTCTAAACACTTCCATTAGAAGAATGTAGACCTCCAATGGCTTTATAATGGCTATATGTTGAATCCAACATAAATATATCAATTCTCAAGTGACTAATAAGAAGAAAAGTGAGAAAAAGATTTGCAAGAAAAAATAGAGCAAAAAAATTGTAAAAGGGAGTTTAGGAAAGATTTATGGGCTAAAAAGAGAGTTATCTTTGAGAGAAAAATAAACATTGAATAAGCTTAAGTGTTTCTCACTAAGATTCTTGAAATCTCTTTAAGTGCTAGAGCCAATAGCTTTATTTGTATATATTGTGTAATTTGAAGAGAAGTGAGAAAAAGGTTTGCAATAGAAAAAGAGAATAAAAGTTATAAAAGGAGTTTATGAGAGATTTTTGGGTTAAAAAGGAAGTTATCTTTGTGAGAAAAAGAGTTAGTGAATTGAGCTTAAGTGTTTAGTCATTTTGTTTGTAATTGCATATCCTATTGAGAGGCATTATATTTACTTGTGCTCTTATTGTTTATATCTTATATATGCTTGTATAGATAATGGTTTGCTATTGTGAAAGGTTTGGATAGCACTTGCAAGTCCAATTGGTGTAAATCCATAAATCCAAATTTTATAAAGGTCTTGTTGGTACCCAAAAGTCCAATTGGTGTAAATGTTTTGTTGGCACCTAAAAGTTTAACTAGTATAGTGGAAATTCTCAAGTGGTGTGCCTATGGAGAGGACATAGGCCGGGTTTGGATAAACCTTTATAAATTTTATGTGTTCTTTTAATTACACTTGCCCTTGTACATTTCTCATTGTCTCTCACACTGAATCTTGTAATCTTTGCATATATTGCATTTCATTGATTGGCATGTCAAAAGAAGATACATTAGAGATTTGACATACTACTACTATCAATTCTAAGGGCCTCTCTAATGCCTAACGTCTATAAGTGCAATAATTACATTAAGAGGTATAGGTATTGGTGAACTTTTCTTTCCTCTGAACTTTGAATGCAGAGAATTTTGTTCTAAATTCTGAATTTTTAAATTTGTCAAGTATCCATTTTAACTCCATATATGAGATTTTTTGTTTATGTTTTGGGGGTATTATTGAAAAATAAAAAGTTGTAAGATTCCCCTTTAAGAAATAAGAAATAAGAGAAATGAACACCCATTTTCCTCTTAAAGTTGCAAAATTCCTCTTAAGAGACAAGAGTTAAGAGGAAACGAACATGACCTAAGGATTGTATGTAACAATCCTAAGATTCCACCAATCATAAAGGCTAGGAATTTGGTAGAAGAGGTTTAATTGAGCATTTCATAAATTTCTATATTGATGCTTTAAATCTAACCCAAGCAGTCGTGACAAATTGCTCTTTCATATAAGGTAGCATGAGTGCGCCAAACTTAATAGGATGAATTAATCAAGTTGATCCATCGGTTTTGAACATTTAAATTATATACCAATTATGAATGTCTTACATAAAAGATTATAATCTTATAGTATAGATTAAGGTCATCATACACAAACATATCCATTGACACATACGAAATATAAAAGTGACTGACTTTCACATAACCCAAGGCAAAGAACACCACAATACCAAATACGCCCTTTAATAATCTTGGTTCCTGTGCAGATTATGTTAAAGGCAATATCACCAAATAAAACTTTCCCTTTCATTATAAAGCTACATTTTTCTCAAGATGTATAATGTCTTAGCAATATGGAAAAGTATTCCTAAATAAAAAACAAATTAAAAAAAATGAAATGTAGGATACATATTATGTATAACTCTAAAACCTATAGCCAAAAACAATTAGTAAAAACCTAAAAAAAAACATGTTACATCTTTAAAGGTCTCTTTTGGAGGACCAAATTCACTCTCTAAAAGATACTTACAAGATTATAGATAGAAAATGATCATTTTCTTAATACAATACATTATCCAAGAGTAGTATTAATTTCCAAATAGGAAACATCTGCAAGAGATCTAAATGTATAAATCAAAATTTAATGCATTATTCCCATTAATCTATTTTAGCATAAATTCCATCAAGCAACCCAACTCTAAGTTCAAATAAACCATCACATTAACCAAGGGATTGTTTGGTAACACTAAATACACTTCTTAATGTTGGAAAAATTAGTTTCACTCAACATTAAGAGCATTTTGTTAAGGGCCACTAAAATATCTCATAATGCACTCAAAGATATTTTCCTCTTTAATTTCTTAACCCTAAACAAATTGGAAAATGACTCTTATGTATCTATTTAGCACATTATAAGGAGATAAGACATGGGATGCAAATTTCAATTTGTGTGGGGTTAAAATAATAAAGAGGAAAATAGGGGAGATCTATGAGACAAAGTCTATTCACTCAAGGGGAAACTTATGAGAAAGATTGTTACCCCTCATATGATTTAGGGGGAGTTTAATTGTGGTGCTTAAATGTTCATTTTGCTTAGGGAAGTTATTATTAATTGTGCTTATTAAATGATTATATATTTTGAAATTTTAAATGCTTATATTATTATCGTGCATCTATATTTTGGGTAACATATTGTTAGAGGCAGTTATCATTGTACTCTTTATTTTGTGCTTATTTGTTATCATTTTTCCATCAATGGCTTGTCATCATCAAAAAGGGAGAAAATGTTGGCTTATGTGTTTTGATGATAAAAAATTCATTAAGGGTACTAATGAATGGGTTAAGTGTGCAGTTATATTAAAGTTAAAAATGTTTGACATATTACTATGAGGAGATAAGCATGAAGAAATTGTTTAGGCAACAATCAACCATCATGAATTAACTTGCATGCTACAAAGAGAATGCATGGTACCAAGAACGGGAAGAATAAAGCATCAAAGTCCAAGAGCTCTATATTGTTTTATATTTAGGACTTATAGAAAATATATACATGACATATATTATATATGGGTTCAAACTTGACCAATCTCAGCTAACCTAGCCTTAGAGACCAATCACTAGTATTAGGTCTGGTTATTAGGTGTTCTTGGACTCAAAAAGTAACCAATCTAAGCTTAGAAGCCTAAAGAAATAATTTTCTTTAACTTTCTAAGGTTGTGAATAGAGATAATTGACTACTCATTATCTATAGTTGACTACCCATGACAATTGAAGCTAGTGTTTGTAAATACATTGTTCGATAATCGACAATAGCAAATGATTAGTCAATTACCCATGACAATTGAGGCTAGTGTATGTGAAGACACTATTCAATAGTCGACTACATCAAATGCTGAGTCAAGTAACCATGATAGCTAAGAATGGGTATAAGCTTCTAATTGACTATCAGAGGAGATTAGTCGACTACTAGATAATAAAGATTTTCTCTTACAATTGGTAGTTGACTACTAACTTTTTCTAATAATCTATTTATAAATAAAAATCAATTGTTTGAAGGAATAATGGTAATTTCATCTTATGGTATACCTTTTATCTTGTTGGAAACTCAATCTAAACATTTTCTAGTATGGATCAATCATTCCCAATCGATCTCTAATGGTGAAATGCTCTCAACCACAAAAAATAATGTCTTTTTCTTCAAGAAAAACAATAACTTGATTGGTAAAAATCTACTATCAAAAGATAGCATTATTGTGAGCAAACGTTATTCTAAGAAAAATCTCAAACAAGATCAAGTATTCTCATTATTGCCAAAATCATCAAGGCACAATGCTTATCTACTCTATATATAAAATCTCGAGCAAATAAGCTCAGATGCATGGATTTAACAAACCTAAATCATTCAAATGTCAATTGATTTAAATGCTCTTCAAGTGGTCAAGGTCATCAACCATCCAATGATTGTCATTATTCTTAGATTAGTTGCACTCTCAAAGACATCTCCAGGCTTTGACATTGATTTACTTCATGCATATTTTCACATATTCCATGTCAAGCGAATAATCTCATCCATATTATTTACCACCATGTTGATAGTGTTATTCTATGCCTATTTATGGGATTGGCCCATCCTCTTGGGCACTTAAATGCTATCCAACAAGATTATTGTATAATGTATCCCCTTGGTTACTAAATATAATTCTCTCTTAACCATAAAAGACATAATATGATAAAAATGCAATTAAAATTTTTATTAGAAAACAAATGCTAGTATTTAATTAAATATAACAATGATTGCTTTGTTTTACTTTTCTTAGCTTCCATACTCACCATTATAAGTCTTTTTCTTATGTTCTTACAAAAGAGCAATTCTATTATTCTTAGGCAAAACTAACTATTGTTATTTTATTTTCTAATTATTTGGCCTTCTCTAGTATCTTAATATTTACTTTTTTAGAAATATCGCTTTTAATTCTATATTATTATCGAATTTCATTTATTTTTTACACACATGTGATTTTATTACTTTTTAAAAATAAACAATATTTTTATGTAAGTGAAATTAGACAAAACACATATGTGGCTAGTATGCATAGGAATACATTTAGTAATTAAAATGAAATTAAAGATGGTTTTATTTTTTTTGAAAATTGTTTATAATTATAAATTATGCTTAAATCTAGGCAAAACCTATGGTGCATGAATTGCACATTGAAGCAAAAAAATATGAACTAGTGACAAAACAACAAACCACAACTAAACCTCTAAGATTGGAAGGGGATCAAAAATTTTAGGTTTTGTATGCAAATTAGATATTGAAAAGGCATGCAAGTTGGTGGATTGGAGCTTTTTATTTGAGGTGCTTCAAAAGTGTGGTTTTGGAGACAGATGGTGCAAATGGATAGTTGGATGTCTTTTCTTCTTGCCATCGCTCAATTTTAGTCAATGAGGGAGTAAATGATTTTTTCCTAACCTATAGGGGCTTAAGACAAGGAGATCCGCTTCCCCTTGCTTATTTACACTAATTGTTGATGTATTTAGTAGGCTGTTATGGGAAACAAATAGGGTTGGATTAATAAGAAGTTGGAGAATAGGAAGAAACCAAGTCCCTATAACTCACTTTCATTTTGTAGTTGACATTTTATGTTTTTATGAAGGAACTAAAGTGGTGAGATTGCAGAATTTAAAGAACCTACTATCATTCTTTGAGAGTTCTTCCAACTCGAATATCAATCCTGAGAAGAGATGTGTAGTGGGGCTAAACTTAGACCAGATGGAGTTGGAGTCTATTGTTGCAATGCTTAGAGTGTACCATTTTTGAGTGGCCCTTGACCTATTTAGGACTTCTAGGTACTAACCCAAAGGAGAGTTGTTTATGGGACCTTGCGGTGGAAAAGTTTAAAAAACTGTTATTAGCTTGGATAAAGAATTACATCTCGTTGAGGGGAATAGTCACCTTAATCAGAGTTACTTTCAATAACCTCCCTTTTTATTTTCTATCCGTTTTTTGGATACCCTCTAGGGTATCAAAAAAGAATTACCTCATTAGGGAAAGAGTCACCTTAATCAAAACTACTCTTGCTAATCTCCCTATTTACTTTCTATTCATTTTTTGGAGACCCTCCAAGGTAGCTAATAGGTTAGAAAAATTGATGAGGGACTTCTTATGAAAGCCAAGAGAAGAGAAAAATGACCACTTGATCAAATGAGAGGTAGTTAGCCATTATAAGGAAGAAGGGGGATTAAGACTAAGGAACATAGTTACCAAAAATGAAGTTCTTTTAGGCAAATGGCTCTAGAAGTGGATTATGGAAAGAGAGAGGCTTTGGAGTGAAGTGGTGGCTAGTATCCATGGCTATTCTAAAACTGGATGGGATGCCAAGGTATCTCGACGGGCTTAACTCACTACTCCTTGGAAGGCAATTTTCAACATTCTACCTAAATTTCTCAAGTTTGTAAGGTATGATGTTTGCTTAGGTAACTCAGTTCTTTTTTGGTAAGATGTTTGGATGGATAATCAACCTTTAAAAGATATTTTCCCTCCCTTTATTCTATCGAAGGAGCTTGTTTCAAGGTTTTTTCATCCTACAATTCTCCCTTTGTCTCTTGCCTAGCATCTTGGGTTTCATATAAGCCAAAATGATGAGGTATTTTCTTATGTCTTTAGGCTTTTATTATTATTGGATTCTACTTGCTTTGACCCTCTCAATCCAAATAAAAGAGTTTGGACATTGTGTTAAATGCCTCTTTTACTTTTTATTCATTTTTTAAGTCCCTTTGCTCTTCTTCTTCCCCTTGGGTTTTCCCAGTGAAAAAAAATTTGGTCCAGGCCTATTCTCCCCCCCCCCCCCAAAATATTTGCCTTTTGTTGGGAGATTTATCATAGTAAGATTAATACTTTGGATCACATACAAAAGAAAAGACCTTATTTTTGTTCATCCCCAAATTGATGCACAATGTGTGAAGTGTAGAATGAGGACTGTTACCATTTGTTACTATCTTGCTCCTTTGTTGAAAATATTTAGACTTGGGTTTTCTCTTTATTTGGATATAGGTGGAACTTGCTTTTCAAAGAAAGATTGCTCTTTAATCCATCAACTTTTCGGTGGCCAACGAAGAGAGAAAAACTGATGTGGAAATATATAAGAACAGCTAAGGTATGGATTATTTGGGAAGAACGGAATACCAAGATATTCCAAGGAAAAGAAATGAGTCTCGAAGAAGATAAGGAGAATATATTAACAAGGACCATCTTTTGGATAAAGACTTCTAATTTGTTTATGGGTTATTCCTAAGATGTTATTTGGAAGGGTTGGGTAATGATGGCATTTGTAGTCTCTAAGAAGATTAGGACACAAGTAAGGTGGATACCTCCTCTAGAAGGGGTTGTAAAGCTGAACTTTAATGGTAGTAGCTAAGGCAACCCAGGGCCCTTAGGCACTGAAGGGGTTTTGAGGGACAAGGACAACAACATTACCTCTTTATTCTTGGTTCCAATGGGAGTTGGAGACTCAACAAGGTTTGAAATACTAGCAGTTGTACAAATGCTTTGGCAAACTTTCTAGCTAAATAAGGGGTTTTCAGGCTTCTTTGTATTGGGCTAATCTATAGTTCTGTTTTATTTTTTGTTAAGACTTGGGTTTATAGTCACCCTAAAGGGGAGGTAGCATCTCATGCCTCCTCCAAGGCTTATTGTACTCTTTTTTGTTCTCTTTAACAAAACTACTTATTCATTCATAAAAAAAGAATGACACCTATAACATTATTTACATCTTGATGGTAAGTAATGTAACATGATTGATGCTTTTAACATGATTGGTTGAAATCTTGATTTAACGTGCTTCAAATATTTGTAAATGCATTGTAGTTGAACTCTTAAATCTATGGTGTTTATATTTTTTAAAAGCTATCTCTTAAGCTAGTTTGAATTACTTATAAGTAGTGTAATCTTAGGTTTAATTGTCATCAGGGATTTAAATATTGATATGATATGTCTGATATGGGGCGTATTGTATCAGTATCGGTTATTAACGATACGGAATATGCTATGAATACAAGCATATCCCGTCAGTCATTCGTGGATGCGTATCGACCTATATCGCATTGTATCGGTCGATACGTATCCATTCACGCTGCCTCATTCAGAACTCTCTATAAAAAATTGTGAATGAGGTGATTCAAACCCGGGTCGCCTCACGTGCAATAGATTTCGTGGCATTTCGAAACTAGCAAGTCGCATTACGTTTTGTGATAAAGTAAAATAAAATAAATTTTATTAACTTTTTCTATTCACATGCAATTTAAAAAAAACACACATTTATATTTAACGCTAACTAAAAATTAAAAAATAGTATTTTATAAACGAATAAGTAAATAATGTATCAAATCCACATTTATATAAAAAAGATGATTTTTGATATCAAGAAATTTATTCAAATAGAATATTAAAAATAGAATAATTATTTAATACTTAAAATTTATAAATTTGCACATGATATAAATCTTAAAATTTTTATATACTTTTATTAGTTATTAAGTAATATTTTAATTTACATTAATAAGTAATAACATATTTATCATTTACAGAAAAAAAAAAAATACTATATACAAAATATTGAAGAGTATAATTTTAAATTAAACCTATCAAATCCACTAATATACATTTATTTCAAAAAATGATTTTTTTTATTTTATAAAATTTATATAAATAAAAATATTAATAATGAAATAATTATTTTAGTAATTAAAAACTATGAATTTGTATATAATATTTATCTTAGAAATTTTAACAAATTTGATATACTTTACGTTAAGATTATATTTTTATAAATTATTAATTGATATTTTAATTTGCACTTGAAAATTTAATATTTAGTTGATATTTTTATTAATGTTAAAAAATTAAAATAGTAAAATAAAAAATAATTGATATAATGATTAAAATATAATAGGTGCATTTGTTTAGTGTCTTGGACTCTTGATTAATGCACTATAAATAAAATTATGCATCCCGATTCATTAACCGTAATGTATTTCTTCATATATATTCTTAATATTTATAATTTTTTGTATTTATATACTATTTTTATCATTTTGATTTTAAATTTATTGTGGTTAATATATTTATGAAATTCATATGTATTTCTCTAGCGTATCCATGTGTTTCCATCTTTTTCGTCTGTATCAATGCGTTTCCAAAGTGTATCTATATCTGTATCCATATTCGAGTTATTCGATATTAATCCTAATATTGATATTTTAATCCTTGATTGTCATAATACAAATATCTTTTTATGATTAATACATTATTGTAAGAAAGTATATGTGGTTAATAAGGAATCCCTTAAATATGAAAAATAATATTTAATATGGATCATTCATTTTAGAAAAAATATAAATTCCATGTTAAATTCTTTTATTACAAAAGATTCATTAAAGTTTTCATATCATATATTATATATAATTATTTCAGAGAAAGTTTATAAGTTAAATTTTCAACTAACATGAAAAAGTTTATAAGTTAATAAATAGTGAGGACGTGATTGTATATTTCATGGATAAAATACTAGATGAATCAATTTTTAAGTGTTAAGCATGAAAATCATACCAAAAATGGTGTTATATAAGAAGTTTCTTAGAGCTTCTTTCATTCTTAATACTTTATTATTATTATTATTTTATTATTATTATTATTATTATTATTATTATTATTATTATTATTATTATTATTATTATTATTATTATTATTGTCATAATGTTAAGATGTTGTATTATTATTAATAACTTCTTTCCCAACAAAAAAAAAAGATTCTCTCAAAACTAAATAAATAATGAAATGTATGCATAGAAGTCATATATAAGCAAGAGATGGAGACCAATATAATGCTATAATGCATAATTTTTTTATTAAATTAAAAGGATATTGAAACACAATAAAATAAATAATGTGCATAAGAAAAGATGTTCAAAAATTATAACACCATTCTCCATAATAGATAACGAATAAAAGAAATTAATCGTTTAAATCCATCGTTTATGACTTCGAGAGTTGTGTGTTCCTCGAAACCACCGATCCCAACTAGTATCAATCGGACCTCTTGTGCTATGTCAACCAAAACATGATTAAGTTACAATATTTCTAATACATAATTAAAAACAAAATAAAAAGGATAAAAATTATAATATAAAGATTAATCCTAAAAGTACAAAAAATTCTTACATAGGAAGGAGGGCATCAGGTACATTTTCAACACTTGAAATGACCCTACATAAAGGAAGTGGAAGGTAATCAATCTAATGTTTAAGTGATAGGGAGAGATATAACACTAAATAAATGAAATATAATCATCGTACTTACTCTTTACAAGAAGTAGAGGATGGATCCATCGTGTCAAGCTCTTGTAACTCTTTCTACAAGAAGAATATTATTAAAATGTATGAAGACATCTACAATCCTTTCATGTGCTTTTTATTTTAGGGTTATCTCTGGCCCAATGATACAAATCCATTGTTATATTTGTGTATACTAAGAATAAGAATAGAAGAAAAAAAAATCTATAGTTTATAGTTTTTTTATAAAATTGGGGTTTTATGTGTGAAGCCCTAATAGCCAAAGTGATCTTCACTAGGCATCTAAAGAACATTAATGTTTTCGAAATAAAAATAAAATTATTAGTTTAAAATTTATTTTAAGAGATTTAAATCTTGAAAAGATGTTTTCTTTTCGACAATTTACTCAATTTCTTTTAAATTCAATGTGAATTAATAAAGTTATGGCTGCTTTTATTGATGGGGTATTAGTGAGTGATAGTATTAGTTCTTATTGAAAGAAAACATATTTTTTTTGTAATTAATTGTAGAATGTATTATAAGGGAAAACAAACTTTGTTGTCTCTATTTATAATGAGTCAAATATAATAAAATGAGATAAAGTAAATGAATATTAATGGAATAAGAATTTGAATTTTATTTGCTATGAGGATTGTCATCTATTTTTTCTATTTTCTATTTTTTTTGCTATATACTATTTGCTTTATTTCTTTTCCCAATTTGTCATTGTATATCTATTTTCCTATTATAAATTTTGACTGTAATTTTTTGATATGTCATTCTTCTATAGTCATCACATACTCAATGTCGACCTATATTAGTTTAGTATAAGAGTAAACTCTAAGAAATTTATTAGTTATAAACATTTTGTAAAGTGAATTATTTACAATATGACAACAAGCCTTATAACTCTTTTAAAGTATAATATTTTTAGAATGTCAACTTAGATATAAGAGTTACTTAGGCAAAGAATGCTATTATCATGTGGCACTTATGGAAAGCTGGATGTAAAGTTGCTTTTAAAAGTCTATTTAGTGATACCCTTCTCACTCCACCAATGTTAGGGGCTGGACTCTTTGGCGATGTTCCCCTAAGGCTCAGTTTGGAAAGAGTACAAATACAAATATGTTGAGTGCAAAACCTTATATTTTGTATGTATTTGTATTGTACATTTTTGTTCCAAACTGAGGCTAACAAGTAGATTATGATTAACTTTGATGCTACAGTAGGAAGTAATGCAACTGGTGTGGGTCTTGTTGTTAGGGATCACCTTAAATGTGATTGCTATAATTGGATAGTGAAATTTCCTATCACATCTCTTGTTGAGGTTGAGTCTTGGTTCTTTTGGTAGGCCTTCACTTTGTTTAGGATCTAAGCCTATCTAAACTTTACATTGAGAGAGATGTTCAAGTAATCATTCAATTTCCATTGGAGAATTCAGTTTATTCTCCTTGGCAAATGGCAAGTTTCCACTAGCCAATTGCAAAGCCTTAATGAGCTCTCTCTCTCTCTCTCTTCTTGTTCATAAGTATGTCACATCCCTCGGTTAAGTAACTTTGCTATTCATTAGGTAGCAAGATGAGCTCTTACAATTTCTTAAACTTGTACCTATATAGTCTACTTTACCTAATTTTTATTATAATTTTATGGAATGAATTTTTCCATGAAGCGTAAAAAAGAAACATTTCCAAGAGTCCTAATCCAACTAAAAGAATTCATTCGCTCATTATGGTGTCACCTTAGAACAAATAACAGTAATATTCCTTTCTAAGAGTCATAATTCAATTAAGAAACTTATCTACCTTTATCTTCATTTTAGGACAAATAAGAGTCCTACTCTAATTAGAATTCCATTACTAGAGTTAAAGCTTAATTAGGATTCCCTGTTTATAATACTATCCACTTTAGGGTTATTAATGGATTCCAAAAGTTTGAAACTTCACCTGAAGTCTAATCTTGTTATTTTATATTTAAATCTTAAAAACTTGTCTGTTCAGAAAAAAACAAATTGAAAGCATATTTGTCCCCATCTGATTTGTTTAAGATTCAATTTTGATTAAGTTATATTATTATTATTATGTAAATTTTATAATTAACAAATTTTATATTTTATATTTATATAAATTTATTATATATGTATAAGTTAAAAGGTAATCATTTCTTTACTTTTAATTTTTATTAGGAAAAATTTCTTAAACTACCCTTATGGTTTAGCTAATTGACTAACTTTACCCTCACTATTTACGTATTATCTTAAAGTACCCTTATTGTTTCTGACAATTGTCATCATCGTTAAATCTTGACAAAAATGACAAAATGTCTATTTTTTCCTTCCGTTAAATCCTATCTCAAAAGAATATCCGCTGTCGTCCGAGAAGAGAAACTCCGTTATTACAATGGTTACCACAACAACTTCCGTATTGCCTTAAAGTACCCTTATTGTTTCTGACAATTGTCATCATCGTTAAATCTTGACAAAAATGACAAAATGTCTATTTTTTTCTTCTGTTAAATCCTATCTCAAAAGAATATCCGCTGTCGTCCGAGAAGAGAAACTCCGTTATTACAATGGTTACCACAACAACTTCTGACCGCTGAACCGGAACAAAAATTCTCTTGCCATAGAGCAGAAATAGCAAATGCCTAACATGGGCTCGTGAATTTTCCTCAAAGAGAGAGAAAGACTTTAGTCCATCGAAGATCAAATTGATCGTTTCTGGTCTATCAACATTGACAGATGCCATAGAGCAGAAATAGCAAAAATGGGAATTTCTTTATATACCTACGTAACCCTATTCGCGAAAGATAGATATCTCCATTCAGAAAAAGATGAGTTTCAGAGCACCCAAGAAACCATCCCAAATAGACTCTTGATCTATGATTGGATTCCACCATCAAAGAGGGAAAAAGCTGGTGGGAGAGGGAAAAAACTGGGTCTTGGATTCCACCATCAAAGAGGGAACAGCTGGTGGGAGAGGGAAAAAGTTGGATCAAGGTATAGGAGATCTTTTGAAGATTGAACTCGAAGTAGAGAGAGCAGACGAACTTTTAAGTAAAGAGGCGATTTTTAGAAGATTGAACTTCGTTTCCAGTCATTGAGGGAGCAAGTATAAGGTCTGACTGATTTCAGGTGAGTTTTTATCCCTTCCTCTGAATCTTGGCTAGCAACAAACAACCTTGGAAGAGATGGAAACTCGTCCTTTGAATCTCAACTAACCGTCTTGGAAAAAACCTCTAAAACTCAAGTTTTGGTTCTTCGATAACCTTTATTATCCGATGAGTTCCAACATTTTCGATCTGGGTAACACTTCTTTTACTTTCTTCTTCTTCATTTCCCTTCTCCGCACTCTGTTGTTTTTTTTTTTTTTTTGTTTCTTGATCTGCATTTGCTTCGTGTGGTTGATCTTTAGAATTTAGATTCTCTATGTTTGAGATGTTGTGTCTTTGTTTGAAACATCTAGACTTTTGGTTTTGAGAAAAGATGATTTGGGCTTGGTCGGAAAGTTGTATACCTGTGGTAAGTGTTAATGAAGTTTGAGAATGTTTTTTCTAGAACCCTAGTAGTATCAATTTATGGAATGAATTTGTAGATTTCTACTGTTAGAGATAGTGTCGTGGATTATTTGTTGTTTTGATAGGAAATTTTTATTTTTCTTCTTTGAATTTTATATACTAGAGAGGAACACAAAGGAAGCGAGCTCAATAGGTGGGTGAGAGGAAGATGGCACTTTTGACCATAAAAGGGTATTCTTGGAATTTTTGAAAAAAATAAATCAATTACGTGATGTCACATGTGAATGGCGTGTGACAGAAAATTAACAACAATCGGAGGTTTTAGACAATTGTTAGAAACAATAAGAGTACTTTAAGACAATATGTAAACAATAAAGGTAGAATTAGTCAATTAGCTAAATCATAATTGTAGTTTAAAAAATTTGCCCTTTTTATTATTTTAAAACAATAAAGGAGATTTAGATTAATTTATTATAAAAATCTAAACCCGATATGAGTCCAGTATATTAGATTTTGGATCATATTTAGACTTAAAGGTCCAATAATTGAATCATATTTGATTGTGGTTGGATCCAATCCAAATCCAACCCAATTACAGCCCTACTCCTCTTATTTGAGGGTACGATTATTGAATATTCCTTGTATCCTATAAAAAAATAGAAAATTTCATAACATACATATAACAAAGAAAAGAGGAAATAAAAAATGAAAATATAGAAAAGACAATAATGGAAAAAAGCAACCAATAGGAAAGTAGAAAATACAACAAAAATATAAAAAATTGTAAACAAAGAAAAAGATGAAAATACATAAAAGTATAGAAAAATACAAAAAGTAAAAAAAATAAATGGGCATTTTAGTAATTTTATTTCTTTATTATCAAGCTTGTTAATAGGGTAGCAGTGAAGTACTGGAATTTGAATGTTCAAGGTGGGTATTTCTTGCAAATAAAAGTTTGGGGTATAGATTAGTTGTCTGTAATTTACCCTAAAAGTTACCTATAAATGTGGCTTTATTTTGCATGTGTGACAGGTTGTTTTAGGCCCTTTTTTGTGATGGAAAGATTTCCAAGCTAATTTTGAGGTTGGATAAACTTTGTGAACTCCAAACTATTTTTCCACATGCATGTAAGATTCCTTGATCATTTTGGAGTAAGTTTGCTAGTTAAGTTGTTTAGCCAAGAGGTTATAAGTGTCAACCCAATATAAGATAAAAGCTTATCATAACAGTTTTTAATATTTTCTTTCGTTGTCGTTATCTTTTTCTCTCGTTGTTGGCCCACATGAGTCTACAGAAACCCAAGGAGATCACAATCACTAGATATATTAAAGGACTCAGACTTTCTTTGAGGCAACAACTTTTTTAGTGGCCTCACACATCTACTCCATCTCTAATACTCAACAAGTCATGCAAAGAGTGGAGAAGTTGTGGGCTCAATGACCTCTTAAGCCCATCCAGTCCCACCAACTTAAGGAGCAACCTTGTTGTTTAGATCGCCAACAAGGCCAGACTTGTAAAAGAGTATCCAATGCTTCAAATGCAATGAGATCAGACATTACCAACAATTGCAGTTGAAGCATGTCATGCATGATGATGTAGAGACCTAACACAATGACCCTCTATTAAAGTAGAGGAGAATGTTGAGTTCATGGATGACTACCTAGAGAGAAGATCTAGTCATTCGCAGAAGTCTTTTGACACCCTAGAAAGAGGAGGATTGGATGCACTCCAACAACTTTTGATCTACATGTCTCATTGGAGGAAAAGTGTTGTAGTGTTGTAACCGATGGAGAGAGCTGCAAGAATGATGTTTTAGAGGAAGCAGTTCAGAAGCTTCGACTTCCTACCAGCATGCATCCCCAACATTCTTACTTCACTACTTAAATAAAGGAGCTGAAGTGAAAGTTATGGGGCAATGTATGATTAACTTCTTAATGGATAAGACACTAACAAGGTTTGTTGTAATGTAATACAAGTTGATGCTTATCATTTGTTGTTGGAAGACCTGACAATATAACAGAAGTGTCACTCATGATGGAAGGACCAACACATATTATCAAGGGAAATAGGATGTTCTTATCCTGTTGCAGCCCCAACAAGGTCAACCAAAAACCTTTGGGATTGTGTTCACTCTAATGTCTCGCAAGGGGTTCACGAGTGAGGAAAAAAGGGAGGGGTTAATGTTGGCCCTTGTAGCGAGCCACCCTTGAAAGGTTGCCCTGGTGATCCCTGTGTACATCCAACGCCAAATTGACCTCGTTCTAGGAGCAACCCTACCCAACCAACCTCATTACAGACTCAATCCTTAGGAATATGCAGAGTTGTAATGACAAATCAATGATTGGCTCGAGAAGGGACACATCGAGGCCAACCTTATTCCCTATGACGTCCCTGCCTTGCGTGTCGCACCATAAACAAGATAACAACTGATGTAACCGGTTTTGGTCACGTACCAATTTTTTGTGGTGTATCAATTTTTTTGGCTAAGTACTTCGTCAAATGACCTGCTCCCAGGAGAGGATGGTGGAGCTCCCTGGTGGTGAACTGCCTGGGGGAGAGCTATGCCGAGCTAGGGAGAGCTATGTCGAGCTCCTTGATGGCTAACTGCTTGGGGGAGAGCTATGCTGAGTTCTCTGGTGGTGAGCTACCTTGGTGGACTCATCATTTGACCTGCGCCTAGGCGGCCTGTAACTCAGAGGATGGTGGAGCTCCCTGGTGTAGCGCAACCCAACTGCCCTCTACATAAGGTGATCTCCTCTCCTTTGTAGGCAGCGGGAGCTGAGTGACCTGCGAGAACTCCATCTTTTCCTCTTCTTTGTAGACGGTAGAAGCTGAGGAACCTGCGAGAACTCCACCTTTCTTCCTCTTTGTAGACGGTGGGAGCTTGAGGAACCTGCGAGAACTCCATCTTTCCTCCTCTTTGTAGGCGGCGGGAGCTGAGGAACCTACGAGAACTGAACCAGGGAGCCCGAGGGTATTTACCCGGCGAGGACTCTCCGATGCCTAAGTTAGCACTCTGATTGTAGAGAGCTTGAAGATGATATTAGAGGAATGAGAGAGCTAGAGAGTAGGGATTACCTCCATTTTTTCATTCTCTCCCCCTTTGTCTTTGGGGGTCGGAGTCCTTATATAGTGGTGTCCTGTCAAATCAGGCGTAACAGCCTCTGTCAAGTCGGGCATAACCGCCTCGGTCTCTCTGCCGCAGCCGTTACTGCCAGAGCTAAGGTGGCGGGTGCAGGCGGCTGTTGCAGAGTACGGCTCTGCCAGTCAAGGGACAACTCTCAGGGCTGGTAGGCACGGCGCCGCCTGACAAGAGACGTGGGCGCAGATCTCCAGATCTGTCAAGTACGGTTGTCAGGTAGGAGATCTTCCTGTGATATGCCGAACTGCTCTTTTGTACCGAGCTACCCTGCAAGTGGCGAGCTGCCTATGGCGAGCTGCCTAGGGGGGAGCTATGCCGAGCTGCTTGTGGCGAGCTCTGCTGAGCTGCCTGTGGTGAGCTATGTCGAGCTGCCTGTGGCAAGCTATGGCAAGCTCTGCCAAACTGCCTGTGGCGAGCTATGCTGAACTGCTTGTGGCGAGCTCTACCGAGCTGCCTGTGGTGAGCTATGCCGAGCTGCCTGTGGCGAGTTATGGCAGGCTCTGCCGAACTGCCTGTGGCGAGTTATGGCAGGCTCTGCCGAACTGCCTGTGGCGAGCTATGCCGAGCTGCCCGAGCTGCCCAGTTGTCAAGAGGCTGCATTTGGTTTGCATGAGGTGTCAGGTGTCACAATTTCACTGGAGGGCCAAATCCGCCCTCATCATTTGCCTCCCCCCCCTCCCAAGTTGAGAGTAACTCAGCGAAGGGAATAGATTTCTTCTTTTGGCCCGTAAGTCGACGAGCTAGTAAGGGTTGATCCAATTCCTTAAGCTTTGGGAGCTACCTGTATGTGGGGAGCTGCCTGCAAGTGGCGAGCTGCCTATAAGGTGAGGAGGTCTCCACCAGTTTAGTAGTGTAGCCCTTAGGATCTGGGGGCAACTTATAGTTCACTTTTGCTGATTTTGCCCATGTTGAGGAAGCGACTGGGTTTTTAGCAATAATGTGGCCTATAGCGACTCGTAGTCCACTCTTCTTGACTTTGCCCATGCCAAAGAGGCGACTGGGTCTTTAAGCAGTAATGTGGCCCGTAGGCTTTGGGAGCAACTCGTAGTCCACTCTTCTTTGACTTTGCCCGTGCCGAAGAGGCGATTGGGTCTTTAAGCAGTAATGTGGCCTGTAGGCTTTGGGAGCGACTCGTAGTCCACTCTTTTTTGAGTTTGCCCGTGCCGAAGAGGCGACTGGGTCTTTAAGCAATAATGTGGCCCGTAGGCTTTGGGAGCGACTCGTAGTCCACTCTTCTTTGACTTTTCCCGTTCCGAAGAGGCGACTGGCTCTTTAAGCAATAATGTGGCCCATAGGCTTTGCTTGTAAGGTGCCGAGCTACCTGTGAGGTGCCGAACTGACCAGGTGCTGAGCTGCCTGCGAGGTACCGAGCTACCTGTGAGGTGCCGAGCTGACTGGTGCCGAGCTACCAATGAGGTGTCGGGCTGACCGGGTGCCGAGCTACCTATGAGGTGCCGAGCTGACCAGGTGGGTGCCTTAGAGCTATGATTGTGCTGCATCAGCTTCGTAATGCCGGTCACCCACTCCTACAAGAAGCTACTAGGAGCTCRACCTTCGGGGGCAGCACTACTAACTTTAGGTCGCCAGCTCACACAGGAGCTTTTGAAGGCTTGACTAGTAAGGGCGCCTATGTAGTCTATTGGCTGCCAACTCCCGCGGAAGCCACAAAGAGCTCATCTTTGTAGGGGGAACCTTGTGAAGAGGACTGATGAGGTTTTATCCGAATTGAAAGTAAAGTTACTTAGTTTGTTAGCTCCCTACATAGTCTTTGAGTTCATAAAAAATGTAAACTATAGAGTGAGAGCTTCAATTACTAAAAAGTGAGGACTTAGCTTTCCGGGAGAAGAGGACTTAGCTTTCGTAAGATGAGAACTTAGCTTTTGTAGGATGAGAACTTAGCTTTTCGTAGCGTGTTCCCACAAACGGCGCCAATTGATGTAACCGGTTTTGGTCACGTACCAATTTTTTATGGTGTATCAATTTTTTTGGTAAGTACCTCGTCATTTGACCTGCTCGCAGGAGAGGATGGTGGAGCTCCCTAGTGGTGAACTGCCTGGGGGAGAGCTATGCCGAGCTGGGGATAGCTATGCCGAGCTCCCTGATGGCTAACTGTTAGGGAGATAGCTATGCCAAGCTACCCGAGCTATGCTGAGCTGGGGAGAGCTATGTCGAGCTCTCTGATGGCTAACTGCTTAGGGGAGAGCTATGCTGAGCTCCCTGGTGGTGAGCTACCTTGGTGGACTCGTCATTTGACCTGGTCCTAGGCGGCCTGTAACTCAGAGGATGGTGGAGCTCCCTGGTGTAGCGCAACCCAACTGCCCTCTGCATGAGGTGATCTCCTCTCCTTTGTAGGCATCGAGAGCTGAGGGACCTGCGAGAACTCCATCTTTTCCTCCTCTTTGTAGGCGGCGGGAGCTGAGGAACCTGCAAGAACTCCACCTTTCCTCCTCTTTGTAGGCGGCGGGAGCATGAGGAACCTGCGAGAACTGAACCAGGGGGCCCGAGGGTATTTACCCGGTGGGGACTCTCTGATGCCTAAGTTAGCACTCTGATTGTAGATAGCTTAAAGATGATATTAGAGGAATGAGAGAGCTAGAGAGCAGGGATTACCTCCATTTTTTCATTATCTCCCCCTTTGTCTTTGGGGGTCGGAGTCCTTATATAGTGGTGTCTTGTCAAATCAGGCATAACAGCCTCTGTCAAGTCAAGCATAACCGCCTCTGTCTCTCTACCGCAGCCGTTACTGCTAGAGCTGAGGTGGCGGGTGCAAGCGGCTGTTGCAGAGTACGGCTCTGCCAGTCAAGGCACAACTCTCAGGGCTGGCAGGCATGGCGCCGCCTGACAAGAGACGTGGGCGCAGGTCTCTGGATCTGTCAGGTACGGTTGTCAGGCAGGAGATCTTCCTGTGATATGCCGAACTGCTCTTCTGTACTGAGCTACCCTACAAGTGGCAAGCTGCCTGGGGGGGGAACTATGCCAAACTCCTTGAGCTATGTCGAGCTGCTTGTGGCGAGCTCTGCCGAGCTTTCTGTGGTGAGCTATGCCAAGCTGTCTGTGGCAAACTATGGTAGGCTCTGCCGAACTGCCTGTGGCGAGCTATGTCGAACTGCTTGTGGCGAGCTCTGCCGAGCTGCCTGTGGCGAGCTATGGCAGGCTCTGCCGAACTACCTGTGGCGACCTATGCCGAGCTGCCCGAGCTGCCCAGTTGTCAAGAGGCTGCACTTGGTTTGCATGAAGTGCCAGGTGTCACAATTTCACTGGAGGGCCAAATCCGCCCTCATCAACAACGAAGTATCAATTTCCCACACCCCAATTGGAGGAAATGTTAGACCAACTTAGCTATGCCACAATGTTCACCAAGATAGACTTGAAGAGCAATTACCATGAGATCCACATTAGGACTAGTGATGAGTGGAAGATGGCCTTCAAGACCAAGGAAGGACCCTATGAGTGGTTTGTCATGTTGTTTGGGTTGTCCAACTTCCCATCAACTTTGATAGGGGTGATGACTCGACTTTTGTGGCCTTTTCTTGGAAAGTTTGTTGTTGTTTACTTTGAAGACATCCTTATATATAGTTTTAGTACTGATGAGCACATGCAATACCTATGTGAAGTTTTTTATGTTCCAAGTAGGGAGAAGTTCTTTGCAAATTTGAAAAAGCATTTGTTTTTGCAACCAAAGTCAATCTTCGTTTTGAGCTCTTAGCTAATGAAGTTAGAGTGGGTGAGTCCAAGGTTGCAACAATTGAGTGGCTTGCACCCAAGAACCTGCACAAGGTTAGGAGTTTCCATGGCCTCGCTTCCTTCTATTTAAGACTTCAACACCATTATGGCCCCAATCATGGATTGTATGAAAAACAATTTGCAAGATCAAGGAGAAGCTCACCAACATCTTTGTCCTTGCACTCCCTAACATTAATATCCTGTTCGGGCTTGAGTGTAGTGCATCCAAGGTTGGTATTAGAGCAGATTTTCATGTAGCTCAAGCATCCTATTGCCTATTTAAGTGAGAAGCTGAATGGGCTCTATCTCAACTATAGTACCTATGACACAAATTTCTTCATCATCGTTTGAGTACTCAAGCATTGGCAATACCATCTCATATCTACAGAGCTCGTCATCTACTTTGACCACAAGGCCCTCAAACACTTGAAGTCATAGATCCACCTCAATGTGAAACTAGCACTCTTAGTAGAAGGGTGTCTTTCATTGCATTGTCAAAAAACAAGTAACTCGATTATTTTCAGGGATGTATGTAGATGACTCTAATTTCTCTTCAATTTTTTTGGTTAACTTGTAATGGAGAACACAATATATACTTATCATTTTCATGATAGCAATTTGTTCATGGACAATTAGTTGTGTGTTCCTAATTGCTCCAAGCAGTTGCTAATTTTGTAGGAGATCCATAACAAAGGACATTTTGTGTGAGACAAAACTTATACCTTGATTGCAAGGTACTATTGGCCAAAGGTAAAATGAGATGTGGATAGATTTGGTAAGCACTGCATCTACCAGACCACTAAGGGCAGACTCTCTAATGTTGATCTATACCAACCATTGCTTGTACCCTCTTATCCCCAATTTGACATCAACATGGACTTCATCTTCATTCTACCTAGAACCTCACACAATGTCGATAGCATTTTGGTCATATATAGTTAACAAATTCTCCTAGATGATGCACTTCATCCCTTACCGAAAGGTCAATGATGCATCTTACACAACCCAACTTGTTTCTAGAAGTGGTGAGACTATATGTGGTTCCCAAATCCATTTTCTCTTACCGGGATAGAAAGTTTGTAGGAAATTTCTGGCAATACCTTTAGTGAAGTTGAATACCAAGATGAGGTTCAAAAGTTCCTACCACCCCCAAACCAATGGCAAATTGTAGTTAGTAGAGAAGTAAAGAAACTCTTGTGAGCCGAGATTAGAAAAGTTCCCCAATCCTAAGATACTACTTTACCCCTTGTTAATCTTTAATTACTACAACAAGAGTTGCCATCACATAACTCAACTCTCCCCCTTCCAAGTAATTTATGGCTTCCCTTGGAGTTGAATGAACTGCCAGTTGCACTAAAGTTAGTTGCTATTTGCTAAGCTAGATGACATGCTTGTCAAGCATAAGGAAATTTGTAGTAGAGTCAAAGCACAACTCGAGGCTTCAAAAAACTACTACAAGTAAAAGGGTGACAAGCATAAAAAGAAGGTAATTTTCAAAGTAGGCTACTTAGTTTGGGTCGTAATTTCCCTTGAATGCTTTTCGATGGACGACCCCAAATTCAAATGCCCCACCCCCGAACCCCACTGGGGCTAGAAATCAACTCCATCATCGTCTCCACGACGAATGGGGATCCCTAAATTTGCCCTTCCTCGTCCCAGTCATTCCTACAGGAATACTTCTAAATTTTTTTTTGGAAACTACCCAGAACTATTATGTAATACAATAGTATAATATAACAGATACTATTATAATATAACATAATATATTATAATATATATATATATATGTATATATATATTAACGGATTTATATATTATATAATATAATATAATCCAGGGATGAGGCAAGGCCCCATGGGGATGGGTCAAATTGCCATCTCTAAAGGCATGGTGTCAACCTAACACACGATAAGATAAAATTTATCTTACTAGTTTTTATATAATCTCTCATTGTTGTTATCAATGTTTTCGAACCACTGTTGACTCGGACGGTCAGACTGTTCGGCCTGGGAATCGTCCAGGCAACCGGTTCCATTTTACCCAAAACCCAAAATCTGGTAAAACGGAAAGGTTTGGCACCTTGATGTCGGTTCTTCGCCACCTGAGGTTGTATTATGTTCTAAGGGTTGGGGTATTCGTCCATTAAAGTGGTACGTGAGTTGGATTTAGAACATCGTGAGACAGTTCGGTCCATATCCRGTGTGGGCGTTAGAGCATTGAGAGGACCTTTCCCTAGTACGAGAGGATCGGGAAGGACACACCTCTGGTGTACCAGTTATCATGCCCACGGTAAGCGCTGGGTAGCCAAGTGCGGAGCGGATAACTRCTGAAAGCATCTAAGTAGTAAGCCCACCCCAAGATGAGTGCTCTCCTATTCCGACTTCCCCAGAGCCTCCGGTAGCACAACCGAGACAGCGACGGGTTCTCTGCCCCTGCGGGGATGGAGCGACAGAAGTTTTGAGAATCCAAGAAAAGGTCACAGCGAGACGAGCTGTTTATCATTACAATAGGTGTCATGTGGAAGTGCAGTGATGTATGCARCTGAGGCATCCTAACAGACCGATATAGACTTGAACCTTGTTCCTACATGACCCGATCAATTCGATCAGGCATTTGCCATCTATTTTCATTGTTCAACTCTTTGACAACACGAAAAAACCATTGCATTGTTCAACTCTTTGACAACATGAAAAAACCAAAAGCTCTGCCCTCCCTCTCTATCTATCMAAGGGATGAAAGGGCAGAGGCCTTTGGTGTCCCMTCCAGTCAAGAATTGGGGCCTCACAATCACTAGCCAATATGMTTTTCTCTCATGCCCTTCTTCGTTCATGGTTCGATATTCTGGTGTCCTAGGCGTAGAGGAACCACACCAATCCATCCCGAACTTGGTGGTTAAACTCTACTGCGGGATGATATTGTAGGGGAGGTCCTACGGAAAAATAGCTCGATGCCAGGATGATGAAAAGCTTAACACCTCTCATTCTTATTACTTATTCAACATGAAAAAGTATCGTCACCACAGTAGAGTTTAAAAAGTCAACAAACCGTTGACCCGAGCAATCAAACCATCAACCCGTTCAATGATTTTTGACTGTTTTTATTTTTTTTAATTTTGCTGTTAGAACAGGCCATCCATTCAAACCGGACGGTCAAACCGTTGACCCAGAAACCAGTGACCAAAACGGTTCCATTTCCAGATCGTTTTTTAAAACATTGGTTGTTATCTTTTTTTATTGTCATAAGAAGGAACAAGGAATTTTCCACATGATTAAAGTAGTGTTTATATTGGAGGTAGGAATATTTTTATGGGTTCCCGATGGTGTATATTTGGAAATATGCAATGCACTGGAATATATCTATCTCTATATGCTACGTACTTGGGACGCCAACTAAAATCCAAGTCATTGGACTGTTTCTTCAAAAACATTCCTAGATTTATGCATATTTCTCGAAAATATTTATGACTTTTAATGGGTTCGACTATGATATGAAAAGGATATGATATCTGAAAAACATCTGACCAATGAATTGAAATCATAGACTTGGTAGTGAATTATATATTATTTATCAAAATTCATGGGTGGGTTTTGATTGGTCAAAACTCTTTTCATATCATAGATTTTCCCCTGTTTTAACCCAAAAAAATCTCAACCAAACAGAAAATTCACATTTAAACTCAAAATGCCTTGATGTGGTACCATTTCAAGTAAAAACAGCAGTAATGCTACCAAACGTCACCAAAGTTGGGCTTTAGCCATATATTCATGATCCAGTTAACCTCCATTTGTGGGTCAAATTTAGTGAAAACACCTTTCAGTATGTTCTTATGAGAGAAATGCTTAATAATAAAATATTGAAACTTTGAGTGGTTGATGCTAACCGAGTAAAACACCGACACAAGATGGTTTACAGGGCGATCCCAATTGTAGGAATCAAATTAATAATTAAGTTGCCAATCCAGAGTGTCCCCCTCTGGTAAAAGAAGGAAGATGAGGAGGATTTGCTGAAACCAAATCAGCAAAACAAAATACATGAAGCCACTGGAATTATGGGATAATAATTAAGGGGAAAGAAAACCTTACCTGGATAATCTGAATTTGATGCTCCAAACGGGTTATAGCCGCTGCCATCCGATGCTTTCCCAGATAGCTATCTTGGACAACCGGGAGACGTGAGTTTGGTTTCTTGGCCACCGTCGCCAACGGTGAAGATGAAGATGATGGTTGTTCTTCCTCCATGGCTGGCCCTGGCAAGACCTCCTTCACGGAGAGAGAAAAGAAAGGTCAAAGACGGAGGGAGGATTAATAAAAAGTCCTAAACGACAAGGCAAATGATAAAGAATTCCCAAGACAACCAGGCAATAATGGGATGAGACCTGTCGACTAAAAAACCCCAATCCCTTATGAGTTATGACCCACATCCACCCACCCACCCACCACTTGCATCCTAAACAAGATGTCAATTCCTAAATTAATTCCTTATTCATTAGATTGTTTCAAGAATATATTCAGCGCGGCTACAAGCATCTGTCTCAGCCATCCATAGTTGAACACTTACCCAAAAGCAATAAAAAAATGTTCTGTTATTTAGGGGGATATAAGAACTGTTTCTTTTGTTGTGATTTTAAGAAAATTGGGCCCCATGATCTAAGAAAACTGCTCGATTTCTCAAAACAAAACCATGGAAAGCAAGTTCTTCTTTGTATAGAAAGCTTTTTCTTTTGTTATGTTGATTTGGTGGGTGTTTGGCATTGATGTCGTTTTCTGAGAAAACGGTACCACGTAGGCACTACATCAGAAAAAGCGGTGCTTCAGAAAACAGCCTCTTATTTGGTGCCATTTTTTCATAAAAAGAAAGTTGCTTTAGACCATATGCACCTTGGAAATCGAGAAAGTGTGGTATGAAGCAACGCTAAATTTGATGTTTTCTCAGAAAATAGCTTGTTGTTGCCAGCGGTGCAATGATGTCGCATCAATGTGGCATCATCTTGGATGTTAAGTAATATGACCAATGCTGAAAACAGTTCTACAACACTGGTAGACCTGTTCATGGGCCGGGTAGCTTCACGAGCCGGCCCAGCTTGGCCCGATCTAAGTCGAGCTTGGATAGGATTTCAGGCCCGTGGGCTCAGACTCTGGCCTAATATATCGGGCCCGACCTTTTTCATGCCGGGCTCGGGCTTTCTCAGAAAAGCCTAGCTCGAGTCCGACTTGATAATGTGTTATATAATAAAAATATATTTTCATATAACAAAAAAGCATATATATAATATATATATTTTTTATTTTTCTTCTCTTTTTTCAAGTAATAATGAGATCTTTCATTATTACTTGAAAATATAAGTCAAGGCTTCAACGCAACGCGCCAAACAACCTTGATCACTACGGCCTCAAGAGTTGGGGGCGGGGGGGCAAGTGATATAGTGGTATTCAACCAACCCACAGATCTTGACACGTAGCCCCGGTCGGATGCATCCTGGCCATCCTATAGACACTGACACATGGCATCGCCCAGACGTGTCCTAGCCACCCATCACCAACCATTGCCAACCGCCGCCACCTGCCCCCAACTACTCCTCTCAGGCAACTCGGACTATAAAAATGGGCTCCTACATTGAAGTAAACACACAATGGAACTTAAGCTCTAAGTCTCCTCTCTTGCTTGGTCCAACCCCTTACAGCCCTCGGCTAACTCCCGGGGCCTCTAACATCTTCTTTCTCTCAGTAGGTTGGACCCATTGGCCTCAGACATTGGAAATTACAATGTTACCCTCGACTCCATATTTGGCAGCAACAATAAGAATAAAATTTTAATTTGTTTATGATAATTAAGGGGAAGTAATACATAAGTTGTACTAGCATATGCTTACTTAGAGGATTTTTGGCAATTGGGTGTCAAAAGATGGAATTGGTGCCATTGGACGCTTATTCATTAGTCTAGCAGTCATGAAAGCAGATAAAAGAAAGAAATTGGTTATGTGGTGAATGTAATCCAGCAGAGAACCATTCCTATATTTTCCAGGTGGGCAGTTTGGAAATATTTTTTACGATGACCCAAAACAGTGGCGCATGAACTTCATTGGAAATGCTGGAAGGTCCATATATAACAACTCGTTTGCTTAAATAGAATAAGTGAACTTGATTTTGGAACTCATTAATGTACTAGTCTGATGGAAATCTATTATGCAGTATCTTTGATCTCAATACACAATTATTACCAGCTTATTTCGTTCCTCTGGCATCTCATGAAAATCTTGCCAAGGTATCCATGAACATAAAGTTAATTCTTTGTTTTGATTTTTTTTTTAATACCTTGAAATTTCCAATTTTAGTGGCAGAGATTCTTTACTTAGAATTATTATGTGTTTTCAAAAGACTGATAATTTTTTATTATTATCAATTATTTTTACTAATTCAAATATTAAGATTGTTGAGTGGAAAAAACAAAAAGATAGGATTATAAATGAGAATATTTTTGGGCATCTAATCTAATAAGATGGAGTGATCTTTTGCTAGTTGAAGGCTATAAAAGAGCTACGGGCAGGCTAAAAAGTGCATGGTTCAAAGTAATGAGGAATGGTTTGAAGTTCATAATTGTGAAATGAACGTGGGGCTGAATACAACAGAATGGCAGAATAGAATTCATTTAGCCAACCCCATATAGTTGGAACGAGGCATTGTTGAGTTGAGTGTTCAATTATCTATCAGAAAAAAAAATGCACATTTTGTACATAACTTTTTTTATAACTACCCATCTTTATATTGAGCATGACCATTTTTATAACTATCCATCTTTATATTGGGCACGACCAAGGTAATGGAAAAAAAAAAATGAGAGGCTTTCTATTGAAAGGCTGAAGGAAGAGTTTAAATTGCATCTGGTTAAGTGGAGTAAGGTCTGAAAATCAAGCAAGGCAAAAGGATTGGGGGTGAGGATGATGAGAAAATTTAATACGGTTGCCTTTGAAAGAGGTTATGGAGATGAAATGAACAACTTAATATGCTATGGAGAACTATAATGGCAAAATATGGTGGTAGTAATATGAATTGAGAACCAGCAGAGACATTTATCATATGGTTGTGCAGTGTGGAGGGGCATTTAGAAGTTCTTGAGTTCAAAAGAGGAATCAAGTTTATGGTTGGAGACGGCACAAAGATAAAATTTTGGCAAGACATATGGTGCAGAGATCGACCTCTTGAAGAGATTTTCCCTTCTCTATATGAGATTGCGCAAAATAAGGAGATAAATGAAACAATTTCTCAGGAAGGAAGATATCTCAGTCCAGGTCTTTGATCAGTGTCAATGGGAATAATCTCAAGAAGAGAAATTTGAATATATCCATAGGATCAACCTTAGGACTTAATGGCCAACTTAGGATTCTCAACATATTTACTATACCCTGGGTACCCATGCACTTTACGGTAGTCATACACATTCACATGAGCAAGAATGATTATAATGGGATATATTAAGGTATTGTTCTAGAAAAAGAACAATTCCTAGAATGCTTCTCTCCAGCACTTATTTGTACTAGGAGACATTTTCGATCCATTATCTCTCACATGTGGTCATATCTTCTAATGGTGCGCGATCTGGTCACTCCTAGCTGGAAGTGGCTGCGCTCTTACCTGGTGACGGATGAGAGATACCTGTGAGGAAGAAGATGAAGGAACCCGGGGGGCTCACCCGACGGGAACACTTCGATGGTTAAGTTAGTAACTAGATTGAAAGTTGGGAGAGAAAGAGAGAGAGAGAGAGAGAGAAAGAGAGAGTTGCAGAGAAATTAAAGAGCTAGAGTGATGATCACGCAATACCTTCGCCTCTGGGGGTCGGGGTCCTTATATACTAGTATCCTGACATGTCAAGTACAACCGCTTTTGAATCTCTGCTGCGGCGATATGTTGTCAGATAACGGCTTGAAGTGGCTTGCCATTATTTTGTCAGAGCTGAGCTGGTGGGCGAAGGTGATCGCTGCAGAGTACGGTCCTGCCAGACAAAAAAAACAGCCTCTAGGGTTGACAGGCACGATGCTGCCAAGCGAGAGACGTGGGCACAGTCTCCAGGTTTGGCAGGTATGGTTGTCAGGCAAGAAACCCCCTGCGATACCCCAAGCTGCTCTGCAGCAAGCTACCTTACACCGAGTTGCTGGTGATATGCCTAGGTGCTTCTATCCGAGGCAGGTCTCCGAGGTGGCCTACTTTGGTTTGGATAGGAGCGAGCTTATTCTTGCTATGGAGGTGATGAGCT
This sequence comes from Nelumbo nucifera, assembly GCF_000365185.1. The sequence continues at coordinate 2,362,432 of NW_010729083.1, read as the reverse complement.
TAACCCGAAGTGTCTTCAGTTCGGGAGGCTCCCTGCTTGGGAGAATCTTAGCTCGGGGTGCTCCCTACTTGGGAGAGTCTTAACTCGGGGCAACGGAGTATTATCTCATAGCGAGTTGCCATTCATGGCGAGCTCGTTACGCTGAGTTGTCACTTATGTCGAGTCACGTCCACGTGTCCCCTCATTATGAGGTCGGGCCAAATCACCCTCCATCAATTGCCCCCAACTCCCCGGGCCAGGGGTCCTGACCTAGTGCGGGGAGTTCACGGCGTGACAGGTGGATTTGGCTCGAGATTCAGGCCATCCAATCAGACAGTTTGTCGGTCGGATCAATTCAGCTGCTCGACTCAACCAAGCATTACCCAGGTCGCATGCAGTTTACGCGTGGACGTCACGCGATCTATAGACTCCACGGACACCAAAAAATGCGCTAAACTGATTTCAACCTCGAGGGTCGTGCAACCGGTTTTCTTAGGAACCGTCAGATATCCTTGATCTCGACCGTTGATCCCCTGACCTTGCGACTATAAATAGGGAGGACCTGAGTCATTTTCTCCACCATAAGTTTACTAGCATTCGCCTTGAGGTCGCGGTTAAAGTCCTCAGCTCAGGTTTTCTAGTTCGTTAGTCTTTCAGTTCGGTCTCTCTTCTTGGTGAGTCTCCTTAGCTTCTCTTTTCAGTTTGTTTCAGTTCAATAGTTAGGTCAATCCTTTGGCTTCCCTTCTTGGTGGGTACCTCGGCTCAAGTGGGCCTTTCTGAGGTGCAATCCTCTTATGAGGCGCGGGAGGCCTCACATAACCCGGCATCCACCTCTTCTCGAGGTCGGGTGCCAGACAAGTTCGGTTCCTCAACCATGACCATAGATAGACTTAGGGCCCTAATACATAAGTACAACCTCCCGAGGGAGTATACCTATAACCTTCACGCGGGCAACTTCCCTTGGGAACACGATCTTGATGAGATTGTGATCTTCAGAGAACAGCTCGCGGCTGGACTCTGTCTTCCTCTACACCCCTAATCATATCAAGGTGTTGATGTCAGAGAAGGAAGATTTGTTGCACCGGGTGGAGAGCCTCGAGGCCGATGTTAAGGAGCAAACAGAGATCCTCCTCAAGGCTATGGACGAGGCCAAGGTGAAGGCCGTTAAGGACTACAAGAGCTCGGAAGAGTTCGATGGGGCATTGGTGGAGGCCTACCGCAAAGGCTTCAAGCTCAGTAGGTGGCTGATCAAGTGCGAGTTCCTGCAGCTCGATGTAAGCGCCATCACCACTTCGCGAATCACTAAAGAGGTAGCCCTTCTAGCTGCTGAGGACCCGGACTCCGAGGAGGAGGGTGATGATGACATTGGAGAGGCCAATGCCACTAATCAGGCTGGTACTTTTGCAGAGGCTTCGAGCAAGAGTGACGAGTCCCCTAAGTAGTCCGAGTGATCTTTTGTATTTTGAGCCTGCGAGCTCGGTGTTTTTTGTTCCTTTTCTGCCCTTGTAATGAAATACTCTTTTTGCAAAGTGTCGAGCAATTACCTCCTTTTTTATCATAATTATGTAATTTTCTTCAAATTGTTGAGTCATCGAGCTAGGTGACCGAGGTAGGGGTTTCTTAGCTGTTACCTAGAACTGCCACCTCATACTTAGGAGTAATTTGCCGAAGTGAGCGGCATTGTAGGGTATACACCTGACCTGTCTGCACACAGGCTACATGTCGTAACAACCATTACAAGTATTCATACCCGAGCTGGGTGTGCCTTAGCACTTCGCCTATGCCAAAGAGGCAACTAGGTCTTTGATGGTGCCGAGGTCCTTTGTTAGCTCGGTATTTTAGCCCTTAGGTGGAGGGAGTGACTTATAGTCTACTCTCCTCTAGAGCTCGCCCATGCCAAAGAGGCAACTGGATCTTATATGGTGTTGAGGTTCTTTTATTAGCTCGGCGCTTTGGCCCTTAGGCTCGAGGAGCGACTTGTGGTCCACCCTCTTTCGGAGTTTGCCCATGCCGAGGAGGCGGCTAGGTCTTATAGTGTCGAGGTTTAGCTCGGCACTTTGGCCCTTAGGCTCGAGGAGCGACTTGTGGTCCACTCAGCTCGGTACTTACAAGTAATATTACCTTAGGTTGACAATATTCCATACTCGAGGTATCTGCTTCCCTTCTAGGGTTTCGAGCTCATACGTTCCTTCCCGAGTACCCGCTTTACTCAGTAAGGTCCTTCCCATTTTGGCCCGAGCTTACCAACACCGGGCTCAGGTACCATGACTTTATGAAGAACCAGGTCTCTGACATGGAGGTTCTGCTTCTTGAGCCTGCCATTATAGTACCGAGCTACTCTCTGCTGGTAGGCTGCGGTCCTAATGTATGCGAAGTCTCGTACCTCATCAAGTAGGTCGAGGTTGGTGCGTAGTTCATCCTTGTTTGCTTCATTGTCGTATGCTTCCAGGCATAGTGTAGGGACCTCAATCTCGGCTGGGATCACTACCTCCGTGCCGTAAGTGAGGTTGAAAGGGGTCTCGCTCGTTGCGGTCTTCACCGTGGTTCGATAAGCCCATAGTACGTTGGGTAGCTCATCTACCCACAGTCCCTTAGCTCGGACTAAATGTGCCTTCAGTCTACGGAGAATGGCTCTGTTTGTGACCTCTGCTTGACCATTCGCTTGAGGGTGCACCACCGAGGTGAAATTTTGTTGTATTCCCATGTCTTTGCACCAGTTCTGGAACTTAATGTCCTCGAATTGTTTGCCGTTATCAGAGATGAGCACTTGGGGTAGTCCGAAACGACAAACTATATTCTTCCAGAAGAAATTCTACACACTTCGCGTCGTGATCGTTGCGAGAGGTTCGGCCTCCACCCACTTAGTGAAATAATCAACTGCTACCACTAAGAACCTCCTCTGTCCTGTCGCTGGTGGAAATGTTCCGAGTATATCAATACCCCACTATGCAAAGGGCCATGGGCCGGTAAGGTACTTTAGGTTGGTAGCGGGCTGGTGGTGGATGTTGACATGCTTCTGACCCTTTTCACACCTTCTAACGAACTCAATCGCATCTGCCTTCATCGTTGGCCAATAATATCCCTGTCATAGCGCCTTCTGGGTGAGAGCCTTGCCCCCCATGTGTCCGCCGCACAAGCCCTCATGAGTGTCGCGGAGCACGAGCTCGGTTTCAGAAGGTCGTAAGCAGCGCATATAAGGGAGCATGTAGGATCTTCGGTACAGTCGTCCATCTATTATGACATATTTGGCTGCCTGACGCTCTACCCTACTAGCAGCATTACGATCTGCGGGGAGGGTCCCGTGTAGCAGGTAGCTCGTGAGTGGATCAACCCAGTTCGGCTCTGCTTGTACGATAGGAGCGACCTCCTCTACCCCCCCCGAGAATGCTAGGCCAAGGCAGATTCTCTATGTACACGGTTCTCATGGTGTTATCGCTTGTGCTGGCTAATCGGGACAGGGCGTCGGTCGAAACATTCTCGGATCTCGAGATCTGCTTGATGAAGTATGACTGGAAGTCGATCAGTGCTTCTCTGACTTTGGCAAAGTAGGCGACCATGGTTGGCTCGCGAGCTTCATATTCGTCGGTGACCTGGTTGACCACGAGTTGGGAGTCGCTATAGATAACGATGTGCTTAGCTTTTACTTCATTCGCTAGGGCCAGCCCGGCTATCAACGCCTCGTACTCTGCTTCATTGTTGGACGCAACGAACTCGAAGCATAGCGCATAATCCAATTTCACACCACTTGGCCCGTACAGAACGATTCTAGCCCCGCTACCCTGCTGATTTGACGAGCCATCCACATGAAGGATCCAGGGCTCTTCATCCCAGGTTGGGTTCGGTCTAACCAGGAGAGAGGCTGCGCTGGTTGAAGCTTCCTCATTGTGCTCGGGCTCGTCCGACTTGGGGACTTTGGTGCCGAAAGTGCATTCCGTGACAAAGTCAGCTAAGGCTTGGGCCTTGATAGCAGTTCGCGGCTTGTACTGGATGTCGTACTCGCTGAGTTTGGTGGCCCACTTCGTCAACCTACTGGAGATCTCGGGCTTGAGCAAAACTTTCCTCAGAGTCTTATTGGTGAGGACGATGATTGTATGAGCTTGGAAGTACGGTCAAAGTCTCTGAGCTGCAACAACTAGTGCGTACGCCAACTTTTCGATCTCCGGATACCTCGTCTCTGCTTCCTGCAACACTTTGCTAACATAATAGATGGGTCGTTGGACCCGATCTATTTCTTTTATCAGTACCGAGCTGACTACCTCGTCACTCGCGGAGAGGTGCAACTCCAAAATATCTCCCTCCTCGGGTCGGGTTAACACCGGGATGCTAGCGAGGTACCTTTTGAGCTTGTCAAAAGCGAGCTGGCACTCTTCAGTCCATTCGAAGCCCTTGCTTCTTTTAATTGCCTTGAAGAAAGGTATGCAGCGATTTGCCGATTTAGACATGAAGCGGCTCAGAGCGGCTATGCGGCCGTTCAACCTCTGAACCTCCTTAATTTCCGTGGTGGTCTCATATCTAAGATGGCCTTAATTTTATCAGGGTTGGCCTCAATGCCACGTCGATTGACGATGCAACCTAAGAATTTACCCGAGGTGACACCGAAAACAGACTTGTTCGGGTTTAATTTCATGTTAAACTTGCACAAAATTTAAAAAACAGAATGCAAATCTTTTATTAATTCATTCGAAAATTGGGTTTTGACGACCATGTCGTCTACATAGCATTCTACTTTTTTGTCGATCAATGGCTCGAACAATCGGTTTACAAGTCTTTGAAAAGTAGCATCGGCATTTTTCAGCTCAAAGGGCATGACCTTGTAGCAATACAGGCCTAGTTCGGTTAAGGAGGCCATTTTTTCCTCATCGGCAAGGTCCATTCTGATCTGATTGTAGCCCGAGTAAGCATCCAAGAAGCTCAACAACTCATGCCCTGAGGTCGCGTCCACAAAACGGTCTATCTTGGGAAGTGGGAAGCAGTACTTATGGATTCAAAATGGGCTTCAAATGGGCTTTACAGATGTTAATTGATTGGATCAATTTATCCTTGCATGTGATGTATGGATGTGTGATGTGCTTTGTACATTGGCCATAAGTACTTGGCCCATGCTGAATCGACAGTGGCTCTTACGCACACCATGGTTGAATGCACATCATTGCCATGGTGCCCCTTTTGGTCATTGGATGACCTCCCTCAGAGGTGGGCCCCACACCTCATGGAGAGGTTATGTGCGGGACCCTAGCCGATTTGGGCCCACCGAAATCTGACTTTATGATAGTTAGTGGAAGCCACTTGGGTTTGACCTAGATCAAAGTAGGGCATAATTTATTGTTCCCTCCAGTTAATATGAGTGCATGTGATAGGAAGATTCATATGATGAACTCCCTAAAGGCCTTCCATCATTAGCATGAGGATGGGTCCTTCAGTAATGAGGAAACACACCAGAAAATTGGCTATCCATTTGCTGTTGGGCTTATCTGAGTGTTTCATAAGATGATAGGGGCATCATAGACCGATGTGGGAGGGGCTTCACCAAAAAATGGGAAATCTCTCACGGTACCTTGGCGTTCACGAATATGATGGGTAAGCACTCACT